>BPLQ01008103.1:0-381846 GCA_021605075.1 Caerostris darwini | reverse complement strand
CAAACCTCTAACCGGTTTGATTATAAAGGCGCTTTTGCATTTGAAAAATTCCATTTCTTTAATCTGCTTCTAAAATGTAATATCGATGTCTTTTACTTGGAAAATTTCACAAAATCCCCTTTCCTCATCTGAAAAGGGCCCTCCTGTTGGTTCTACCTGATAAAAAAAATGGGATCTTTATACGTACTTAAAATGAATAATCTAAAAATATAAAGATTTCTATCTTCAAAGCAGCAATTTCTGTTAAGTGCAGGACGTCTGCATTTCATCTTGTTTTGGAATAAAGTGTGCGACAGAAGCATATTCAATTTAATCACGAATATAAGATACAGGGAATCATATTGAATTTGCAGTAAGAAAATAAAAACATGTGTATTTGGAAAAACAAAAAGTTAAACTGTGGTACTAAATAATTTTAAATTGTGCAATTGAAACTTTAGTGTGTTTATTTGCAAAAGTTTACATTAACTGATAAAATAAGATAAAAGATTTTTTTTAAATATACTGAATCAAAATATAAAAGTCTTGATGGTAAAGTAATCAGTTATAATATTTAAGTTTTAATTTTAATCAATATATTGTTCAACAATATTTGTATTGTATCATATATCGGGGTATGCCAGAATTTATTTAAATATCCATGGTATACGAGAGATATATTTAAATATCTTAGATTGCTGATTTAGAACTTTTTCAAAGTATTTTTAAATACTGAATTACCGTATAACAAATAATCTGCATAAATAGCAAATAATGGGATATCTTGAACAATACTTATAATGATGTAGCTTTTTATTATTATTATTATTATTATTATTTTATATCAATATAATGCTTAACAACATTATATCGCTTCATATATAGTGGCAAACAAGAAATATTAGCATTCATTAGATTTATATGACTAAAGTTTTCAAAAAAAATTTATTACTGAATAACTGTAACAAATAATCCGTATGAAAGGGATTAAACTTATATTTTGAACGATACTTGTAACGATATATTTTTTAAAACACATGAAAAAATATTTTCATTTAATGTTTCCATTTTTTTGAATTTTAAATTAAGGCAGAAAAAAAAACCAAAATTGTTTTAGCACTATTTATGTTTTATGTTATTTATGCTATTTATGATTTAACAATTATATTCTATATGATCATTAACAATTATATTTTACATTATTATTTATATTTTGATTGAAATAAATCATCTATCGCAATTTTGTTGCAATTTTAGTATCATCAGTTCGTTTATAAAGCTGCAATAATAATTCCTTTTTTAATCTTATTTATTTACCTTTTAAGTAATTACAAACAATGTCATTTCTGTTACATTTTTATATTAGATGATTCCACGTAGTGATTATTTCCATAACAGATTTCTACAGAATGTAACAATTGTAATATAACAATGAATAACAATAGCTTAATTAGAAAATATATTCCATGTATTGTTTTCATTTTTATCAAATTTTACATTAAGAAAAAAATGTCGTGTCACAGTTTATATTTTAATCGAAATCATTACCTATTGTCCTTTTGTTGCAAATTTAGTATCATCATTTCGCTTATAAAACTGCGGAAATAAATCATTTTTATTCATATTTATTTACCTTATAAATGATTACAAACAATGCCATTTCTGTTACATTTTTATAACAGGCGATAATATATGATACTACATAGTGATTACTTTCAGAACAGATATCTACAGAATAGCCCTATTGTAATATAAAAATGAATAACAATTGTTACCAAATAAATTATATTAATGGATATAATAGAATATTTTGCAACTTATATATATATATAAATACATGCATACAACACACACGCACATAAATACCTATATATATATCTATATAAATATACATACATACAACACACACGCACATAGATACCTCTATATGTGTATATATATATACATAATGCATATCATTTTGATTATATCAATAATGTTTTCTCATGATTAAATTATTTAGGGGTATATTTAAAATTTCTGAAGAGATAAAAAAAAAAGATAATGAATTAGAAAAGCTTTAGTAATTAATACTTTTAATATGTAAGGGAGATTTATTTCATATACATATTTAAAATGACAACTTTTCTAAAATTAATTACATAACCTTAAATTGCAATATAAAATTGATGTATTATTACAAAAATCATTTATAATTTTATGAATATTAATTTCTAATAAACAAAAAATTATCGAAAATCTATAGAAATATTTAAGTAAAGTAGAAACAATTTTTAAATTGAAGATCAAAATAATTTTTATTCTAATTTTCGAAGTTATCATTTCTACAGGCGTAATTGTTCACTATTTTACTTACAGTTATGTAAATCTTTAAATATATAGCAAAATATTGCGGTTGGAAAATATCCTATTATTAGTTATCAAATGTCTAAAATAGCTAAATTTTCGTTAACTGGACATTCCTTTCTGAAATTTTTCTGGGAGCCAATCGGCCGCTTTTAACTCTGGTAATAAAAGCATATTTCCATTTCAAAACATTGTTCAAATTTTCAACATATCTTGTTCAAATTTCAATCATTAATAAAATACTTTTTATTCATCCAATGAAGTTCAAATACATTTTTTTGAACTTGTAGTGGATGACACTGGATGTGAATACAGTTTTTTCTAATATTAATTCAGTAATTAAATTTAATTAATCAATTGTAGCTTTTTTTTAAATATAAGTTGCATATATCTACCAATAGATGGCGCCAAATATACTTGAAAAAAATGAATGAAAATTATTTACAATAAAGGACTTTCTGCAATATAAAAAAAATAGAAAATAAAATTGTAGGAATTGACTTTTTTTTTTATTTTTTTCTTGTCTAAAAAAATAAGAATATGTTGATTATAAGCTCTCGTGTTAAAAAACATAACCTGATATTTCGACTTAATAGGTGATCCATTGCTTCTCTTAAAGCACTCAGGGTTGAGATGTTTTACTTTTGCATTTACCTTTTGATAATTGTTGACAAGAGGGTTTAGAAGAGTGAAATAGTAAATTTTTTTTTTTCATTTTCTAAAATGCATGTGATATTAAAATTATATAATTAAAATAAAAATATTAAATTGTTTCAAATGTGTATCTATAAATATTTTCAAAATTATATTTTAAAATAAAAAATAATTCACTTTCAAGAGCAAAATTAAAACAAAACATTTATAATTATTTTAATCCTATAACAGATGAACCCAAAATTATTATTGATATGAAATATAAAAATGTAACTCCAATTAACTGCTCTAAAACATATAAAAAATAACATTAAAAAAAAAATGCACTAGCAAAGTAATAAATGCATATTTAGTAACAAATGACATCAATAAACTACTTAATAAGAAAGAAATAAGAACTAAATGCAGTTATCTAGCTACATAAAAACTATTACATCTAGTATATTATACAGTACTGTAGTACAACTATGTAGCGATATATAAATGCAATACTAGAAGTCATCTTTACTATAGTACAACAGTACACCAATGTATTAATTTATGAGTATCCTCTAAAAAATAATATTTAAAACAAATACACTATCTATATAACAAAGTACTATTTAATAACAAATGACCTCGATAAATAAGAAAATGTTAATTTATAAGAACTGAATAAATTATTTAGCTATATAAAAAAGAGCTTCTATACTGCAGTACAATTGTGTAGCGATATATAAATACTAGATGTTCTATACTGAGCTATAATACAACTATGCACAATGCACTTATGTAGGAATTTATAAATATCTTCTAAATCATATAAAATAATATCATTTAAAACAAATATACTATGTAACAAAGACATATCTAATAGCAAATGACCACAACAAACAATTCGTTAAGAAAATGCTAATTTATAAAAACCTATTACGATTATGTAGATATATAAAAAAAGAGTATGACTGATAGTACTGTAGTACAATCATGTATAGTACTGTAGTGCAATTATATATAGTAAATCCTCTAAAACATATAAAAATAACAAAGCAACAAAGGCATATGTAATAACAAATGTTTGTAATAGACAATACAAAAAATAGAATATTACGTCTACTATACTGTAATACAATAAATTGCGACATATAAATACAATACAAGAAGTGTTGTATTATATAAGTGTGTTGTTACAGTATAACACAATTATGTAGGAATTTATAAATACAGTACTAGAAGTTTTTGCAGGTGCTAAAGTAATACAATGTAAATATTTTTGCAATATATAAATGCATAACAATAAATGGACGTAATACTTTGTTTAAGCTTTACATAATATTTTAGTAGTATGTTTAATCTTTACCTAATTCTCATTTTAATTTTCTGAATCAACAGTGGTATTATGCTATTCGACACACACAAAAAGCAAAGTACAGAGAAAAAAAAAATAGCATCACCCAATTTCAGCTCGCAGTGATAAAATCCCGGGTGACCATTTATTTCTTGTAAGTTGAAAAAAAATATACACAGTACACATATGTTAGTAATATAAAAATGCATGCGGCATAGTACTTTAGTACAATTACGTAGTGATTTATAAATACAATAATAGAAGTCTTATAATGTGCTTATAGAACAACAGTATACTTATGTAGGGATTTATACGTATCCTCTAAAATAGATTAAAAAAATAGCATTTAAAACAAATGCATTAACTATATAGCAAAGGCATGTCTAATAACAAATGATCTCAATAAACAATTTAATAAGAAGATGCTGATTTATAATAATTAAGTATAATTATGCAGTTATATAAAAATAGAGTAATATTTCTACTATACTGTATAGTACTGTAGTGTAATTATGAAGCGATTATATAAATACAATATCAGTTCTATAATATGCTATAGTACAACAGTACACTTATGTAGGAATTTAAAATAAAATAACAGAAGTTCTATACTGTGCTGTAATAAAAAAAGACACTTATATAGAAATTCAGAAATATAGTACTAGAAGTTCTATACTGTGATGTAATACAACAGTAGACTTATGCAGGAATTTATATATAGTACTAGAAGTTCTCTACTGCTCTACAGTACAACAGTACACGTATGTAGGAACTTATAAATATAGTACCGTAAGTACTGCGTTGTGCTTAAATACCACAGTAAAAATATGTTAGCAATATATTAATACATAATAATAAATGAACTTAATAATTTATTAAAGCTTTACATAATATTTTTATAATATGTTATAATCTTTACCTTTTTCTCATTTTACTTTTCTGAATCAACAGGACTACTATGTTATTCGACAAATACAAAAAAGCAAAGAACAGAGAAAAAAAAACAGCATCACCCAATTTCAGCGCGCAGTGATAAAATCCCGGGAGACCATTTCTTTCTTGGGAAAAAAAAAAAAAAAAAAAAAAAAAATCTTCTTCACGAACTGCACTTATTGCTGCAAATTCTGAGGTAAATAAAAAAAGAAAGGCAGAATGCTGTTGGAAAATCTAAATTTTTAGATAGTATAACTTTTTTTTTTTTTAAATCTTTCAGTTGTCTTTTCTTTCCCAATTTTGAAACAATAATCATTCAGAATTTTTGCAACATCCTTTCACCAATGTTCTCGTAACTCGCGGTTTCTACTTTTTTAAAAGAATCTCATGATATTAAACGTTAAAATCACAAAACACATATTAATCTGAAACCATTCATTACATTATTGTTAATATCATATTATATTAAATGTTAAAATCACAAAAAACATTATATTAATCTGAAACCATTCATTACATTATTGTTAATATCATATTATATTAAATGTTAAAATTTAAAATCTGAAACACAACATTACACATTATATTAAATGTTAAAATCTGAAACCATTCATTAAACCATTCATTACATTATTGTTAATATCATATTATATTAAATGTTAAAATCACAAAACACATTATATTAATCTGAAACCATTCATTACATTATTGTTAATATATTATATTAAATGTTAAAATCACAAAACACATTATATTAATCTGAAACCATTCATTACATTATTGTTAATATCATATTATATTAAATGTTAAAATCACAAAAACACATTATATTAATCTGAAACCATTCATTACATTATTGTTAATATATTATATTAAATGTTAAAATCACAAAACACATTATACTAATCTGAAACCATTCATTACATTATTGTTAATATCATATTATATTAAATGTTAAAATCACAAAACACATTATACTAATCTGAAACCATTCATTACATTATTGTTAATATATTATTGTTTAAATCACAAAACACATTATAATTAATTGAAAATTCATTACATTATTGTTAATATCAATTATATTAAATGTTAAAATCACAACACACATTATACTAATCTGAAACCATTCATTACATTATTGTTAATATATATTATATTAAATGTTAAAATCACAAAACACATTATATTAATCTGAAACCATTCATTACATTATTGTTAATATATTATATTAAATGTTAAAATCACAAAACACATTATATTAATCTGAAACCATTCATTACATTATTGTTAATATATTATATTAAATGTTTAAATCACAAAACACATTATACAATCTGAAACCATTATTACATTATTGTTAATATCATATTATATTAAATGTTAAAATCACAAAACACATTATATTAATCTGAAACCATTCATTACATTATTGTTAATATCATATTATATTAAATGTTAAAATCACAAAACACATTATACTAATCTGAAACCATTCATTACATTATTGTTAATATATTATATTAAATGTTTAAAATCACAAAACACATTATATTAATCTGAAACCATTCATTACATTATTGTTAATATCATATTATATTAAATGTTAAAATCACAAAACACATTATACTAATCTGAAACCATTCATTACATTATTGTTAATATCATATTATATTAAATGTTAAAATCACAAAACACATTATACTAATCTGAAACCATTCATTACATTATTGTTAATATATTATATTAAATGTTAAAATCACAAAACACATTATATTAATCTGAAACCATTCATTACATTATTGTTAATATCATATTATATTAAATGTTAAAATCACAAAAACACATTATACTAATATTCAAATTATTGTTAAAATCACAAAACACATTATACTAATCTGAAACCATTCATTACATTATTGTTAATATCATATTATATTAAATGTTAAAATCACAAAACACATTATACTAATCTGAAACCATTCATTACATTATTGTTAATATATTATATTAAATGTTAAAATCACAAAACACATTATATTAATCTGAAACCATTCATTACATTATTGTTAATATCATATTATATTAAATGTTAAAATCACAAAACACATTATATTAATCTGAAACCATTCATTACATTATTGTTAATATATTATATTAAATGTTAAAATCACAAAACACATTATATTAATCTGAAACCATTCATTACATTATTGTTAATATCATATTATATTAAATATTAAGATCAAAATCACATTATATTGAATGTTAAAATCACAAATCAAATTACATTAATATTGAAACCATCCATTACAGTATTCTTAAAATCGCATTATATTAAATGTTAAAATCACATTATATTTAGTAGTGTAGTATAATTATATAGCGATATATAAATACAATACCAGGAGTTATTTACTGCACTATAATACAATATTACACTTATGTAGGAATTTATAAATATAGTATCACAAGTACTGTGCTTCGTTGTAGTAGTATAGTACAAATATGTTAGCAATATATTAATACATAATAATAAATGAACTTAATAAGCTTTCCATAATATTTTTGTAATATTTTATAATCTTTACTTTTTTATCTTTTTATTTTTCTGAATTAACACGAGCACTATGTTATTCGACAAGCACAAAAAGCAAAGTACAGATGGGAAAAAATAGCATACGACCATGGTCCTACATGGACTCTAATGCCATGGAGTTAGTTTGTTATAATGATTGCATATGCTTATCCTTTCGACGTTTTTACGTCATGGTTACGAAAGAATCTTCGAGATATTTTCTGCCTTTAGGGCAATATAATTTAGAGGGATATATTTAATTTATGGTTAAAGAACAATAATGAATTACTTTTAATTAGAAAGTAAAAATTAAAAAAAAACCAGTTCTCAATTCCTTTTACACAATTTCCAACATCTAACTAACTTCAAAGCTTTTAATAATCTATTTGAATATTATTTATATTCTAATTTTATAAGAATATTTCTATTCATTTGAATTTTAAAACGATATTTTTATTCATCTGAATTTTAAAACATTATTTCTATTCATCTGAATTTTGAAACAATAAAATGTTTCTTCTATAGCATTACTCAATTGAACCAGGACTTTTCATTCCTTTTATAATAAATTTTTAAAGTTCTCTTGTTTAACTTTTAAAATTACACTGAAGTGACAAAAGTCATGGGATAGCAATATGCAAATTTTCAGATGGCAGTAGCATCGCGTAGAACAGGTATAAATGCGCAGTGCTTTCGCAGAGCTTTCATTTCTGTTCAAGTTATTCATGTGAAGAGGTTTTGACGTGATGATGACCGCACGACGGGAATTAACAGACTTTGAACGTGGAATGTTAGTTGGAGCTAGACGCATGGCTCATGTCATTTCGGAAATCGTTAGGGAATTCAACATTCCCAGATCCACTGTGTCAAGAGTGTGCCGAGAGTATGAAATTTCAGGCATAACATCCCACCATGGACAGCGCAGTGGTCGACCGCCTGCACTTAACGACCGAGACCGGCGACGTCTGCAAAGAGTCGTAAATTCTAACAGACAAGCAACACTGCGTCAAATAACCGCAGAAAGCAATGTGGGACGTACAAGGGACTTGTCTGTTAGAACTGTACGGAGAAATTTGGCTTTCTTGGGCTATTCCAGCAGAAGACCGACACGAGTGCCTTTACTGACAGAGCGACATCGCTTGCAGCGACTCTCGTGGGCACGTGAGCATATCGGTTGGTCCCTAGATGAATGGAAAACCGTGGCCTGGTCCGATGAGTCACGATTTCAGTTGGTAAGAGCTGATGGTAGGGTTCGAGTGTGGCGCAGACCCCACGAAGCCATGGACCCAAACTGTCAGCAAGGCACTGTTCAAGCTGGTGGTGGCTCCGTAATGGTGAGGGCTGTTTTTTTCATGGCATGGACTTCGTCCTCTGGGGCGACTGGACCGAACATTGAGTGGAAATGCTTATGTTCAGCTACTTGGAGATCACTTGCAGCCATTCATGGACTTCATGTACCCAAACAACGATGGGACTTTTATGGATGACAATGCGCCATGTCACCGGGCCACAACTGTTCGCGATTGGTTTGAAGAACAATCTGGACAATTAAAACGAATGATCTGGCCACCTAGATCGCCCGACATGAATCCAATCGAGCATTTATGGGACATCATCGAGAGGTCTGTTCGTGCCCAAAATCCTGCACCCTCAACGCTTTCACAATTATGGACGTCTATCGAGACAGCATGGCTCAATATTCCTGCAGGAGACTTCCAACGACTTGTTGAGTCCATGCCACGTCGAGTTGCTGCACTTCGCCGGGCGAAAGGAGGGCCGACACGATATTAAAGTTATCCCATGACTTTTGTCACTTCAGTGTATTACTGATAATATGAATAAAGAGTTTAATATTTGTTCAGGAAAAATACCAGACATTTCTATATATAACAGACTTTTTATTTTTTTCTTTATTAACATAACTTCATTATCTTTCATATATATTAGAATCGTCAAATATGTAGGTTGTACTAATGTTTATTTATTTATTTTTGTACAATTTAAAAATTCCTGGAAAACAACAAGAAATACAATAGCAAGTAATATGCTGTTTTTAATATAAAATAAAATTATTTTGTATATAAATGCATAAAATATAATAGTTTATGTATAAAATAAAATTGTTTCAAACATGAAACATAATTATTTTATATATAAAATAAAATTTGCACTAATAACGGATATATGTATGGAAATAAAGAACAAATTGACAGCGGAAAAAATTGAAAGTTAATCTATGAAAGCATATGTTATTTTCTTGTCTTTGGTTAACTTAGTTGAAATAAATTAGAGATTAATGTATTGAATTTCGCACGTATATAAACTATTCAAAAAGCAGGAATTGGTATTTCTGATTTTACGCTGTTAATTGTGAATAAATTTTGAATCAAATATACCTGAAAATCTAGATTAAATTTTTTTCATTACGAATAAAATTGTACAAAATGTAACTTTTGCATATACAAGTTAACCAAAAACGAGTCATACAAAAAAAAAAAAATAAATAAATAAAAGATAAAGTCAATTCCTACTTTTTTTTTCACTTTATTGCAGAAAGTCTTCTATAAATAATTTTCATTTATTTTTTTAAGTATATCTGGCGTCATCTATTGGTAGATATATGCAACTTAAATCTAAAAAAAAACTAAAATTAATTAATTAAATTTAATTACTGAATTAACATTTGAAAAAACTGTATTAACATCAAGTGTCATCCACTGCAAGTTCAAAAAAAAAATGTATATGAACTTTGGATGAATAAAAAAAATTTATGAACGATTAAAAATTTGAACAAGATATATAAAGGGAGAGTGCCAGCTAATAGAAGGAATTGAAAAATAAAAAGTAAAAGTAAAAGCCTTATTGAAAAACTTAAAGATTCATGTATCGCAGTTCGCACTTCAATAGATGATTTCAAGGTAATAATGGTTTCAATAATGTAAAAAGTAAGGTTGTGACAAAGTTGTAAGTTTCTAAATTAAATTAATTTCAAATAAAGGTTAAATAAAATATATCCACAAATTTTGTTTAGTCACAACAAAATGATTTTTTTACATAAATAAACAAAACAAGTAAATCTTTTGTTTAAAGAAATTATCGGACTGCATTTTAGATTATGCACCATACCTCGTACTTCTATAAAATATTTAAATGCAATAATTGCTTGAATACCATTGCATATGTTAAATTATCTGACTTTAAATTGTTAATTTCGAATAAATATTAAATAAAAAGTATCCATAAATAAATAAATTTTCCATTACGATTAATATTGTAAAGAAACAAAAAATTTATTACACAAATAAATGAAACTTTTGATTTAAAAATTGTTGAAATAAATTCATGTATCACACACCTAAAAAATTTCAAAGGCAAGAATTAAGTGAATACCGATGACTATGTTAAATTATCTGACATTATGTTTTTAACAGTTAATACATATGAAATGAAAGGTATCCGTAAATAGTGATTACATTTTCTAATTAGAATAAAATTGTAAAGACAAAATAGTTTTGGTACAAAAGATCCCATACAAAATAAAACAAAGATGGGTGCAGCTTCTGTTCTGATGAAGCACCCGTAGGTAGAAGTCTGACTTCTGCTCCGTAACGCTCTTACAAAGTCATAGGAGACTGGAACCTACGGCTTAAAGTGGATTTCGTACCATTACAAACATCCATGACACCACCGAGACTCGAACCCGAAACCTGGGGCACCGAACGCCAGACACTCGGCCATTCAGGCCCTTAAAAATTGTTGGAATACATTAAAGATTATATCTCGCACATTTATAAACCAATTCAAAGTCAAAAGTTTTATCAATAATTAAACTCAGTTTCTGAACTCAAGTAATTTAAATAAAGATTAAATCAAAATGTATGAAAAAACTGAATTACGTTTTCTGTTATGAATAAAATTGAAATAAAGAAATAACTTTTTTGTTACGCCAATGAATTTACGTTTCATTAAAAAATTTTGTGGTACATTTGTAAGCATCGTCTTCCACTTATGTATATCCCACATAAACGGCCTGATGGTCAAGTGGTCAGGGCTATGGTCTTTGTTACCACTGGCTTCATGGTCATTTCGATAATTTAATTCAATTTGAATGATTATATTCAATTTAGATGAGTTTCTTCACAATGAAATACAATTGCCTGATGGCCAATACCTAGCGTTCTGGCCTTTGATGCTTCAAATTTGAATACTGATAGGTGGTATGGATATTGGTTAGGAGTTCGAAATCCGCATTAAGCTGTTGGACCCAGTCTAATTAGCTTAAAATGCCCAACAAATTACCGTAGAGCTACAACCACAGCCAAAACTATGTATATCACACCCAGTTCACCAATGGGTGGTGAAGGAAATCATCAAGTTCTAGAAGAACTTAAGGTAATTCTTGATAGGGAATGCACGAAAACTTCAACCAGATTATATGTGAAATGCTTAGTACGTATTATCACAAACATAATCCTTTAGTTTTCATAAGTCTTTTAGTTTCTATAAGAAGATATTGCAACTGATACCACCAATAGATTCAAACCTCATCCCTTCTGCAATCTAGATGAATTCGTTATCATCTATCCTCATATTGCACAATGCATTAATTATAAGCAACGTAATTGGACCGAACATCATCATAAAGAGGTGAAATAAAATGTCGGTACTTTATTAAATACATCGACAACAGACGTCCAGAGAAAAAGAAACACATTTAAATCATCAATTGTGTTATCTGTTTGTAAGAGACTAATTGTGACAGTGATAGTGTGATGCTAGTAAAAAATCAATTTCCATTCTAACTATCAAAACCATCTAGTCCGAATTATATCAAAAATGTTAAAGTTAGTTAACCAAACATGAAAACTTCAACCAGACAGCCAATCATAATTGAGTCTTTAGTTTCTGTAATCAGTGACAGCAACTGATACCACCAGTAGATTCAAACTTCATTCCTTTTGCACTATATATAAGTTCGTTATCGTATATCCTCATATTGACAATTTATCATTTATGACAACATAATTTATCCGAATATCATCTTAAAAGGGTGAAATAAAATTCAATACTTTATTAAATGCATCGACAACAGACATCAAGTAAAAAGAAGCACCTTTCAATCATGAAATGTGTTATATTTTTTAAGAGACTAATTTTAACAGTGATACCAAAGCCAATCAATTCCATTCTAACCCTAAAAACCATCTACTAGCCTGAATAATAAGATAAATGTACCTATTTAAAAAGAACTTAGGAACTTTAAAAGAATTGAGTTATAGTTATTTGTTGGTAAAGCAGGAAAACTTGAACCTGACAGTCGCATTGATGATTATACATATTAGAGTTTTTGCAGATTTGATTATTTTCTCCCTCCAGCGCGTGCTCAGTTTCCTATCATGCCAAACATAATCGGGTCTTTTCCCGAACATAATCGGGTCTTTTAAATTCTGTAAGCAATGACTACAATTGATACCACCAATAGATTCAAAACTCCTTCCTTCCTATTCCTTTTCGTTATCATATATCCTCAAATTGAACACTTTATCATTTTTGAGCAACATAATTGATCCGAATATCATCATAAAGGGATGAAATACAATTTCGATATTTTATTAAAAACATTGACCAGAGATCATGTGATAAGAAGCACCTTTCAATCATCAAATGTGTTATTGTGTTTTCTTTTTGTGAGAGACTAACTGTGACTGTGATAGTGTGATGCTAGTAATACCAAGACCAATCAATTTCCATTCTAACTATCAAAACCATCTAGTCCGAATTATATCAGAAAAGGTTTGAAGTCAGTTAAAGCAATTTTATGCGTCCGCATTCCATATTAGTTTGAATTTCCCCATTTAATGCTCATTAGCGACGATCGCTTCGATTCAGCGTCGCACGTGCGATAATAAGTGGAATGAAATGCTTCCAGAAATTCAAACAAGCTATCAGCACAAGTCACGCCGCTTTGTAGATGATGATTTTGATCCTTGAATTGCAGCCGGTGCATTTGACATAGAGGAAATAGGTTAAGAGGTCAATAGAGAAAATTGGGATATAAGTAATGGCAAGTACTTTAATGAGTACATATTATGGAATATAGTAATATATAATGCTTAATATAGATATATTATGGAGCTTCAGGAAAATACTCTCCTTTTTATTATGATATTGTTGAAATCAATATTAACTAACAATATGTAGATAACCTTAATCGTTAAAATTTGTTTTATGCAAGATATCCAAAATTTTTATTACAACATGTAAAATAATAAGCTTAGAAACATACAATATGTGTAAAATATAGTTTAGGTACTAAAATGCTTCATAATACAATACAATACTTTATGTAAAATAATAAGCTTATAATGTTATCGCATTCTGTACATTATTAGATATTTCTCAGCTTTTATTAAATTTATATATTCATAGCAGTTTAATAAAAGTCACGAAAAAGATGTAGGCTACAATAAAGTTTAATATTAAACCTATGGTATAAAAATAACACAGAAATTCAGTTATATTAATTGAATTTCAGAAAATTTATAATCTTCTCAACTATTGCATATTCATTTTATGGTGGTTGTGCTATCAACCATACCAACGTCCATACCATATTACGCCACGCCAGGTGCATACCAACATCACAGACCGTATTTTTGAATACACTATTTTAAAATGTAAAATTGAATCTAAAGGGTGTTAAAATTATAAAAGTAAAGAGTGTATTTATTGAAATTATGCTTCAAATAATCAATGCAATATATTTAAAGAAATGCCATTCAGATTTCTCTATTATATCTTTAGATTTTTATATTATTTAATATATAATATAAATAATGCAAATATAGAGCATTGAAAAATTTAAAATGACCAAAGTATCGCAGAAAAATAACGGAAGGAAATTGTATATATAGTTAATGAATTATTTAAATTTAAGTAAAATGTAAAAAAGAAATAAACATTGAATTGAACTTTAGGTATAAAAAGGAATATACCAGCCTTCATAGTTATTGATTCGTAACATTGTATACTTAGCAAATGTGGTCTGGCGCCCACATAACGCAGGGCATACAGCAAGCATACTTTGTCAGCAACTCATATGTACTCCAGACATATGAATTACTGGCAAAGTATGCTTGTCATTTTAGCAAGGCGTACATCTTCTTTTTCATTCCTTCTAGTTCATTCCTTCAAGTCATTCCTTCTAGTTCATTCCTTCAAGTCATTCCTTCTAGTTCATTCCTTCAAGTCATTCCTTCTAGTTCATTCCTTCAAGTCATTCCTTCTAGTTCATTCCTTCAAGTCATTCCTTCTAGTTCATTCCTTCAAGTCATTCCTTCTAGTTCATTCCTTCAAGTCATTCCTTCTAGTTCATTCCTTCAAGTCCTTTCCTTCTAGTTCATTCCTTCAAGTCATTCCTTCTAGTTCATTCCTTCAAGTCATTCCTTCTAGTTCATTCCTTCAAGTTCATTCCTTCAAGTCCTTCCTTCTAGTTCATTCCTTCAAGTCATTCCTTCTAGTTCATTCCTTCAAGTCATTCCTTCTAGTTCATTCCTTCAAGTCATTCCTTCTAGTTCAGTATTTAGTAGTGCTTTTCATAAGTTAAGAATAAAATTAAATAAACTAATATCATTAATAAAAATGCATTGCATTTTTCATATTGAAAAACTGTACATTCATATCTCAATATAATGACTAAATTGAGTGAGCTTTTAAGAATAACTTGGTTGTTGGAATCATTTTCAATGGCAATTGGTTTAGATAAATTTATTTGTTGATTCTAGTTAATTATTCAAAAGCAATCGGAAAGATGAATCGAGAAATGTTCTCTGTTTTCATAATTAAATAAATATTTCTATATACCATTCCATAAATATTTTCCAATTAAACATTTTAAAGGTCTGAATGCTGCTTTCAAAATATTTTTAAAGTTTCTCAATAACTAATAAAACTTCCTGAACATAAAAGCGGGCAATTATAATGAATCCATATAATTTTCCTGCGAAACTTTGCATAGGAACTTAATAAATACTTCATAGAGAAATATTTTAAATCTTCAACTTCACATGAATTGCAAACAATATCTTTATTAAATAAACTAATAAAAAATTCACTATCTGAAGTCAACTAAACGGAATACTTTAAAAAAGCATAAGGGGCAAATTAACGTAGATGCATAAATATTCTAACTTTTCAAATGTAACCGTAACTTAAATATTTTATTAACTATGCTCAATTACAAATAAATATTTCATTACATTAAATACGTAGACTTAAATAATCTTCAAGAACAAAAATTATGGCGATTCATAAAGATTGAAAATAAATAGTTGCATGAAATGTTTAGTACATATTTCCAATCCACAATATTATAAACTACTAAATGGATGAAATCTTTATAATAGCCTGGTAAATTCATTATAAACTCCTTCAATGTATTAAAATATTTAATTATTTATTTATATGACTTTATTAAGTTTGCCATGAAAAAGTTAATGCATTTTCATACTCAAATATTTAATCTGTTTGGAATCAAATATTTATTGAATTATTTGCTTTAAAAATATTTACGAAAATTGTTACAGGCACGTTAAGTGTACATGATACTGATTTATTAAAATGGATGGAATAAAATTTTTAACTGCGGTTTTAAAATGAAAAATATTACTTACCATAATAAAATTACACTAAAATCCCTGTAAATTCTGAGAAATATTACATGCTTAATTTCGATATATTTTAAGATTAAATTTACCAAAGTAGTTTCCTATTCATTTGGGTATACAGAAAATCTTTTCTCCAACATTAAAATATTCAATTAATTAAAAAAGTTTTAAATCAAACTTCCCGTAAAAAACCTATCCAATCTTCAAATATACTATTTTCTTAAATTAAAAAGACTCAAATAACAAACACAATTTTAATATAAATTTAGTTTACATTTAAATTAAAAACATACATGCATGATTCATATTCAAATATACGTCAATTCACAACTGGATAAAAACAAAATTGTTGTTTGTTCAATTTTCTACATCAACATTAAATTGTCAAGCTAATTGTTATAGTTTTCTGATTAATTCTAATGGTAATTGGTAGGTAGGTTAAAAGTAAAATTTGTAAAATTAAATAAAACATTTTAAATTAATTAAAATATATTGCAGTTTCCATATTAAACAAGTAATATAAAAAAAGTCAATTCCTACTTTTTTTTCACTATATTGCAGAAAGTCATTTATAACTAATTTTCATTCCTTTTTTTAAAGTTTATTTGACGCCATCTATTGGTAGATATAGGCAACTTAAATCTACAGAAAATTAAAATTAATTAATTTAATTTAATTACTGAATTAATATTTGAAAAAACTATATTAATATCCAGTGTCATTCACTACAAGTTCAAAAAAAATGTATTTGAATTTGAGTGGATCAATAAAAAGTATTCAATTAACGATTGAAAATTTGAACAAGATATATATATATATAGGGAGGGAGGGAGCTAATAGAAGGAATTGAAAAAACACGTAATTTATATTAAAAAATTGCATACATTCTATATTCCAATAAAATCACTAAATTAAATGAGATTTTAAGAATAGCTTCGTTGTTGGAATCATTCTCAATAGCATACAAATTCATTCTTGGTACTAAAGCATTCAGTAAGTTTAAGTAAATCTATTTGTTCATTCTGGTTAATTATTCAAAAGCCAAATAGAATGATGATTTGAGAAAATGTTTTCTGCTATCATAATTAAATAAATATTTCAATAACTCATTCTATATATATTTTCCGATTAAATATTTTAAACGCCTAAATTCAACTTTCAGAATATTTTTAAAGTTTCTCAATAACTAAGAAAATTTCCTGAACATTAAAGCACACAATTTTATAGAATCCATATAAGTTTCCGGAAAACTTTGCATATTAACTTAATAAATACTTCGTAGTAAAATATTGTAAATCTTTAACTGGCGTTGAAGAACATCTGAATTGCATACAATTTCTTGATTAAATGTACTCAAATACAAAAGTACACTACGTGACGTCAACTAAATGGAATATCTTAAAAAAAACGTACTGTGGGCAATTCATCGCAGATAGATAAATATTATATCCTTTCAAATGTAACCGTAACTTAAATATTTTATTAACTATGCTCAATGCTAAATAAGTCTTGCATAACTTTAAATACCTAGATTTTAAACATATATATGTGTGTGGGTAATATCTCTTCAAGGACACAAATTATTCTAATTCAAAAATATTGAAAATAAATAGTTGCATGAAATTTATAATACATATTTCCTATCCACAATATTTTAAACTACTAAATGGATGAAAGCTTTATAATAGTTGGGTAACTTCTTTATAAACTACTTCTATGTATTAAAGTTTTCAATTTATTTATATGACTTTATGAAGTATGCCGTGAAAGAATTAATGCATTTTCATATTCAAATATTTAATCTGTTTAAATTCAAATATTTATTGAATTATTTGCTTTAAAAATGCTTACGAAAATTGTTACACTCAAGTTAGATTTTACATAAACTGATTTATTAAAATGGATGGAATAATTTTTTATAGGTGTGGTATTAAAGGAGAAATATTACTTACCATAATAAAATTACAATAAAATCACTGCAAATTCTTAGCAATATTCCATTACATGTTGAATGTCGAAATATTTTAAAATTAAACTTATCATAGAATATCTCTTTTATAATAGTTTTCTATTCATTTGGGTATACATAAACCTTTTTTTTTCAATATTTCATTCATCTAAATAAAACAGGTTTTAATCAAATATTATGAAAAAAAAAAAAAAAAAAAACATCTAATGATCAAATATACAATTTTCTTAAACTAAAAGTCTCAGATAACAAGTGTAATTGTAAAGAAAAGTTTATTTCACATTCAAATTTAAACGTTTCATGTAGATTTTTTTCCACATATGATTCGTATTCAAATATGTGTTAAATCTTAACTAGATAATTACAAAGTAGTATCGTACACTCAGGGCCTGAAAGCCGAATGGCTCGCGCTCAGTACCACAGGTATATTGTTCGAATTCCAGCCTGCCATGGATGTTTGTAGTGGTTCGGAATCCACTTTAAACCGTAGGTACACGCGCCCCTGGGTAGTGCAAAGTGAGAAACGTTATTGCAGCCCTTATGGCATAAAAAGATCACGGTCTCACTTGCCAACTGCATTAGAAAAAAAGTTTCGTGAGCTCTATATCAACATTAATTTTTCAAGTTAATAGTTATGCCTTTCTGATTAATTATAAGATCTCTAGTAAAAAGTTGAGGGAACTTTCTAAGGATCCAACTTTCCTCATTTAATCAAACTTTAGAAAAAAATTATCATCAAATATAATAATATAATGTTCTTAAATTAAAATATTCAGTTAGAAAGGGTAATTAAAATGGTGCATGTCGAATTTTTACATTTATGTTTCCTATTAAAATATATATATATATATATATATATATATATATATATATATATATATATATATATGTGTGTGTGTGTGTGTGTGTGTGTAGGTGTGTTAAAAAACGGGACTCTTAACGGGATAAGAAAAAAATTGCTTCGTAAGCACAATCATAAAGTCTACCTCAATATTATATTGCCAAGTAAATTATCATGTTTTGCAGATTAATTCCAACATCTGAAATATGCAATTTTACTAAAGTGAAAAGCTTAAATAACAAGGGTAATTTAAAAAAAAAAAATTAGTTTACTTTCAAATTAAAAAGCTGCAGGTATATTTTTTCCGTATATGATTCACAATCAAATAATTGTTAATTCTGAATTGGATAAACACAAAATAGTTTTGTAAATACACTCATATATTCTACATCAACATTAAATTGTTAATTGTTATTGTTGATAATTGTTATGACTTTCTGATTAATTCTAAGATCTTCAGTTAAAATTTTTGGGGAACTTTTTAAGCATTCATCTTTTCCCATTTAATGAAACTTTTGGAAAAAAAAACCCATCCAAATATCATCAAATATATCATTTTTTTACATTAAAAGATTCAAATAATAATAATAATAATAATAAAAAGTAAATATATGGTTTTTTTTCAAACGTGCATGCATTCTAAGCAAATATGTAAAATTTTGTCGTATATGATTTATATACAAATATTTGTTAATCCTTAATTGGATTAATATGAAATAGATTTGTAAACGCAGTCATAAACTCTTCTTCAACATTGAATTACACAATTAATTGTTATGGCTTTCTGATTAATTCTAAGATCTGAAATATACAATTTTATTAAATTAAAGGATTCTTTTCTTAAATTAAAAGATTCAAATAATTAGCCCAAATTTAGTTTACTTTCAAATTAAAAAATTCACTCAGAATTTTCCTATACGTGATTCATATTCAAATATGTGTTAATTCTTAACTGAATAAAAAAATAAGAATTTCTTAAACACACTGGTAAACACTACCTCAACATTAAATTGCCAAGTCAATTGTTATGGCTTTCTGATTAATTCTAAGATCTTTAGTTAAAATTGTGGGGGGACTTTTTAAGCATCCCTCTTTCCCCATTTTAATCCATTACGCATGTTTAAAATCAACCTGCCGATTCGTTGTGCTTCTGCGGTCAGTGATCGATTATCCGCTCTAAAGACTGTAGGGGACGTTGCATAATGACAAGGACTTCTCCGTCCATCACGAAAATTGGGTTTTCAAAAATGACCCACATCATTACAGCCTTACAATCGTGCATTTACTCATTGAAACATGCGGTTGCTCAGTATCCGAGGCTAATTAAAGACAGGCTCACTAATTAATTTTCACAGGCCTCGTAATTGTTTTGGTACTAAATGCTGAAAGAGGAGAGGATTTTGTTTGGTGAGTTAGGATGACTTTTCTGGTACTATAAGGTTTCAAAGTTTTTTAAAATTTGTAAATGAGAAACCAAAACATTTTTTTTTAATAATTTAGACATTAATTAATATCATTGTGCATTACAACGTAATTAGAGAAACCAAGAAATTAACAAATGTGTTTGCTATGTATATATACACTGGTGACCAGAAGTTAAGCATAATTGATAATTATGTGAAGAAAGAAGGAATAGTAAATCAGAATGGCGGGAAACGTGATATGCGAGTTTAAAAGGGTTATAAAATAAGAAGGCAAATCAAAAGAACGATAATAATTAATTTTATTATCCAAAGTAGGATCGGTTTCTCTGCGTTCCGACATGCGCAAGTGTTTCGAGCAGGACGTAGTCGACTGAAAAGTTTTGCATAAAGCCAATGTTTCTTCTTCACCCAATTAATATCCGCAAGAAATTTGGAATAATTTTACGAATATTTACTCCATGTTTTTCGCATTTTACGATTTATGCTTAACTTTTGGACACCAGTGTATATATATATATATTGGATAAATATAAATTCATGTCAGAAACTTTTATTACACAAACGTATTAATGTTTGCATGTATCAAATCATATGCACTTTACATCACTTTGAAGTGTTCATATTAGGGGAGATAATACACAAGTCTTCATTTTATTACGAAAAGTAGTAGTAATTTTGGAGTTTTATATATTAATATTGACTTGTATTGTAGTAATATTAACTGTTTTTATTTTAAATCTGATATACTGTACAAATTAGTGAAAGCCCCCTTGTAAATATCAGGCAACTTGTGAATATTCAGTCACGGGCAATTTAGATTATTTTGAATTATTATTTTCATTAGGAGATAATACACAAATCTGTAATTCCTTTTTCAAACTGATATTTATTTGTACGTGATATATATCATTATAAATTTGCATTTTAAAATATTTTGTTGTTATGCTGAATTTCAAATTATATAAAATATATATTCTTATGAATATCAAGCAACTTGCGATTTGTGAATATCAAGTCACTGGTACTTTGCATTATTTGAAGTGTCTTTTTATATTATGAATATAATCTCATCATTTATAATGAGGTAATACATTATAATTTCTTTATTCAAACTTATGATGATTTGAATATTGATTTGTTTATTGATATATTTTGCTTTATATGTTGAGTTTAAAACTATATAATTATTGAAAGCATATATGAATTATTTTGAACAATGAACAATTAAAGATTTAATATATTATATTAAAATAAATAAAGAGACGTTGAAAAATTGTGAAAGAAATTAAACAGAAAAGAGACAGTTGTCCCCCCGTGCCGTTCAGGTGAAATGGTCAATAGGCCTAGGGATTCACAGCCCGAGAAGAAGTAACTATCAAATTTATCAAATTGTATCAAGAAGGCTCTTACTTTTTTTTTTATCAAATTGCGTTAGTTTAAAATGCCTCATCCAGAGAGAAAATTTATTTATTGCATCCTGGAAGTACTTGTCGAAACTCTCAACGAACAGAAAGTATATTTTGCGGCTTCTGTGCGTATCTAAGTATCTTATTTATGTCTTAAAAAAGGAATCCTTCAATGAATCTATAATTATATGTCTTTAAATGTGTTACATTAGTTGTATGTGAATGGTGTTTGTGGGTGTGTATATAGAGTTGTGAGCTCTCCAACCTGTGCCTGAAATCTCAACCCAACCACGCCTAGTTACAATTCAGCTGTACACAACAATTGGATATTATCTATTATCTGAGGTAATTGCAATGATTTAGTTATTGTAATAAATTATTCAACATAAAATATTAAATTTTATAACAATTGATTCTGTAAATAAACAGTACAAATCAATAAATTTCCAAAGCATATATTTACTCTTTAACTAGATAATTATAAGTTAGAATTTTCAATTGCCAAATGGATAATTCTAAAATTATAATTATAGCGAAATTTTCAAAGTAAATATCACTATTTAGTCTAATTGTAAAAGGAAATTTCTACTCCCAATATAAATGCATTCATTTAAAAAATTTGTCGTCTTAACTTTTATTATTATTTACATGAATACATTATGTAACGATATTAAGCATTTTTTAATAAAAAAATATGAACCTGACTACTACGTATTTCTTTGTAATAGATCCCGATATCTCTTCAACTCTTGTTATACAGCTTCTTATTCAACAGGTGCAATATAGCATTTCGCAGAAACATAAAGCAAGAAATTGATGGAAAACAGCACCACAAAATATCCATGCGCGACACTAAAATAGCGACGCTAATATTTCGTTCTTATTTCCTACTTAACAAATAGTGTTTATTGTGGCAAGAGTTAAATTTGGACGAATAAAAAAATAGCAAGTCTACATTTTTTCTACTTGTATAAACTATTTTTCTGTGTTTGTCGTTATCCTTTCATTTATTTTTTTACTTCTAGTTTTGAAGTAGCAATCATTTGTAATTTAGGCTCTTCTCTATTGTTATAAGAAATTCAATTTCATTCTCATGGTATCTGTTTGTTCGTGAAAGCGTGGAGATGAAACATTTAGGATGAAAAAGAACTAACATGAACAATTTAAAAAATCATGAATCTGATCTGAATTTCCAGTATTGTAAATAAACTGCAAGTTCTATTTATAAAACAAAATAAATTGTGTAATTATCCCAAGAACGTCAACACAGTCCAAGAATTTGATTTTTGACAATATTTGCTGTTCTATTTTAGGAAGTCTACGTTTCCTTTCGATTTATATAAACTAGTTTTTTCTTTAATTATCCTTATCATTTGGTTTATTATTTTTTTCTTATTTCTAGTTTTGCAGAAGCAATCACTTGTAATTTATGTTCTTCTTTATTGTTATAAGGACGTTAATGTCATTCTAATGGTATCTGTTTGTTCGAGAAAGGTTGAAGACGAGACATTTAGAATTAGAAAAAAATCAACCGAGATATTTTTAAAATCATGAATCTGATTTATGGAGTTCTACCAGTATTGTAAGTCAACCACAAATTATGTTTACAAAAAATATATATATATTTATCCCAGGCAAATCCCCACAGCCCAAGCATTTAATTTTCGACAATATTTGAGGTTATAATTCAGCAAGTATACATTTTATTTCAACTTATATAAACTATATTTTCTTTAATGCCATTATCTTTTTGTTTCTTTTTTCTTATTTGTAGTTTTGAAGTAGCAGTCATTCGTAATTTGTGGTCTCCTCTATTGATTTAAAAACTTTAATTTCATTCTCACGATATCTGTTTGTCCGAGAATAGTTGAAAGCATATATTCGTATAGGAAGAAAAATCAAACCGCGAATAGTTTTAAAAATCGTATCGTGAGTACTGGTGTTTTTCCTGTATTGCAAATCAACCACAAATTATATTTATATAAAATGATTTTATATCCCGATCAGAAAATATTGCCAAGGTTAGTGAACTTGTAACAGCCTTCCAACTTTTTTAATAATTATGGAAATACATTTGAGCTTCATATCCATCATAAAATTTTTTTCTGGTTTTCATCACATGATACGATACTGCGGCCCAATTGACTAACGATCTGGCTCTTGGTATCACAGGCTTCAGGTTTGTATCCTGGCGGTGGAGTGGATGTTTGTGAGTGGTTTGGAATCCACTTTAAATTGTAAGTACTGGTCTGTTTAGCCCTCACGTGCACAGGATGACCAAAGAGCGACAAGCCAAATCATCATATGAAACCAGGATATAAATATCTTTATTGGATATAACTTTTTTTTCTTTTATAGGGGTAAACAAAATTTATTGGGGTTTAGTTAAATAAAAACCTCCGGTCTGACATTAATCTAGCAGATTTTAAAATTTAAAAAATACTCTGGACAATGATGTACATTGATGATAGGAACTAAGATATTGTAATTCATTGAGAAGGGTCTGATGGCTAAGTGAATAGGGATCGGTACCACAGATTATGTTCTGAGTCCTTGCGGAGCCATAGATGTTTGTAGTGGTTCGAAATCCACTTTAAACTATAGATACCGGTTTAATATGACAATAGAGTTTTAAGTGTAGGGTTGACAACGCTATCCCGTAAAAAGAAAACATCTCCTGTCTCGAAATCTGCCCTTAGACCGACGTTTTCAGCCGCAACGGCCTGCTTAGTCAATGAAGAAGAAGAATTCATTGAGAAATAAAAATCTATTATTGTTCGTTTATCAGGCATCAGAAATGTGGCTGTTACAAAATTGGTAAATGCATTATCAGCTTCTGATATTAGAATATTAACCAAAAAAATGGAATTATTCTATTTATGATAGACATTATCGTAATGTTTTAAACGCAACTATTTGAATGATCCCGGAAAATAGTAAATTTATTAATCGTGAATCCAATTCTAATCTTTGCTATAGGGTTAAAAAATCGTGATAATTTGTGGTACACAAAACAACTTCCTTGTTTTGTATAATACGAGCAAATGCATTGTGTTTATAAATCCAATTGTGCCAGTGGTACTCGAAGCACTAAAGCCAATCCGTAACAAAACCAACTACCGCAACAACTCCCATACCAACTAGCATTAGAAATTAACTCTCCAAAAAGATTTAGAAAAGATTAAAATGAGTGAAAGCATTTTTATATGTTTACATTCGGCATTTTATGATCAATAAAAACAGCCCGAGTTGCGCAGTCTTCTTTGGTTCAAGGCTGCAGTGACGCAATTATGTAATTAAAAGGCTTCAAACTCTTGGATAAAGTTCCAGAAATTCCAATAAGTTAACAGCACAAGTCACACAATTTCGTAGATTAGACTTTTGGTCTCTATTGGCAGTGGGCCGCTGACAATAAAAATGTAAAACTTGTTGGACAGGAGTCAAGAAATTAATGGAGAAAATTGGCATGCATGTTATTGAGAAGTATTATATAAGTACTATAGCAGCAACATATATGTTTTGCTGTCAAGAAAAATATTCATAGACCATAGGTTGTTTAGGAAATTGACAAGTCAGATGGATTCAAACAATTGCGGAGAAGTTTTATTTATATTAAAATAATTTTAATTTTTAATAACTTGAATTTTAAAGTGCATTATACTAAATGTGCTGAAAGAATTCCATAATAACTGTGCATATAACTTTATTCTTTCAGAACGTTTCTCCGCCGCCGTATATCTGACTCGAAACCCTATCCAGTAATCGATTCGACCATATCCGTTTTTAAACCGGGTGTTTACCATTTCATTTCATAGGTGGTCTAATTATAAATATGCTGCTTTTAAATGCACATCTATGAAAATTGATGTGAATTAAATGTTTAAGCAACTTAAAGAAGGTTGATATATATATATATATACACACTCAAGAGCCAAAACATTATGATCACCTGTCAATAAAGAGTTGGCCCACCTTTGGCGCGCAACACAGCTTCAACCTGCCTTGGCATGGATGCCACAAGTCCTTGGTAGATGGCCGGAGACAGATTGTACCAGCTGTTTAAGCAACGGTCACGCAAATCCGAGATATTGCGAATTGGTGGTCTTTAAACTCTGAGCTGCCGTCCTAGGACATCCCAAATTTGTTCTATCGGATTGATATCCGGTGAGTTAGGCGGCAATGACATTAACTGGAATTCAGCATCATGTTCCTGGAACCACTCCAACACAATTTTAGCGTTTTAACAAGGGGCGTTGTCCTGTTGGAACATTCCATTTCCAGCTGGAAAAACAGAGGCCATGTAAGGGTGCAACTGGTCCGCAATGTTCAGATACCCTGTAGCATTCATGGTCTGCTCTACAACAACTGCGGGTCCCAGAGACGCCCAAGAGAAAGTCCCCCAAAGTATAATACCGCCACCACCGGCCTATGTATGATCTGACCAGGCAATTCTCTCCCACTGATCCATGGACCAGTCACGATGTTCCCGGGCCCAGCGCAGGCGCAGTTGGCGATGACGCTAGGTCAGCAAAGGCACACGAGTGGGACGTTTGCTGCGTAGTCCCATATCCAACAGTGTCCGCTGAACAGTGTGTTCCAATACTATTCTACTTGGCCCTGCATTGTATTGGTTGTAAGCTGAGCCACTGTCTGGCTCCGGTTTTGCTGCGAGTTTGCTTTTTTGAGTCCGGTTTTTGTTTTTGCTGCGGTTTTGCTCCGGTTTTTCACCATGCGAGACAGTCTCCGACGCCCTTTTTCTTTGATCGAATGTACATCCACCCCCATGTTGTCTACTGCTGGTTTCATCGTCATTCATCCACTTTGTATAAGTACTAACAACTGTAGATCGCGAAAAACCCACGAGTTGTGCAGTTTCGGAAATACGTGTTCCGAGCCTTCGAGCCATTGCAATCTGTCCTCTATCAAAGTCGCTTAGATCCTCAGCCTTTCCCATCACATACAGAAGTAAGTGAAAGAATGATTCTTCAGACTCTCCAGCAGCAGTTAAATACCACTTCCACCTGATCACGTGCCTTCCACGTCATCCAGGCGAGTTCATTGCAAAATGTAGGGGTGGTCATAATGTTTTGGCTCTTGAGTGTATATTCCATGTAGTTCATTTTTGGTGATGATTTCTGGGATTCTGTGTGATGTGATTTAGAAGTTTATATTTTGATTCACAACAATATTATTTCGTTTTTTATAATAAATGGTAACGGTTATAAAAAAAAAGTTAATACTATTAATACATATAATAACAAATGAACCATATAACAGTAACATTATTAATTAATTAGTAATTGCTATTATATCTTTTTTGAATTATTAAAAAATTAATTTCGTATTCTGGATTAGAAAAGCATTTTTCTTCACTTAGTTTAAAAGAGTAAACAATTGGTATCAGCCATAAAACTGCATGAATGACTTGTTTTAACAATAAATAAATTTAACCTAATTTAACTTCAATAAAAGCAGACATATAAATAAAACATCATTTTTCTAAGAAAAGTAAATCAGAACATAAGATATATGAATAATAATAAAAATAAAGTAATAAAATCATAAAATAAATAAAAATACCTGATATTCAAAAAAAATCTTGATATGGGTTATACTAAAATTAACAAAAATAATCAAAAAATCAGTGGATAATAAATGATTTTAATAAAAAGAGCTGACAATTAATTGCAAGGCAGGAATGCTAATATCGCCATTTAAAATATTTAATTAATGCCAGAGTGAAAATAGATTGGACGAGGGAAAATCTTCTGTTTCTCTTTTATTGCCAATTATTTTGACTTTAATTAAATAAATAAAGCTCATTAAGGAAAGAATGCATTCATTTCTCCCACGCAGCAATTTTTTTCAGATACACAAGTAGATATCTTAATTAAAAAAGCATTTTCTTAACAGAAAAAAAAAGGCAATTGACTGTTTTTATTACGGAAGTGACTTTCGTAATCATCGAAAATGAAACTGCTAATTAAAATGTAATAGTCATAAGAAATGTAAGATGTTTATCAATATGCAGTTTATAGATATATGGGCATCATACTAATCAAATTATTTTAATATGTAAGAAATCACTTTGATTTTTTTTTTTTTTAAATTATTTTTTTATGACACAGAAAATTCACTAATAATACAGTTTTAGTGTTAGCATTAAAAAGTCAGTAATTAAGCTACTCTTTTCGTATATACACAATCACTGCTTTATGCAGTATTTACAAATATAACTCACCATGCAATTCAAAGAACCTATTCAAGTAAAGTATAACTCATCTTGTACGCTTCCTTTGATACAATATACTAAGTAGAATCCTGTTTCAGGTTCTGGATTACGCGATGTCGCCAAATTGGCGATGATTGACAAAATGTGGTACGATGTTAAAAAACTTTTCAAAAAAATATTGCATCCATTATCATCCCGTATGCTAGCCACCTGGTGGTCAATTATCTAGCACTCTGTCCTTTGGTACCACAGGCTTCAGGTTTGAATTCTGGCGGTGGCATGAATGTTTGGGACTGGTTCGAAATCCACTTTAAAATCTAAAACCCGTCCTATTTAACCCTTGAGTGCACAAAGGCTCTACGTCTTCAACGCATTCTCTGTCTTCTTTAAACTGTTTATATCACTTGTAAAGATTTCTTTCCGATATAGGAAGGCTCACCGAATGCCTTCTGGAACATTATACACGTTTCCGCAAAAAAAATTTAATGCAAGTTCTTTGCTCCATTTATTCAGACATTTCAAAAATCACCGAAATCAGTTTTAGCGTCTCACAAAGGCAAGCGTAACTCAAACACTAATGAATATTTTGACGTCAAGTTTCACATAGATGTCAAGGACAGTGCTAGCAACCTATAAAAAAATAAATTGAAATTCCATAATCCCAGAGAATTTTAAATTGAAAACCGTTCGTACTTTTTGGACACAAAGTATACATTACTTAAATAGTCCATAGTTCCATCTTGATTGCTATAGCTATTTAAAAACAGTTCAAATATTGGTTGTACATATGCATTTCTTGAATAGTAAATAGTTTCATCTAGATTATTATCGCTATTTGAAAATATGTTTTTTCCAGATCATTGTTAGATTGAAAATATTAGATAGGAAATCATTCATTGCTTTTTTTTAATGCCATAAACTTCACTGACAGACAAATCTCCATAAAATGTGTTTCTAACTATTGGGCTATTCGTAACCTTTTATTTATATTTTCTAAACTCAAAGGTTACTTCGGCGCATTAAATGTCTGGACTGAGTTTTCTTTCTCATTAATAGAATGAAAAGAATTTATTATGGCATTAATTATATATCATAAATATATTTATTGTAATATATTTCAGTGTTATCTGTCACATTCATATCAACAAAACCCTCCAATATGTTGTCCAGTAGTCTTTAAGCGATTTACTTCTGTTTCTGATAAACATGAAGAATTTGCTGTAATGACATCTGGACATAACTTTTACAACAGATTTTGAGGATCAAAGAAACATGTTTAATACTTTTATGCAATTTAATGTTGAAAATTATTTTCATATTTGTTGACCATTGCATTCAAATTATACTCATGTCCAAATTTATCTTTTCATACCGAAAATTAATGATATTCAATGAAATATCCAATCAATTATGATGCATGTTTGCATTGAATGTGTCTAAATCTAGCCTAATTAACATTATCCAATCAAAAGTAATCAAACTGATTCTGATATGCAAATCTAGGCTTATGCGATCGACGTTGAATCAAGAGCTTTGAGCGAAGTGAATATCTGAGTGAATTTCTGCAACACAGCTTTTGATTTCAGTATGTAAAGATTCAAATCGATTGGTTATGGCTTTGAAGTATCATTTAGAAGAATCTGTGGAGTGGTGAGTCATAGGCTGCTTAGAAGCAAGGCAGCCAATCACAGAAATAGCCAGTTGTCTAAATATTTCAAGACAGTCTCTACGTTATGTAAATAATTTCGAAAAGATGGAATTATTTAAAAAGGTCTGGACAAGTTCACAAACGAATGAAAGATTTCATTGAATTTATGCATGTAAAGATAATGATATGAGTGTACAATCATTATTTTCTAAAATCGTTTTAAATGTATGATGTAAATAAAATGTTTTGAATGTTTGCTTTTTTACTTGGTCCAGTGGTTGATGAGTTGATGTTCTGTATGTTAACCAACAAAACAGTTTAACAGGAAGTTTCTGATGGCCGAGTGACTAGCGTTCTGGCGCTCGGTGCTATAAGTTTTGGGGTTGAGTCATTGTGGTGGCATGGATGTCCGTAGCTGTTTGGAATCCACTTTAAATCGTAGGTCCTGTTCTAATAGGATCATACATCGTTGTGGGGTAGTGTTACTCGTGTCTTCAGCATGTCTCCAAGCTACATGTGCCCCCTGGGTAGTGCTAAATGTGTAATAGCGTTCATCAATGCATCTCACTTTGGACTGCTTACAGGGACAGGGTCAATACGACCCAGTCTTCGATGAAATTAAAAAATACATTAACAATTACAGGATTTTTATTTATATGATGGCCTGGTGCTTCATACATCAGTAACATAACTTTGAAACTAATAGTTTTTCATTGTAAATAATCTTCGTCCTCAGGTACGAAATATTTTGCACTTAATCCATGTTTTTTTATTGGTTTCCCAGTGAACTGGAAGCGTTGATTTTTTTTTTTTATGTTTTGCAAAAGTGGTGGATTTAATGTACTATTAATTAATATCGGCTTAGTTACATGTTCTCCAGCTGCATTAGAACACAAAACCAGTTTTATTCTGGCTTTGTTTTGACTTTCGAAAGTAGAAGCAGAAGTTTCATATTCCCCAATACATGTCCTTGCAGGAATTCTTTTATAATACAGAACAATTTTATCAACGTTATTGACTTGTCCTGCTATATGATTGCCATCCTCTACAATTTTGGAAATGATTTTTGGAAATCTTAGAGCTGATTCTGTATTGGTTTATGCACTTCCTCCAACAATTATCATATTACGCAAAGGAAACCTCTTTTTGAATCTGTCAAACCATCCTGAGATGGCTTTAAATTCGAGTTTGTGCAATTCATTAGATGGAACGCTCAAAAAATCTTTTATACTTTGGGCCTTAAGGTTCCTTGAGGTTCTTTTGTTTCATGGCAACACTATTTAAAGGTATATTTCTCGTGTAACAGTCTGCAATCCGTATTATTGACACACTTTTCCATCTTAGGCACTAACATGTCTTTTAATCGAACAGCTTTCTTCAAATCGAATAATAGTGGTTCGTAATCCACGTTAAACTGTAAGTCCGGGTCTAATTAGCCTAAAGTGTGCAAAATATGACGGTAGGGCGACAAATAAAATAAAATCTAATAAATATGCAATATGTTTTATATTTTCCTTTCATTTTGTGTTATTGTTTGAACTAATAACTCTCGTAAATTCAATTCTTTCGCATTGATTGCCATATTTGCCACAGGCTTCAATTTAACCAAAATTCTAACTGTGCGGATTCTTCTCACCTTCTGAGGAATCTTATTTGCTTCAGAGTGCGTGGTTAAAATATATATATATATATATTTATAAAAATATTATAAGCATACAATATTTTTTTTAATAATTTAGTTACCTGTATTCTATTTTGACTTCATTACAGTTGCTATGGTGACCGTTAGTTAGTTGCTATGGTGAAAGCTACGTCACGACGTTCAGAAAAGGAACGAGGCGGATAGCATGCCTTGATATTGTAGATTAATACAGAGATCCTTGTCTTTCAGCTTTGGTCAGTTTAGCTCTTTCATTGCTAAATACTATAGTATAGCGATCCAATAACATCTAATAAAATATTATTACAGCACATAAATTTTTTTTTTTATAATTAAGTAATCTGTATTCTATTTTGTCTTCATTACTGTTGTTGTAGTGACTGCTGCGGTAAGAGACCTACATCAAGATGAGTGGAAAGGGAACTAGGGTTATAAAACGCCTTTATATTGCTTGATATTGTAGATTAATACTCATATTCTTGTAGCATAGTGACTTCCAGCTATTTCATCTCTAAATATTGTATTATAGCGGTGGCGTCATGCTCTTTAAGTAAGAAGATTTAAAATTTAAATAAATGTAATTTTCTTAATATAATTATTATATTAATTAATAGAGGGGCGAAGTTGGATCCACCTCCCCGTGGTGCCCCTTGGTAACCTCACTTAAGACGGCCAAGAGATCCACACGTCTCCGCGGGTGTTCTCGAACACGCTCTATAACGGGGACGTTGATGCCCTGGAGTAAAGTAAGCCCAGTCGAGGGCAGCCATAAGCTGTGGGGGTGTTGTACTTATTACATATCACCCTATCCGTGGAGCCAGATAAGGCGGAATCCTGGTAGCCCTGAGTTGGTTCTGTCTGCGCTTCTGGTCATGCAGTGTTTCCGTAAGCCTTCGGGCAAGTCGGGTTATCTCTTCTGAATTATATTAATTACCATTAAATATTTATTTAATTACCATCAATTTTTCCATTAAATATTTAATTTTAATTAGATGCATAAATTTGAAAAAAATAAAATAAAAAAGAAGTAAAAGAAAATTTAAAAAGAAAAAAAGAATTAAATGGAGTGTAGATGTAATCGAAAAAATAAAACAGAAATTTGAAATTAATTTAAAATATTTAGATAAGTGCGAAGTATGTTATTATTTTTGTGGGAAAAAATATCATTATCGTAATTTTTTAAAACTGGGTTATTGTTGTCTCACATATTATTACATAATTTCGTAGAAATTTTATGAACAAATTGTATTAAACTGTGATTCGAGAGATGACGTATAATAGCATCATAACGAAAACAGCAGGGTAAATTTCTCAGCATTCTAAGTATTTTGTTCTCAAGCCTTGTGTAGTTTCAAATTTAGTACGTGCAGTATAACCCTAAACTGTGCTTGAATAAACTACTACTGGATGAACATAGAGATAGATATTAGTATTTTAAGATAAAGAGGTAAAGCAGAGTTTCTATTGATTAAAAGATTTAGTATTAAATTTATTTCTTAGGTATAGATATATGATATGTAGTTAAGTTAGCTGTCAAGAATAGTTACCAAGCAATTTGTTTCTTTAGACCAGGTGTCATATTTATTAATTTAATTTTTTAAGATGGTTATAGGATTTTTTGCGAATGAAAGGAAACTGCTTCAGTCTTGTCTAGATTTAATTTGTTAGTGAGCCACTTTTCTAAATCAATGCAATTTTGCAAATTTTTCTGGAGGAGATATTCCGACATTGCGTTAAAATTGCAGTGTTATTGGCATACATACTAATTTTTATATTAATCTTTTGCGAATATCGTTGATAAAGAGTTTATGGAGGTTAAATTAATGTTAGCTAAAACTTCAGCCTTTTGACTGTCAGTGGTGGCCAGCGAATTGTTAGAGCCTAGGGTTCTAATGAGTACGATTACGCTTAAAAGTCCTGAGGTAAGACCAGAAAAAAAAATCTTCCCCGTTTACAGTTTGTATATGTCTATCCGACGTTTCATAATTATAAATAACAATCCTCATCTTAATAAAACCCGCTAGGAATTATAAATAGTTTTATTATGTTGATCGAGAAAGATTTGCTAAGTTTTACGTGCAAGATTACGGTTAGAGAATTGAGTTTTAATGTGCAGAGGAATATAGTTAGTGTTGTTAGTAGTAATTTATTTCGAGACTACATTGTAAACATCAGTAATTATTATAATGATACTTGCAGTATCATTGTTAAATTTATGAGCAGAGTAATTAAAATTAAAGTCGATTTAAAAAGAAAATTTAGTCCAACATGTTCTAATATTGCTGTTAACAGGGATAGTATGTTAGGAAAGATTAAATTTAATAATTACAGGATGGTATCCCGAATTTGTATAAATTGATCTGATAATGTACAGGTGGTTATCAATGTAATAAAAATATCCTAGAGTTATAAGTAACTCTTTATTAATATGGCGTAATATAGCATTCGGCATGTAATACATTTTACATTCGCCGGGGAATCGAACCATATAACAGTACTGAATAGTGTTTAGGGAATATTGAACCACACTTCACGGAGATATTGTGAAAGTTACGGAAAATATACCAGTGAAGGATATCGATTTCAGATGGATAGCTCTAAAATAGATTACAAAGGTTTGATGATATTGAGGCCAGTGGAGTGTGTGGGATAAGGTAAATGTTTCTATTTATCATTATGTTCATCAAACCATGATGTTCCGCTGCATGGATTATCATCCTGAAAAAATTCCATCTCCACCATTCATATTTATATTTCAAATCTGAATCATGAACTTTTCAAATATATAGGATAATATAATTTCAGTAAGGAGATATCCATGACTTTAAATATTTTATTTTAAACATTTGTTCACGAACATTCAAAGAGACAATACACTAATATAGAAAAAACATAGGGCAAGCATTTAACAAATGTTGTTTGGAAATATTACGATCACAAGTCAGTTCACTACCTAGTTTAAATTTTGTTATCTCCATCACTTTTCATAGATGGAGCTAGCAGTTCACTGCAGTTACAGTTAAAGTAAATATTTTCCTATTCGGTTTGTTACAATCTTATAAATTAAATTAAAAATAAACATACACTGTTAACCATAATCAATTATTCATAATCCTACCACACTCATAATCTATTATCAATTATATATATATTTTTTATAATGAAGTATACATTTTCACTCTTTATATGTGAGCATTATCAAATATCCGAAAGAAAAACAAACTTTATCATATGCATATAGTAGTTATAATTTAAATAACCATGAGTTTCAGGGGAGAATTCTGCTAATCAGAAAGGTAACGACATACTTTAAATAATTTATGCTTACTGATGGGTAATGTTACTCTCGTCCGTATCATACTTTGAGTAACACTTGCCCCTTCGGTAGTGCTAAATGAGTAGAAATTCTTGCAAGATTGGAGTTACATTTGCAACTGTGGCAGCTATGGAGAACTTATGTGTTTTGTCTTGGAAACCTGTGGGATGTCACAGGCAAATCATGTTAAACAAGAGGATATTTGTATTAATAGGAATGTCGATAAAGGTAGGATTATCTTGGAATTTGAAAAAGGCAAATTGACTGAAGTTGCAAAATATGTTGAAAAACATGATTAAAAAGTAATACATCCTCAGAGACCATTTTGATTGCATAATGCAAATAAAAATGTTTGTAACATGATTCTAGAGACATCACATAAAATTATTCCACATACTATTGTTATTGTAATAAGTTACTGTTTTATTCATTTCTGTATTCTATCGTCATGCTCCATTCTCATGCATATGGCAATGATGAAAAATCAAGTGCTTAGTTATAATTCTTATATATTTATTCCATAGAATAATATAACAGAATTTTACAATCTTTAATATTACCGAATAGTAAATTATGTTAAAGTGAAAGATGTAGAACAGGACTTTTGTTTAATTACGATTTTTTGTCCAAATAAATATAATAAACGATACCCATCAAAAATTATTTAATAAGTTATTTAGCATAATTCATAATATAACAAATTTTCTAAGTTCACCAATACTCAGTAAAAGGGCATTGTTTCCGCATCTTTAATATTAACGTTATCGTATAAAGTTATGTTTACGAATTAATTTATGTCAATATCCATTATTGAATTTTTTCTATGAATTTAATGGACTTTTCAAATTTAAATATTTGAAAAAATAATAAGCACAAGAATGAAATAAACATTTAAGAATAGTGTTTTACTCATAAACTCTATTTAAATATCAATTCTACAATTTATAATTTTCCAAAATGGTATAATATATATAATTGTTATTATAGTCATACAAAATATTGATGGTATGGTATTTTAGTATAATGTTCCTGTTTTCTCATATAATTCGCAATGCATATTTTTAATCAACATGAAAATGAGGTTTGTTTACTGCAGGCGAATGATTATTTGTCTCGAAGACAGTAAGGGCACGTGCTAATGACAAGGACTTCCTCATCCATTAAGAAGATTGGATTCTCAAAAATAACTTGCTGGAATATGTAGATGCACCGTTGCCAAAGCTAATTGCAAGTACATTTTTTCAGACTTTTCAACTATTTTACTACGGAATAAAGAAGGAGGCATGATACGATAAATATAAATTAATTTACATAGATTTCTAATTTAAAGATTTTACTTGTGTGAGAAAATTGTAGAGAAATTAACATTAATTAAAATAGACGTTTAATTTAAAAGAAAATTCACGACTAAAAAAAATTCTTCTCATTAAAATTTTATTTTAATAATCATTTATTGGTCTTTTTAGTTATTTTACTAACTCACATTTTTCGTAGCCTTTATTATGTATTAATAAAAATGGATATAAATTTCAATCTAATATATGTTATTATTTTACATCCAAGATTTAGCGAATTCTTGGTAAACGGAATTGTTCAATGATGGGTTCATGGCAGAAGGGATTGCTAAATGAGGGATTGTTCAATCATGGGTTCATAGTAGATGAATTTTTAAATGAGGGGTCTATGGTGGAGGGGATTGTTCAATGATGGGTTCTGGTTAGGCGAGATTGTTAAAAGAGGGGTTCATAGTAGACGGTTGGATCAATAATGGGTTAGATAGTTAGAGTTGTATGGCACAAGGGCCAGATTTGGCTATGCTGCGCCAAACAGTGGCGCTCTTTTACTCCGACGATGAAATGCTGAAGATGAATACGAAATAAAAAAAATAAATAAAACAAACGCATTATGGTAATGAAACACAATGACGCGGTATAACAATGTGGTCTGGGATCTAGACAATGAAACAGAAAAAAAAAGACAAAATGTGTAGAAAATGTATCTTTGTCACACTGGGGTCGTGACACCGTACACATCTAAAAAAGATGCGTTTCTAAGGGACTCAATGATGGGTTCAGGGAGACGAGATTGTTAATTGAAGGTTTCATGGTAGAGAGGATTCTTCAACACACTGAAAGACGTAGTTATAGCATGTCTTCATAGATAACTACCTCATATTTCTGAGTCATATGGAACAAATCCTAAAAGACTGTCACTAGTGCTGTCGACTGTTGCTGTCGATATTCCACCCTATATTTTCTTATACTGAAGCCAGAAAAATGAAATAATTATGACCGGAGCACTACGGTATTCGTTATTTTTACATCTATGATGTCTTAATGTTAAAAAAAATCACTTCTAATTGGCTTTTGTTTCCATTAAATCGCAAATGTTCTCAATTAAATTTGAATTACATTTTGCTTGGTTTCAATATCAATATCCCAGTAAATTCATTGCGGCCTAAGGAATACTAGGGCTGAAAATGTTTGCCAGAAATAAATTTCAAATATAGAGTGTTTCGAATAAATATATTTAAAACAAATAGCTTATACTAAATACTAATATACTCTTATTAAAAGAATTAAATTCATATTGCATTAAGGACGGAAATTTATGTTCTTTTCGAGTTTAAGGAAATTCAGTATGATTTAGTGACTCTGCAGATATTCAAATGGCAGTTGTCCTCTTGCTATATATATATATATATATATATATATATATATATATATATATGGTACGTTAAATAAACTTATGCAGTGGTACGATGTATCTAATTATTCCCATTGTGAACATTTCACTTAAACGTAATCTTGCTAACAAATTCATGCAAAAATTTCTAACAGAGTTATCTCTGGAGATCTGAAAATTTAGCTAATGTAATTGCCTTTGATTCAACTTTAGAGAAGTTTTTATTCCAAATCTCACTAATATCCTCATAAATAACTGACAAGGCGTTGTTAAAACATAAAATGGGGAGGAATTTCTGAAATAGTGCTGATTAACTATACTATAGCTCCGACTCTTTAGATTTCTACACAACATTATATGAATTTATATGATGTAATTATAATTTAAACTACAGCATTATATTGCAATCTTACGAAGCAATATAAATATGATGTATGGCATAAAGCTGTCAAGTTAAAGTTAATGTAAGTACTACCATGTACCAATCTATAGCAATTTAATTAACATGCAATTTTCATGAATTTTAAAATGTTCCAAACAATAAATCACCTCTTAAAAGACTTCACATACATTATTTTATCCATGGTATTATTTCTTTACAAAATTAATGATAGTGGAATACTCGTAAATTATATTCTGTATTAATATAGACCGAGAAAAATGCATCTAAATTATTTTAAATATCTCTCTAACCTTAAACCCACCTTAGCCCCTATTTTTATCTACTTAAAATCTTGGTAATTCATCTTCCCTCCCATTCAATTCTTTAAATTTTTAATTCAAGTAGTCCACTTGGTTCTTTTATAATTCCTTTTTCAGTATATATGGTATTCATAGCTCAAAATATATAGGTTTGTTTTGTCGCTCTATGGTCGTTTTGTGCATACTTTAGGTTAAACTTTAAAACCGGGATCTACAGTTTAAAGTGGATTCCGAACCGCTACTACTTCTACACCACACAAATGTTCAACTTAGCTCTAGACACGATAATGTGATGACATTATCGTGCCTAGAGCTAAGTTGAACATTTGCAGTTTGGAAATGATGTGGGTGAGAAGTATAATTGGGGTCTATAATGTTCTACTGCCATATGAGCCCGTGACCTACGGTTTAAAGTGCATTCAGAATACTTACAAGAATCCATGGCATCGCCGGGCACCGTTATGGTACCCAGCACCATAGCGCTAGCTATTTGGTCGTCAGGACCCTAATTCCGAACCACTAACATACATCCATGCCACCGCCAGGATTCGAACCTGAAGCCCATGGTACCAAAGGACAGAACGCTAGCCACTTGGCCATCATCCCGCCAAGAGATTTAGGAGCCAATCAAAAACAACTGAAATTATTGATTACTTACTGAATTACTTACTACTTACTGATTATTTTCTAGAGAAAAATTAAATTGTCATTTAAAGAAATCACATTACAATTTAAACAAGAAATAATCATAATAATTTCCAATTAATCAAATATAAAAAATTATTTCCATTATTATGCAATTAGTTCGAATTAACATATTAACTCTATAAAAAAAATAATGATAAATGTAAATAATCGCTTATTTTCCAATAAAATACAAGTTACGTAAGCATGTATGGAATATTCTGGTTTTTGAAATTTCAAAAATTAATCCACGTGCGATTTTGCAAACTATTTATTCTGGTAATACATCTTCTTTTTGGGCTAAGAAAATATCATTTATTTAATCTGCTTCTGAAATTCAACATTCATATGTGTTTATTTGGGAAAAATTCAGAAATTTCCATCTGAAAAAGTCTTTCTTTTGGTTTTACTTCTTAAAAAAAGGATATGTATATACTTAAGATGAATAATCTATTCTCTGCAAAGACCGTCTTCGACCTCATTGGATGCAGTAAACGAAGAATGCATTCAATTTGAGTAAGCATGTCTTTCGTATCAATATTGATAGTGACGTACGAAGCAGCTATGCGTTTTAAGTGCACGGCGGATGCATTTCATCCTGTTTGGAAATGAAGTGCACGGTAGAAGCAAATTCAAGTTAAATAAAAGAAGGATAAATAGGGAGGGTATTGTATTTACAGCAAGAGAAAATATGTCTGAGTCCATCATTATAAAAACATATCTTAAATTGGGTACATAGATGGATTTTAAACAATCGTAGTGCTCTTGTGGAAATTAATCTAAAATTGTTACATTTTTCTTAAAAGTTTTGTGTTGTTTCATCGAAAAACAATCAGCTTCAATTAATGAATAATTATTTATTGTTAATTAATAATTAAATTTTTCAAAAAATATGAACCTTAAATCCTTCATTCTTCTTTCTATATATTAACAATATAAACGCACACATAATATATATATATATATATATATATATATTATCGTCGTCCTCATAATCAGCACAACATAAGGCCATCTGCCAGCTGCATTCTATACAGATATATATATATATATATATATATATATCGTCGTCCTCATAATCAGCAGCTCAACAGCCCCTTTGTGGGCCAAGGCCATCTGCCAGCTGCAGAATTCTATACAGATGCTTTCTTTCTAACGGTATATATATATATATATATATATATATATATTATCGTCGTCCTCATAATCAGCAGCTCAACAGCCCCTTTGTGGACCAAGGCCATCTGCCAGCTGCAGAATTCTATACAGAAGCTTTCTTTCTAACGGTATATATATATATATATATATATATATATATATATATATATATATATATATATATATATATCGTCGTCCTCATAATCAGCAGCTCAACAGCCCCTTTGTGGGCCAAGGCCATCTGCCAGCTGCAGAATTCTATACAGAAGCTTTCTTTCTAACGGTATATATATATATATATATATATATATATATATATTATTATCGTCGTCCTCATAATCAGCAGCTCAACAGCCCCTTTGTGGGCCAAGGCCATCTGCCAGCTGCAGAATTCTATACAGAAGCTTTCTTTCTAACGGTATATATATATTATCGTCGTCCTCATAATCAGCAGCTCAACAGCCCCTTTGTGGGCCAAGGCCTTCTGCCAGCTGCAGAATTTTATACAGATGCTTTCTTTCTAACGGTATAGGGTTGTTAGTACTACGCCCAACGCATCGACAGTGATATTATACTGGGACCTACGGTTTAAAGTGGATTCCAAACCATTACAAGCATCCATGGTACCGCCGGAATCCGAAACCTGGGGTACCGAGCACCAGACATTATTTATTTAACTCAAGAAAAATTATTAGATTTTTTCTAATTATTTTTACACGATATATGGCACTCACGACTCAAGAAATTTAGGACCTATTTTTAAAAACAATAACCTGCAATGGGCGTTATTGGCTATTTTTTTATTGGTTAGGTTTGATTTATCGATCTACGGTCATTTTGTGCACATCTTACGCTAATTAGACCGGGACCTACAATTTAACTCAAATCCCGAGCCACTCACTAACATCCATGCCACCGCCTGGTCTCGAACCTGAAACCTGTGTAGCTATTTTTTGAAAAAATTAAATCGTCATTTAAAGAAATCACATTACAATTTAAACAATAAATAACAATAATAATTAAAAATTAAAATGAAATTTAAAAATTATTTCCTTCTTTATCAATTAACACAATAACTATATCAAAGAAACAACGATAAAGGTAAATCGTGCCTTATTTTCCAATAAAATACACGTTACGTAAACGTGTAAAATAATCCGGTTTTCGAAAATTCAAAAATTAATCTACTTGAGCTTTTGCAAACTATTTATTCTGGTGATATATCTTATTTTTTTGGTAAGAAAACTCCATTTCTTGAATCTGCTACTCAAATTCAATATTAACGGTGTTTATTTTGCAAAATTTCAGTAATTTCCATATGAAATCTCCTTTTATTGGTTTTACTTGATAAAAAAAGGATATATATATATATATATATATATATATATATATGCTTACATTGAATAATCTATCTCTATAAAGAGTGTCTTCGATCTCATTGGATACAGTAAACGAAAAATACATTCAGTTTGTGTAAGCATGTCGTTCGTATCAATATTGATAGTGACGTACAAAGAAGCTATGCGTTTTAGGTGTATGGCGGATGCATTTCATCCTGTTTGGAAACGAAGTGCACAGTAGGAGCATACTCAATTTAAATATAGGAAATGAAAACTGGGAGGGATATTGCATTGTATTTGTAGAAAGAAAACTATGTCTGGGTTTATCATTCTGAAAACACAAATTAAATTGTCGGCATGAATGTATTTTGTACTTGCGTAGGGTACTTGCGGAACTTAATCCAAAGTTCTGAAGTTTTTCCTAAAAAATTTATGATGTTTAAATGAAAAACAACTAACTTTAATACAATTTAATTGTTCCTCATATTTGTTGAAAAATTATTATCTTTTAGCAAATATAAGGAACAATAAAATAAAATCTTTCATAAAATATAAAAATTAAGTTTTTCAATCATTTCATTCTTTTTTATATATATTAACACTACACACACACCACACACACACATGCACACACACACACACATCTGTCAGCTTACAGTGTTCGAGACCAGATAATCTTTATTTTTACGGGATAGGTTTGTCAGTACTACACCCAATGGTCTATAATCATATTAGACCTGTACCTGCGGTTTAAAGTAGATTCCGACCTGACACCTGTGGCACCAAGCGCCAGGCTTTATCTATTTAACTGAAGATAAATTATTAGTTTTGTAATTATTTTTACACTATATATAGCACTCACGTCTCAAGAAATTTAGGACATTTTTAAAAACAGTAAACTGCGATGTGTTCTATTAGCTATTTTTTTATTGCTTAGGTTATCTCTACGGTCATTTTGTACCCACCTTAGGCTAATTAGACCGGGACCTACAGTTTAACGGGGATTCCGAACCACTCACAAACATCCATGCCACCGCCAGGTCTCGAATCTGAAACATGTGTAGCTATTTTTTGAAAAAATTAAATCCTAATTTTAAAGAAATTACATTAGAATTTAAACAATAAATAACAATAATAATTCAAAATTAAAAAAATAAAAATTACTTCCTTATTTATCAATTAACATAATAAATATATCAAAGAAACAACGATAAAGGTAAATTGCCCCTTATTTTCCAATAAAATACACTTTATATGAACATGTATGGAATAATCCAGTTTTTGAAAATTCAAAAATTAATCCACGTGCGCTTTTGCGAACTATTTATTATGACGATATATCATATTTTTTTGGGGAAGAAAACACCATTTCTTGAATCTGCTACTGAAATTCAATATTGACGGTGTTTATTTTGCAAAAATTTCGGTAATTTCCATCTGAAAAACTCCTTCTATTGGTTTTACTTGATAAAAAAAGGATATATATATATATGCTTAAAATTAATAATCTATTTCTATAAAGAGTGCATTCCATCTCATTGGATGCAATCGAAATTCGCATTCAATTTGAGTAAGCATGTCGTTCGTATCAATATTGATAGTGACGTAGGGAGCAGCTATGCGTTTTAAGTGCACGGCGGATGCATTTCATCCTGTTTGGAAATGGAGTGCACGATGAAAACATATTCAATTTAAGTAAAGAAAAGAAAAATAGTGAGGGATATTGCATTGTATTCGTAGCAAGAAAAAATATGTCTGAGTTCATCATTATAAAAATACCCAAATTAAATTGTGGGCATAAATGGATTTTAAACATGTGTAGGGCTCTTATGGAATTTAAGCTAAATTTTTTTTAGAATATTTGGTTTTTGATTGAAAGAACAGCTAACATAATTTCATAAAAAAATATATTTTCTATATAGATATGAGGGGCAATTAAATAAAAACATTAAATCTTCCATAAAATTTAGCTTGTTCTGTATTTTGTATTATAAGTTAACAATATATATATGTACATGTATACACATAGATAGATATATGTGTATATATGGGATCATGGAAACAAATTTTCTGAGAGAGCTGTGCGTCAGGATTTTCAGGGTTTTGGTATTGAGAATGCTATGGTGGTTTTATTATACAATTGACTTTCGTTGTGTAAAGTGGTCGTGTGTCTAATTAAATATTTTTCAAGGTTTTGTTTTTCATTTTCTGTGTTATATATTTATATGTATAGAATTTTGTGAATATTATCATAATGCATATATATATATATATATATATAGAAGTATAAGAGGAACAATTAACTGTGGACCTTAAATTTTACATTATATATTTATATATAATGATTTTATTACATCATTTACATACAAGTATTGTAAGTGAAATTAGTAATACTTGTAAGAATACAAGTATTGTCATTTGTTGTGTAAAATGGCCGTGTTTCTAATTAAATAGCTGCTACTAGCTATCAGTTCTCTTTTGGTTTTGGCCTTTGGTATGTATATATATATATATATATATTATATTTATATACTAGTGAATTTTTGATATCATACTTAAATCTCTTCCAATTTTTACATTAAAATCTCCAAATTTTGTATTTAGAATTTTTGATATTAAATTTTGGTCAGGCAATTTGACAGTTAACAGTTTTATATCGCTTCTTATTTTAGTTTTAAGAAGCAATATGAAACCAAAGAATCAGCAATCGCAAACTTACATGATATTTCAATTTGTTGTAAACGAATAACTTGTTTTGAAACACATTAATTCAAAGACTTGATTAGTTTTAATTGTCCTATACAACCAGATAATATATTTTTTTAAATTATAAAACATGCTTTATATATCATTTTTTCATTGCACAATATTAAAAATGAGACAATTTTTAATTTAATACTTAGATAGCGAAGAACTAATATTTATGTGTATTTATTTTTGACAGAAAGTGTTTTAAAAACCAGTTTTGAAATAACAGTATAAAAATTGCCTCCCATTTAAAAAAAGAAACAACATAATTTCGTTAAAAAGACTTATTGACATTTCATTGTGATCGTTTGCATACGCATGCGCATTCGATGTGAGATGAAACCCCCCCATTTCCGATCGCCAACAAGAGAAAAATTTAAAAGGAACAATACTTTTCATTTTATGACAAAAGAAAATTGGCCAAAAACGTACATTGAACTGATGATTTATTCAATAGTTACTAAAAAAAAATTTCTAGAACGTTAAGTTGAGCTTCATACAGCAACTAAACATCATATAAAAATAAATTCATATTACTTCAAATTTCCGATACAAAATCAGAAAAAAAAATATATATATATATTTTTCATAATAAAAAATTACGCATTTTTACTGCTTTAGACTAACTAAAAAACCTTTAATACTATTTAAATTAATAAACTTTATTGATAGTAAATGTTTATAACACATGAATTAAATTAACAACTTTCTCGATTCACTAAATGAACACCTGATTATTACATATTGCCTTCATTTTTACCATCTTTAACTTCCTATCTGAAGGTGCTTCTGTTAAATAATCTAGATAACATCCATTCTTCATCTTTTGATTACACTGATAAATACTTCCTTCCCATTCAATTCACTTCCTCTTTGAATATTTTACGTCTTTGGGATATTTATAGCAGATAATCAAATTAGAAATTGTTAATTGTATGTATTCATAACAAAGGAAACAAACAAGTTGATGTTACTGTCTAATCAATATTTCATCTCAAAAGCTCGTCTTCGAGATTAAATTACTTTTTTGAAGAAGGACATTTGTAATTGAATAAATTTTAGTTCATATACAGCTAGTACTTGAAACTATTATCACATTTTTTAGAGCACTAAAGTAACTCTAAAATATCCAATTATTGTACTCAATAACATTAAATGCAATTAATAATTCTATATTTTTAATTTCCAATTTTATCATTAAAATACATTTTATATTTTAAAATAAATTTTAACCTACAAGTAATTGCACCTAAAATAATCTCAATTATCCAAATAATAAAAATTTATTGTGATCAATATAATATGCCTTAAACATGAAAAATTTTACACACTTTTCAGAAAATTCCACATAATAAATCATAGGCAATCAAACATACTCTAATAACAATATCCAATAATATCCTAACCTAACATAGCCACGGATAGCAATCATTTTTGACATATATACAAGTCAATAATTTCTCAATTTTTTGCTGTAATAGTGTGCAAAGTATTCGGGCGCTCGGTGCCACAGGTTTCAGGTTAGAGTCCCGAAGTTGCCATGGATGTTTTAGTAGTTCTGAATTCAACTTAAACCGTAGGCCGTGGTCTAATATGACAGTAGAATATTGGACGTAGGTTTGACAACCCTACCTCTTAAAAAGATAATATTTCCTGTTTCGAAATCTGCCAACCTTGGCCCACCATGGATCTGTTGCACCAAGGAAGAAGAAGTGTGCGAAGTCTAACTTATGACAGATAATCATACCTATTTCCCTGCATACGATTTATCACACCAATAATATGTTGTGGATATATTTTGACTTTTTATATTTCTCTTAATAGTTCTTAGATCCTAGATCAACTTACCAACAAGATAAGACCAGACTCCATATCTTTCCCCAGTTACTGATTTAAATATGCAATTGATATCCCCGATAACTTCTATGATATTGAATTCCCTCAGGAAAAAATGTTCTATCTCGAAATTCCCTGAGCTCGTATGTCATAACCATCGATTAGAATCGGACGTTTTTTTTTTTTTACTCACTCATCAATAATTTATAATTTTTGGTGTAATAATGTGCGAAGTACTTCTACATACATATCGTCACAAACTTACGACATATCGTCACCCCTAATCTTCTGCATGCAATTTTAACATACAATGATTCTCAATGACAGAGTTTTGCTTCGATTGATTTTGGTTTCATGAGTGAATTTTTTTTCTTCCACACCCATATATGGTATGCAAATAAATCAAGATTATATATTCCACATATGATACACAAATGTGGTGTATAATCTAGATTATTTTCCTGGAAGACACTAAACTCGTCTGTTTAGTCTTTTGACAATTTCTGAAATATTATGTGCAGCACTAAGTAAATTATACAAGAATTACGATTCTCAATTGCAGGGTCTTGCTTTAATTTATTTTGGCATCATGGAATAATTTTTTTTCTCCACATTCACATATGTATTGCAAACGTCGTAGATGTTCTTAAATATACTCATGGAAGACACTAGTCTTATATATCTTTAGACATCAGAAAATGTTTTTCAAATACTGCGATGAATACTAAGTAACTTAGTACTTAAGTAAGTGCAGTTTTCTTAGTACACAAATAATTCCTATGACTATTCAAAAAATTCTATTCTACGTTTCAATGTGGGGCCTGAATGGCCGAGGGCTAGCGTTCTGGCGCTCGGTACCACAGGTTTCGGGTTTGAATACCGGCGGTGCCAGGAATGTTTGTAGTGGTTCAGAATCCACTATAATCCGTAGGTCCCGGTCTAATGGGATCGTAGAGAGTTGCGGGGGCATTGTTACTCCTCGTCCGTGGCTTATCTTCAAGTTACACGCCCCCCTGGGTAATGCAAAGTGTGTCTGTGCAGCGCTTGCCTTAAGGCATTCAAGACCAAGCTGTCTAAATGTTTGCCAACTGCATTAGAAAAAAAAAACCGTTTCAATATATATTTCATTAAGTATCCAAACCTTGAAATTTAACTGTATTATTAATATTACTAATACACAATGTTAAATACAACAATCTACAATATTAAGTATATAGTTGTGTTTTAAAAATTTATAGAGGAATACTTATTGTAAAAAAAATGTTACCAATTATAAGACCTAAATATATTTCATTACATAAATTATTCAACGCACGTTTTACATTAATATCTTTGAAACTATTAATATGAATAAAAAATTCGTATAATTTGCTGAATTCTCTCACCAACTTCATATGAATTAAAATTCTCAATTAGTTTGCATTGGCTTGTATAATTTTTCCAAAAAAAAAAAAAAAAAAAAAACGTTTTCTAATTTAAAGGTTAAGCCCGTTGATATTTCGATATTTAATATCCACTTAAAAATTTAAACAACAATTTCTTTGATAATTCAGCTAATCATAACTTGTTATAATTTTATTTTAGAAAAATTGTTATGATTTTATAAGCGATATTCCCCTTTATAAAAAAGTGCTATTTATTAATGAACATCGGTGAGTCTTGTGTTCGACATATATATATATGGATATATATATACCTTGTATTGCCTTACGCGTATATTTGTAAGGATAACTACCTCGCATTTGCGTGTTGCTATGGGAAAAACCTGTACTACTCCCAACAAGCAGCCTGACCTTATATGTAATATGTTTATCACACTTTGGCACAATTTCTTAAGTAATTCCTAATTTAAGAAATCACTCATATATATATATATAAAACGTCGTAAATATATATATATATATATATATATATATATATATATATATTATATATGACCATACGCTTAATAGCCATATTATAAAACATTACGGGGTCCTATACAATCTATGTATATAACGGCTTATACCGTCCTATATATAATACAAGCCACACTAACAAATATTGTTTTTCAATGTTGTACCCTACCTATTCTAAAAGGCTTATTGATCTCTTCAACTCCATTTTATTGGAACACCTCGTTAGATATATTTTTTACTTAGATTCTTTAATCTAGCGAGCAGAAATAAAATGGTTTCGTATATTATGTATACCATTGCCCATCATGCACCTATTCTTTGATAGAGCTATAATGCTATAAGGCATTTTTGTGGTTATTATAAATATTTTTGGGGGGGTTTACAAATTTCCTAGACTTTTACTCTCTGTTATTATTTATATCGCATAATTGATCTGCCAGAGTAGTTGTGGACATTCTGATATTCGTATTCGTCTAACATTCCGTTGCTACAATTTATGCTTGTTTCAGATTTTAAACAATGGTCTTGGTTGTTTTTTTTTAATTTTTTTAATTTTTAATTTTTTATTTTCTTATTTTCTTATTTTTTTTATTTCTATTTTAATATTATTATTATTATTTTTAATTTTTATTTTATTTTATTTTATTTATTTATTTTGAGAGAGAGAGAAAGTTTTGAACTTAAAGCTGGGCTTTTATATTTCTGATGTTAAGATGGATTTGTCATATGTATTTCATGAAGTGAATATCAATTTTGTTGCTGAAATAAATTTGACATTAATTACTACAGAAATTGAATAAATTTGCTGTAAAATTTATTTGTATGTTCATGAACTAAGCATAATAAATAAAAAAAAATTCTTCAACAATTTTATAGATATGCTTGAATCATATTAATCATATAAAATTTTTAATTGAAAAGGAAAACTTAGAAAGCAGTTCTCGGACTACATACAGGTAACCTAAACTCTACCTCAAATTTAATTGATATGGCTTTCCAATAAATTCCAAGTTCTCCAGTTAAAAAAGTCTGGAGAAACTATTGAGCTTCCTTCTTAATCCGTAGTGCATGTTTTAAAACCAGTCTTCTGATGCATTATGTGTTTTCAGTCAAATATAGATTATTCGCTCGAAAAACTAAAGGGTGAGCACTAATGATAAGGGCTTCTCAGACCATCAGGGGAAACTGGATTTTCAAGGATCACCTGCATCAATACTGCACGCATTTACTTGCTGAAACATGATTATGATCCATGTTTGAGACTTATTTCAGCCAGATGATCATAGATGCAGAATTTATTTTGAAATCATATGAAAAGACGATGCTTTTATAAGATATAAATAATATAGATTCAATATATATTTCATTTTTATTATTATTAGTTTGATTGCTCAACATGAGTGAATATGAGAGAATGTTAAAATGCATAGTATGTTCCAGATTCCTGTATACACAGGAATTTATAAATAACCATTTTCTAAATGATGGTAATTGTATTTACAACCGATTATAAATCAATTCCTGTCCTACCAAAAGTAATAACAGTGGTGACTCTAAGTGTGAAGCCTTCACATCAATTAATGCGAAAACACATTTAGGCTTTAATCCCACTAGTGATTGAGGCATAATAGCACTACTGACTGTTACATAATCCCACAACTGATTGATGTATAAGCGATAATAATTCCCCTTTTAACTGATGTAATCGCTTAATGTTACCAGTACCTTTAAATTCTTGCCTGAATTTTACGTTGTATGCATGAGATTGCAGTTAATTCACAATACTCTGCCAAGTACCGTGTAAAATTCTAGTATTGCAGCGAAAACCTTCTCAATGACTTTTGGACAGATCTGAAGAAGAGATCCATAGAAGGAATGTTTAGTATCATAGAAAATGTGTCCAAAACAGCATGATATTTTCCAAGACTGAGAAAGACTGGACCAAATAGCAAAATAGGGATAATTGTAATTTAATGATTTTTTTTGTGGCTTCAATGAGCGATAAATGACCAAATGTGTTAATCCGGTTTTCTTGTATTGTTTGCAATTCACTTCATGTGCAATCGCGGCGGTTCAAATCACTTCATTTACAATTGCGTCACTTGGTGGACTTTGGCGAAAAACAATTTTTGACCCAAAATCCCATCGGCTCTTGTTCTGCTACAGGGCTAATAAGTGATTTGATGGTGCGACTTCATGTAATGTGATAATCAAATGAATTACCGCAAATCACCAAAAATAGTTTAAAATTGTTGAATATGTTATGTTAAGCTATTTTATATTAGTTGAAGTCTCCAGACTTTTATGACCACATTCTTTGAAATGTATCTATTTTAAAAAACATGACCCCATATATTTTTATTTTATTTAACTAAAAGAAGGATTGGCATAGCATGTAATTGACGATTTACGTTCAGAAATGTCATCCCAAGCTGTGATAAAAATGTCATTTAATCAACGACATTTCGTCGACAACGTCGTTTAATGTCGACGAAATTTGCCGGTTTTTTTTCCCTTTAGTTTTTTAAATCTAATAATTTGATAGAAATGTTATCAATTTTACATGTTTCAGATGAATACATCACTAGCTGCATCAATAGCCTCAGTAGACATTCGTTTAGCAGGGTGACTTTTGAGATTGGCCAAATTGCAGACTAAAGGCCATTGGAATTGCCAACTGAGTTCCAACTTAACCAACTTCTATTCGCCAACAGAGCGATAAGTCACCAAATGTGGTACCGTCGGTTCCTTGTAATTTTTGAAATTCACTTCACTTATAATAACAGCTTGTTACTTGGAGAACATTGGCGAAAAGAATTTTTGACATCAAATCCCAACTGACAATATTCTGCGATTTTACCTTGAGATTTATTTACTTTAGTTTTTCGAATGCGTTACGAACTATGCAATGCACATATTATTAATAATCAAAACAAATGATTAAGCAAAATTATAATGAAACATTACACGAGTAAGCTGATGAGACAGGCAATTATTTTGATTATTTCGGATGATTAGCTTGAACACAAAGCAGTAATAATATTTTCCAAATTTAAATATATGCGCATGGTTCCTTTGAATATGGTTATAGATAAAAATTAGTTGCCCCTGTAATTATCTCAAAAGAAACTTATTAAATAAATTATAAAAAGGTTCAAATAGATGATCCGTGCAAATAACATCTAAGTGGTGTTTCATTTTCATACTTGTAAACTAATCCCCTGATTAGTTGTTTAATCATAGATTTTATTTTTTTCTGTAAAGATTAAGGTTTAGGGTTAAATTTACTATATGTATGGAAGATTTGATAATATTTTTCTGTTTATAGAAAGTCCACTAAGATAATTTTTTTTTTTTAACATTTTAATTTTTTATGTTTTTATGTGCTAAAAAAGTATTAGTAAATTGATTAGTATATCGATTTCTTGATTATACTTTTTTGTTCAATGTCGCAACAGCCTTATGGTGGCCCAAGGCTTTCTGCAAGCTAGCAAATTCCAAAACACGAAATGTTTTCTTTTTACGGTGTAAGGTTATCAGCCTTACGCCCAAAGCTCTACAATCACATTAGTCCTGGACCGGAGTTTTAAAGTGGATTCAAAAACACTACAAACAACCATGGCACCACAGACACTCAAATCGAAACCCATGGTATCGAGCGCCAGAGCACTAGTCACTCGGCCATCAGGCTTCCTCTTGATCATATGGCATATATTATCATAGCATCATGCATTTTAATATATAAATATTTAAATAAATTGATTTACTTCAATAATTTTCATGATCTAGTCGCTAACTTCCGTTCTGGTAGCTGTAATATAACAAGATATCTTATTGGAACTTTGGAAAAGTAGAACTTTTTGTTATAAATGCACTAAAATAATTATATAAAATATGGATTCGGCGTAAAAAAAATTAAAATCCTTCTCAATAGAATACATACCTTTTTGTTCACACACATAAAATTAAGGAACGCAACTAAGTAAAATACGAACTTCCATATAGATACATTTTGCAATGCAAATCTATTCCAGCATTAAACTTCAAATCGTGAGTGAAAACGAAAGGAATTTTCGGCTTTGGATCAAAAGTCATGAAAACAAGGAGAGACTTTTCCGTCATCTGTTTCGGAATCAGTTGTTGCTTTATTAGAGTTGAAATATCGGAAATGCACTTTGGACTCCTAACGATCCGAAACTTTCACAAAAATTTGTTTCAAATCTAGAATTGTATCGATTCTTCGGATATTTATGGTTATTACAATTCGCGTTTTACTTAAAACGTTGTAAAAATACATATTGTTCACAAAAGTATTTTAAATATAACTTATATATCCATAAAATTTATTCAGTGTTTTGTTAATATTTTAAATATTTGTTATAAAATCAAAAAAATTAATATATTTCAAGCACATTCAGTATTATATGATATATTTTAATTGCCGCATGCGTAATTCAATGGCAAAGCTCACTGTTAGGGATGAGATTCAATACCCTGGCGGTTTTGTTGTAGTCATTGTTTCAAAAAGCGAGGAGATTCGAGGGCGTTTTTGATGTTCATCTTTTTTGCCTCTTTAATCGTTTTACCTGGTGGGATTTTTCCGGTTTTTATCTCATACGATATGCAAATGTGAGGTAAATAATTTAAAAGAATTCCTTCTTCAGCGACACGGATCCCAGCCAGATTTTTAATTACGTGTTATCCATCACAACAAAAGCTGTCTTCACTTTTGAGGAAGTGAATCTGTACCCTGATGGCCAATTAAGTGGCGCACTGCTCTTTGACCTCACAGGCTTCACGTTCTAATCCTTATGGTGGCATGGATGTTCTGTTAGTGTTTCGGTACCCATGCTAAACTGTAGGTCAAGGTCTAATTAGAATAAAGTGTGCAAAAAATGATTGTAGAACGACAAACCAAGCCTTCTATGAGACCACATTGTTTTTAGACTTGGTCTAGATGTGGCCGTTCACCGAAATGTATAAGAAACAAAAAATTATCTCCGCATTATTACTTTGCTTTAATCCCAGTTCATATATCAATTTTGAATGTGAGACTTGAAAAGAATTAAATTGTGAAATTTATAAAATTAAAATTACTTGTGTAATTGAATGATTGAGTGTAATTGAATCGCTGAAAATATTTTATCGGAATCAAATGCACTTAAAGTTTGATTTTGAAAAATATATATATATATAAAAAATATAAAATATTCGAATAATTTACCTCAGGTGAAATCGCCTAAATTGCTCTCCATCCATGAGTAGATTATTCAAAAGGTGTCCGGCCCGTATTGTGGGACACTCAGTATTAGACACACAACAACAATATATTTTAACTAAATTTATTCCAGCAATTTTAAAGGATATATTTATTTATATATAAACATGTATCTGCATAATAAATAGTTAAACTTTATAATACACCAATATATAATGAACCAATGAACCAATTCAATACAGTATATAATGAACCAATGAACCAATTCATTACAGAAAAGACTACTCCTTTGAGTCGATCATAATGAAATGCTATTTTTTTGTTGAACAATGTTGGACTGGGGCCTGAATGGTAGAGTGAATAGCGCTCTGGTGCTCGGTACCGCAGGTTTCGGGTTCGAATCATGGTGGTGCCGTGGATGTTTGTAGTGGTTCAGAATCCACTTTAAACCGTAGGTCCCGGTCTATTAGGATCATAGAGTGTTGCAGGGGCATTGTTACTCCGCGTCCGTGGCTTATCTTCAAGTTACACGCGACCCTGGGTAATGCAAAGTGAGTAACGTCTGTGCAGCGCTTGCCTTAAAGCATCCAAGACCAAACTGTCTAAGTGTTTGCCAGCTGCATTAGAAAGAAAATAAATATATGGGCCTGAATGGCCGAGTGGCTAGCTCTCTGACGTTCGGTTCCACAGGTTTCGGGTTCGAGTCTCGGCGATGCCATGGATAATTGTAGTGGTTTGGAATCCACTTTAAACAGTAGGTCCTGATCCTAATAGGATCGTAGAGTGTTGCGGAAGGCATTGTTGCTCCGCATCCGTGGCTTATCTTCAAGTTACACGCGCCCCCAGGGTAATACTAAATGAGAGACGTTTGTGCAGCGCTTGCCTTAAGGCATTCAAGACAGCTGTCTAAGTGTTTGGCAGCTACATTAGGAAATGATGAAACATGAGTCTTAAATTTTTATGTTAGACTTTATGTTTCATCATGGTTGTTCCCCATGTTTCACCTTGTGCAACCAACCAAAAACGCATCCAAAAATTTGCCTTAATGGAAAGGACTTAACAAGTTCATATTTGAATGGCTGCGTATATCATCTTCCACTGGAGCATATATGGCATAAATGGTGTTATATATGTTTTTGCTTATCCCCTTGATTTAGAATCCTACACCAAGTCCAGTAGATCATGCTGCATCAATAGATCGTAAACGGTCCTCCCCTCACTCAACAGCTGTCTCACAGAGGCACCGATACAATCGATGAGATGATAGGGAGACGCGATGGCTGAACAATGACAAAGGATATACGTATTTTCGTCTTCATTGTAGGCCAAACTCTTAGTGTGGCCAGTCCTTAGTCTAGCTAAAGCCGTTTGAGCAGATCTAGGACAGGAGCACTGCACAGGATATTTAGCGCCGTACCATGCATGAATTTGTGGCGACCTCCAAGCGGTATTCACTCTGACTAAAGTTATGGAATGAACCTCTGAAGCTAACAGATCGGAAGAAGAAGCTTTGGAAAGTTCGCAACCTTCCCTAGCGAGCAGATCAGCAATTTCATTTCCATAGATGAACACATTCGGTGTTATATATGCATTCTATATACCTTATGGCTCACATACAGGTACATTTTGTTCAGTTCACATGTCGGGCACTAAGTAAATTGTGTCAATTCAAAATAATTACATTCAATCACAGCAATATCTCTAATGTAACTAACTACCTGTTGCAATAGGCCGGAATTATAAAATGATTTTAAAAACAAAATACATAACTTGGGATTTCGAAAAACAGATATGTCTATTAACTTATTAGACCACATTAAATCACTTAATGTGGTCTATTAAGTGATTTATTGCATACTATAATGATACCTTGCTTATATATGATAAGCAAACCAATTAAGCTAAAATATAAAAGTTAATATAGATATATTTTTTTATGAAATTGACGAAGAGGTGTGTTAGCCATGTATTTCAAAGAAACTACAGCTATGTAGCAGGTCCAAAGTCACGTAAGATGACTATGGAATGGCGTTACACTGAACTTATATATACCATACATAAAACAAATGACCTATAAATGTAAGCATTTTTTTCCATTTCATTTATTATAAATATTAAATGAAGGATGCTCTATATACGTATGATTGGCTGTTATCGCCATTTAATTTAAGTCATGCTATATCAGTCAGCAGAATTAAATTATGATTATCGACTAATCAAACTAGATTTTTTTTAATTATTTAGATGTACGATGAAAGAAATATTTCAATCCAATCAATGTTACTTCTCGGAAAAAAAATCAAAAGCATTTGCCCGTATCCTATTAAGATTAGAATTAAATTCCTTGTTATTTATCACAATACAAATTTTTCAGCCGGACTGGGAAAAGATTGGATATTAATATCTATAATTTGGAATAAATGTCATGATATATTTATACATTTGATATATAATAAGTTGCAATATAATTGAAGAATGTAATTTAATTTTACTTTTATCTGCGAGAAACTTTGTTTACTGTACCATTAAAACATATATTATATAATAAAACTATTTTAACCAATTTATTAATTATTTTGCATACTCATGCCCCAGTAATATCGAACACAGTTAGTGTGCTGCAGGTCTCAAGTTGGAATTTACTAAGGGAGTATCGATAGTCAGCTTAATTGTTTTTCTGAATTATATGACACGGAAATGTAAGCAGTTACCTTTGAAAAATTCGCTTGGAAAACAATCTTCCACCTTTGGTAGGTTTTTCGCTGTATATAGAAACATGATATGGTGCCCTCCGATAGGGAGATTTTTTTTTAAATTATATTTAATATGAACGAACATTTTTGTCACATCAATTATCCAGTGAAATGTAGGGAAATAAAAATTCGAATTATTGAAATAAATTAATTCCTTTCTTGAAGAATATTTTGACAAAACATAAAATTAAACAACTTAAACTATTGTGTTGCTGAGAAGTTTAATTTACTGCTTTCTCCATGCATGGCTGTAAGGGTACGTTTCCATTGGCAACGCGACGCTACCATGATGTCAACTTTGACGAATCAGTTAAGCGATCGAGAATGACTGAACTATCAATCATTCTCAATCGCTAATCTGATTCGTCAAAGTTGACATCGCTTTGCGATTAAACGATGCATTTAAATAATGCACAGTAGGGCCAAACGTAAGATTTGTGCAATTGATATAGTTTTAGAAGTACAATTGATTTACTTCAGATGCGTAATTGATATACTTCTTTGATTTATTGATTTATTTCAATTGTCATGTGTGCAATTGATTTACTTCTCTGCTATATTGATTTATTGCATTTATGATTTGCGCAATATATTCACTTATCATTTGTGCAATTAATTTACTTCATTTGTAATTTGTTTTTTTTTTTTACTTCATGGAATTGATGTGTGTGATTATGGAATTTTCTGGCGCTGGAATTTTCTGAACAGGTTTCAGATTCGATTCTCAGTGCAGTCATGGATATTTGTATTGTCTTGGAATCCATTTTATACTGTAGGTCATTATTTAATGTGACTGTAGAGCGTTGGACGTAAGGCTGACTATAGAATCATAAAACATATCCTGTCTCGAAATCCTCCAGTACGAGGAGGGCCTTGGCCCACCATGGGGCTGTTGCGCCAATGAAGAAGCATTGGAAGGTCATGTTTATCGATCTACGGTCATTTTGTGCACACTTTAGACCTTGACCTACATTTTAAAGTGGATTTAAAACCATTCACAAGCATCCATGCCGCCGTCAGGATTCGAATCTAAAGTCTGGGGTATCAAAGGCCACAGCACTAACCAATTGGATGTTGGGCCGCAAAATAAGAGGGGATTGATTTACTCTTTGTATGTTATGAAATTTGCTGATTTATATATCTATGCAATAAATCATCTGAGTTAGGTGCAAAGAGGCATTCAGATATAGTGTCGAAGTGTATAGAAGTCCTTGTGACTTAACAAGTTTTCTTTCTTACTGGGTGATGCGTTTCATCAATTGGAAGTTATTTGTTAAAGTTAGGTTTACTTAAACGATGTTATAGATCTGATTTTTGTGAAATAATCGAAACCAAATGCATTCAATTAGGCATTTATATGTTTAATTGAATGCATATGCACATGCGATTAAGCATTTATATGCTTAATTACCTGTGATTGCGATATAATGACATATAACCCCATATTATAAATAATGAAAGTAAATGATTTTTATTTGGGCCTGACGGCCAACGATGAGCTCTGGCGCTTGATGACACAGGTTTCCGGTTTGAGATTCGATGGTGTCATGGATGTTTGTAGTGGTTCAGAAATCCCTTTAAAATGTACATATCAGCTAAATATGACTGTACAGCTTATACATGAGGCTGACACAAATACCCTGCAAAAAGAAATCATCCCCTGTCTTGAAATCTACCAGTAGACAGGCGCCTTTGTCCCACCATGGACTGCAGTACCAGGAGTTAGGTAGTTATATATTTTTATTAAATTGGAAAAAATATGTATATATTTAAAAGTAATTACTGTACTTTTTATAAACCTCTTTCAGCATTACAAAAATGAACGTGAAATTTATATAACAAAAATAAATAGCATGCCAGCAACATCAACACACTCTTGTTATATTTGTCCGAATCCAAAAACAAGAAAGCAAAAAAAAAAAAAAAGAAAATAATATCACGCAATTGCTACGCGGAATGATAAAAAAATCCATCTGGTCCATTCTGTCTCTCTAAGGTCATTTTTTGTGAAGGGAAAGAGTTGATGAAATAGTTGTGTGCGGACAAAAAGAAAAGACAGAACACAGTTGGTAAGTATACATTTTCATATAACCTTTCTACTTTTCAAATCTTTGTTTTGTTTCTTTATTTCTCTTCTGGTTTTGCAATGGTCCTCATTTAAAATTTCTGCCGTGTTCTAGGATGTATATTTTTTTTTCGCGTGGATTCTGCTTGTCTGAGATCTTGACTGTTACGGTCAGGACAAAGGAAAAATTTCGGAAATGGAGAAAAAATAAATTATATCAGAGGTAATTAATATTTTGAGAATTTTAAACCAATTATGAAACATATCTGAAGACGAATGATTAAGTTTGCATCCATAATTATTTTCAATTAGGGATTGACGCTAGGAAGTTAATGTTACAGGGTTTTGTATTTGAAATGAAACTGGAAGCAAAAATGGCTCACCTATTCTGCTTCAAGCATGTCTATTTTATGCGTATACGGACTGATATTGTCAGAACAAAATAGAACAAAGGAAGAATTTCGAAAAGGAAAAAAGAAAAATATATATTAGAGAATTTTAAATTAATTAGGAAACACATTTGATATACATCGAAGAAGTTTGCGTCAATAATTATTTTCAATTATTGATGGAAGTTTTCTTTTGTTCTAATGCACCTGCAAACTCTTAGACAATTGTCCTCCATGCCTTAGGCAAGCACTGCACCGACGTTATTCACTTACAACTGCACAGGAGCTGCATGTAGCTTAAAGATGAGCTACGGAAACGGAGTAACAATACTTTCGCAACGCTCTACGATCATGTTACACCGAGACATACGGTTTAAAGTGAACCACTATAAGCATCCATAGCAAAGCCGCGACTCGAACCCGAAACCTGTGGTACCGAGCGCCAGCCACTCGGCCATTCAGACCCTTATAGATGAAGTTGGCAGGTTAATATTGCAGGGTTTTAATTTGAAATGAAATTGGAAGAATTTCGAAAATGGAAAAAGTGCAAATTATGTCAAATATTTTTAATATTTGAGATTATTAAATTAATTAAGAATCAAATTTGAAGACAATCAATTAAGTTTTTCATCTCTAAATATTTTTAATTAGGGATGTAAGCTAGAATATTAATATGTGGGTTTTGTTGTTCTAATGCAGATGACGATACAGAGGCAATTGATCATTATGCCATAAGCAAGGCCTGCACCGTTATTACTCATTTAGTACTACACATGATGCACGCAGCTTGAAGATATACTATGGACGCGAGTAACCCTGTCCCCACAACGCTGCCCGATTATATTAGACCTACCTATGGTTTAAAGAGGATTCCGAACCCCTACAAACATCCATGGCATATCTGGGACTCGAACCCGAAACCTGTAGTATCGAACGTCAGAGAACTAGTCACGTCCATCAGGCCCCTGGAAAATTAATATTTCTGGGTTATCGATCGATGAAGTTTGCATCCATAATTATTTTTAATCATAGATGGAAGATGACAGATTAATATTGAGGGTTTTATACTTGAAATGAAACTGAAGGAGAAATGGCTTAAAATTTCTGCTTCACGCATGTGTACTTCAAACGAATTCGGACGATTTGGTGACCAAGTAGCTAGCGCATTGCCCTTTGATACCACATGGCTTCAGGGTTCGAATTCTAGCGGTGGCATGAGTATTTTTAGTGGTTCGAATACCACTTTAAACTGAAGGTCCCAATCTTTTTAAACCCTTTGTGCACAAAATGACCGCGGAGCAACAAATCAAATGAAATGTATTTTGACAAAAACAAATGTACATATACTGCCAAATTATTGACATGCTAGGGTCTGTTTGTCAGTAGGTTGCATGCAGCCCTCCTATTTGACATGAATTGCTAGATGCATGTTTGTTCCCCTGTAACGTTTACAGATTATGTTTTACAGAACGTTTACAGACTATTTTTCACACTTTGAAATGTGACCTGATGGACAATCGATTATCGCTATGGCGCTTGTGGTACCAAAGTACCACAAGCTTCGAACTCCAGGATTCGAACCTGAAGCTGGTGGTATTTTGGTACCACAAGCTTCAGGTTCGAATCCTGGAGTTTGATAGTGGTTCGGAATCCACGTTAAGCCGTAGGTACGGTCTAATTAACCAAAGTGTTCACAAAAGAACAGTAGAGCGACAAACCAAACCATACTTTGAAAGTCAATATTTATAATAGATAATTTATATCAGGGATAAATCAATTTCAGGTCAGTTACATAGTAAGAGAAAGCAGAAAGTGAACCTTATTTGCAAACGTTTTCATTGATAAACCACTAACGAGAAAGATTAAAACAAGGTTACAACCTTGATGAAATGTAAATAAAGTTAACAGACTAAAAGTACTTATATTTCTCTTTATTTTACAGATATACAAATTTACATTTTTTACAGCTGACTGGGTGTCATCTTTAATGCTAGTAATACTGACCCTCGCTACTAAAGAGGACACAAGGAAAAATATAGGGCTTTACTATCAACCAGACATATCTGCACGATCATCCAACAGTATGGCTTAAACACGAAGATAATTATAGTTTTCATTGCGAATCTGGCATCATGAACACCAATCGCATTCAAGGTTGGTTTGCATTCTAAAGGAAAATGCGCCTGACTGAATTAAAGAAATGAGTAGACATAATAAACCTCTGATTTTCACCTCTATGCTTCGTCCTCTCCTCAAGTATGCTTGCCCCGTATGGGCCTATGCAGCTAATTATAATGCTAAAATCTTAGAAGGTCAATGAAATATGATCATTAGACAAATAACGAATGCTAACTGGTTCATGAGAAACACTGATATTCAAAGAGCCCATGCTACCCCTCAAAAAGTACTGGAAAAGACTTTCAGAAATATTCTTCAATACTATTGACACCCACCAACAACTGGCCATTCAAGAGATCGAGCACTATGAACCGCACTTGAATTTGAAATGTTCTAGGAATATTCTGCTCTAACCTACCTCAAATCAATTTATAATTTTTGGACTTCTTCAATTCTCACGATTTCTGTTAACCTCTGGGCATTGCCAATGCTTTCATTCTTTTATGTTTGTCACCACTGGAGATGAGGCCCCTGACGGAGCCAGTTGGCTCCAATAATCTTCAATATTATCATCATGAATTAAAGAACCTCAATCAAAATCGACATTGAAAACGTATGAAAGGGAGCTTAAAACGTAACGAAGAATACTGCAGCAAACATGAAGGTAAACTTTTTATATATTATAGTAACAGTAAGAATGAAACACTTAACTCAATGGTAAAACTTGAAAATGTTTGTGACTCAGAAAACTCGCTCTTAACTGTATACAAAAATATTTTCTAAGTTATTGCTATTTTGTCTTTATACAAAAATACCATAGATTTAAACATAATCAAATACACTTTTTAAAGGGTATGGTTATCATTGGGCCTACATGATACGGCAAAACCGGACAAATTCGTCATTCTTTTGATATAAATAATATCTCTTACTAAAGATCACAATGCTATTATCCACTTTTAGTTTTCTGTCTTAACCAATTTTAACAGCCTGAATCAGATGTGTTTTTCTTGATATAAGGCGGGTAAGTCAACCTAATGAAAATCGGCAATGTATCTCATAGTCGATAATGCTTGTTCATACTTATAGTTTTTCTGATTAATTAGCACTGATTCTTTGTAATGTAAGTGGTCGATTGAGAAAATAAATAACGAGATTAGAATTTGGTTTTGGGTCACAATGTCATTTCTGTTAAGGGATATGGGAGTGACTACAATTTTCATACTACTTTGAAATTGGTAGTTTTCAAATATAAATGTTCATGCAATTTTTGATACAGAAGTAAAAATCCCATACACTCCTGACATTTTAAAAGATATATGGGCAATAAAAAAAATTTCGGGGCCCTGATGGCCGAGTAATTGTCACTATGGCGCTTGGTCCCACAGATTTGTAGTAGTTCGAAATCCACTTTGCTCCATATGTTCCGTTCAATATGACTACTACTACACTGCGTAAAAAAAATAGAAGGACAGTGTTTTTTTGCCAATTATTATCTCTTATTTTCTCCTAACTAAAATATATTTATGCAGATTTAGTTTAATGACCCATTTTCTCATTTTAGGCAAAGATTAAACATCTACCATTAATATTAATAATAAAATTAGCATATATAATTTTCGATGCGTAAAAAAAGTAGAAGGACACTTGCTAATATAATAAATTTAGTGAGTTGTTCTTTAGTTAAATAGTGATTATGTACTTTGTTTGAACCGTTTCTGTCAAAAAAGTATAATTTGTTTAAAAGTTAAGCTGTTTCTCCGTTCTCAGAAATACCTTTAAACGATTTTCAAAAAGGCAAAATTTCCGCATATCAAAATTATGATAAAGGTGTCAGAGAGATTGCTCGATTGTTGCAGGTGAGCCCCAATACAGTTTCAAACTTTATCAGAAATCCTTATAAAAATGGAAAGAAAAAGAAGACTGGTAAACCGAAAAAGTTAACACCACGTGATGAAAGAAAACTTGTTCGTGTGCTTAAGAAGAACAAAGGAATTGTTTCAAAGGCAACAAATCAAGCAGGACTTAATCATGTGACGAAAAAAACAGTTTACCACTATACTAAAAGATCTAAAAAATTCATTTTCAAAAAATGGAAACATCATCCTAAGAGGACACAAGCTTGCATTGATAACCGTTTAGCGTGGGCTAAGGAGCACATGTCCTGGACTACAGAATGGACTTCTGTGATATTTTCCGATGAAAAGAAATTTAACTTAGACGGTCCAGACGGATATCAGCACTACTGGTATTGTCTGGGGAATGAAGACGAATACTATTCAACACGACAAATGGGAGGAGGGAGTTTAATGGTTTGGTTGGCTGTTGGATACGGAGGAAGGACAGGTCTGGTTTTCTTAAATGGTAGGAAAAAACATACAGATTACATTCAAGTGCTGAATTCCGAGCTTCTTCCTTATGGCTCCGACTTGGGGGGGGTGAAGAGTGAAAGTTTCAGCAAGACGGAGCTTCCATTCACAGCGCGACTGGAGTCAAAAATTGGTTCCTAACAAATAATGTGGATGTTTTACCATGGCCAACCAAAAGTCCTAACCTTAATATAGTGGAAAACATCTGGGCAATGCTAATTCGTCGAGTTTATGCTGATGGAAGGCAATATGATTCGCTAACTCAGCTTCGAGAAGCATTGAATGACTCGTAGGACAATTTTTATCAAACAGAAGTTCAATCTCTATACAATTCACTTCCAAACAGAATATTTGAAGTCATGAAGGCCAATGGGAAGAACATTCCTTATTGAAATCACTATTTTTTCATTCATTATAATGCTGTCCTTCTACTTTTTTTACAAAGTTTCAAAAAAGAGAAACTATATTTGTTGCCATTAATATTTTATATTTGAATATCATAATTCTGATGTTAACATTGTATTTTTTAAATATTTGTAAAATGTTTCTAATAAAAAATTTTAGTAAAAATAAAATATTTTTCGGTTATTGTTACAAAATCAAGTGTCCTTCTACTTTTTTTACGTAGTGTATTACTACCACACACATCACATCACGTTGCCTAGAGCTGAGTTGCCCCTTTGCAGTTTGGGAATGATGTGGGTGAGGAAAGGTCTGATTCGGCTCTGTCACCCTCTACGCTCATATGATAACGGGACCTACAGCTTAAAGTAGATTACGAACCTCTACAAACATCCATGGTACCACCGGTATTCGGGTCAAATATCACCGCAGAACGTTGGGTGCAGTGCTGAAAACGCTACCCCGTAAAAAACAACTCTGGTTTCAAAATCTGACAGTATATCAGACGGCCTTGGCCCACCATTTGGCTTTTGCTCCAACGAAGAAGCAAAAATTTCGTAAGCAACTGGAGAGAGTGACAAACTTAAGATTGATTTTAGATACTAAGATTGTACGTCGCTGAATTTCAGCCAATTAGAAGCGCTATCAGATAGAATATCAGGATTTTAATTGGCTTATGTTTTTTAGACGGTAGATTTTAATATCAGTAAGAATTTTGCTTTAACAGCGTAATTTAAAAAAAAATCGCTATATATGAGTGGGTTAATATTTTAACGGAAATTCATTTTATTCTTCTTATTCTTCATTGACGCAACAGCTCCATGGCCATCTATCTACTGGCAAATTTTAAGACTGGAGATGTTTTTTATTAGAATGGTTGTCAGACCTACTGCCAACTCTCTACAATCATGTTAGACCGGGACCTGCGGTTTAAAGAGGATTCCGAATCACGACAAACAATCATGGCACCGCCGGGACTCGAACCCGAAACCTGTGTCAACGAGTGCTGGGATACTTCGCATACTATTACAGCAAAAATTAAAAAAATTGACGTGTCTCTGTAAAATAAAAAGCTGATTGTTAATAATGATAATCTATAAACAAGCTACTACAATTTCTTATTCGTAATGTAAATAATTCTAATTCAACCAATCTATTCAAGGCAATAAATTGCATCTATAATCTGAAAGAAATACTTATTTCTTTTATTGTAAACAAAACTTTAATTTTATTTTCTATGTTAAAAACAGAAAAGTTGTTCAAAATATAATTGACTAATATATTGGAGAATATTTAGAATTGACTTAAATAGTGATTAAAATAACACTGACGCAATTTCATTGATAAATATTCTGCTTATAAGAGATATAGTTGCATTTTGTTGTGCTTTTAATGACTGTTTCCTCTTGCACTTTTGAACTTTATCAAGAACTAATACGGATAAAAAAATTGGTAAAACAAAACTAAGCCTTAAGTCTCTTAATAGTATTTAATAATTCCGAAACATTCAATTATCCTCTTAAGAAAATAATTAATAAAGACTTTTATAAAAACAAGTGGAATCAATTAAATAAATGAGATAAAAAAAATAACTTTTATAATGATTTTTATACAGAATTTAACTCTTGTTTTCTTTTGAGAAAGAATTTCCTATATTTTTTAATCTACATTTTTACTTAGTATTTTGATTTAAGAGATTACGATTTAAATATGATGGGTTTTTTTCTTCTTTCAGAGGCAGGAAAATACCGTGAACATAAACGTCTCATTATAAAGTATATTACAAAAGCAAGTGATACAGGAAATACAGAAATGTTTGCAACTTTTTTAGTCAAGTTAGAATTATATGTAAAAACAATGAAATCGAATTTCAATTCGTTTTCAAGTTTACTAAATGTTTTATCAGGCCTCATAGAAAAATTCGAGCTCCATTTACGGGTTTCGGGTTCGAGAGCTGGAGGTGCCATTGATGTTTTTAGTGGTTATAAATCTACTTTAAACAATAGGTCCCGGTCTAATATGACTATATGGCCCACTTCTGCCTAACCCGTAAAAAGAAATAAAAAAAAATATCATCTCACTCGAAATCTGTCAAAATGCACAAGGCCTTATCCTATCATAATTCTGTTGAGGGCACTGAAGAAAAGATTTTCTTTCGTTTTGTTAAAATTAAATATACTTTTAAATTAAAAGCACGTTTAACATGTTGGTCTTGAATGTAGTGTCTAACCCATTAAGTTGTTCAGGTATTTATTATTAATCACTGTTATTTTTATTCATATTTAAATATTTTTTCAATTAAGTTTCTCCAAATATCATGTTATATTCTTAAAATTTGATGATATTTAGGCATTTATATAAAAACAATTTGATACTTACTAAATTCCAAAAGTGTTGTTATACATGAAATTCCGGACATTTAAAATAAAAGTAATAGTAAATATTTTTACATATTATTACATGTTTAATAGTTATTTAAATATTTATAATCCCTTTTTTTTAATTAACCATTGATTTTAATCTTCTTTCTTCAAGATATACATACTCTTAATACATTCACATTTATATAACGTCCTCGAGTTGTTGCGAATCTATTAAGAAAATATGTTGGATTTTACTAGTTAATTAATTAATTAATACTATAATGTCCCTTAAAATTATTCCCTATATTAATAAGCGCAGTAGATAATTTAATAAACATCCCACCATTGTTATCAGACTTCTTCAAATTGAAAGTTTTTTTTTTATATCAATGTTATGATACATATAAATGAAACATTTAATAAATTTATCTGCTTATATATAGTGTATAATGAACACTATAGCCGCCATTGATTAACATTAATTCGATAAAATAAATACGCCCAGAAGAAAAATATTCATATCACAAAAAATTGAAATTATAGTAGTAATAATATATTCATAACGCTATAACTTATTATTCCGTATGTAATTATATTGTCATATTGGGTACTTCTAGAAACACGATGCCTTTAATTAAGCAAAACCTTATTTTTAAGTCTGGGCTAAAAGGATAATTAGGGAGTATTTTTGCCTCATATCATGCATACTAAAACGAACATAAGTTCATTCTTATTGTCATATATTTGGCCAAATTAATATCTATTTCAATTTTATGAGGTTTTATAAACATTTATCTCGATATCTTTTAAAAATTTAAAAATATGTATATTAAAAGATATACTTTTAGTAAAAATAATGTATATGACGATTTTGGAATTTGTGGAGATGAATTTAAACATAAGAGTTTAGATTCTAATAAGTATTCTAAATTGCTAAATTATTATTATTTTTTTTTTGGGGGGGGTTCTATAATAATAAAGGCATTGTAATAATTCTGATTCTAAACTATATTTTAGATTTTATTGAAATAAATTTGAAAACAATGCTCTATAATTAACTCGATATATGTTTTAAAAATAAAAATATATTACTTGGATACTTTTATTGATAATAATTTATGATATGTCGATTTTGAAATCTGTGGGGAGGCATTTGAAGATAAGAGTCTGATTGGCTAATTTTATTTTTGATTTATAATATTAATAAAAAAATTGTAATAATTCTAATTCTAAACTATTTTAGATTTTATTTTTTAAAAAATCTGAAAAAAAGCTCGATAATCCTTGATAATTAGCGATATTCTTTAAAAATTAAAAAAAAAATATATTAAAAAGATACTTTTAGTCATTATGTATAATATGACGATTTTGAAATCTGAGGGGATGAAATCGAAGAGTTTCGCCTCTTATAAGTATTCTGAATGATCTATTTTTTTTTTTTTTTTTTTTTTTTTTTTTTTTTTTTACATAATAAAGTAATTGTAATAATTCTAATTCTGAACTATATTTTAGATTTTATTAAAAAAAAATTGAAAACAAAACTGTACTTAAAAAAAAAATGATTTTTAAGGAATACAATTATTAAAATTAAATAACTTCATATACCTCTACAATAAAATTGTCTGAATACATTTGTCCATACTCAGCATAATAAAATAACTTGTAATATTTGCTGAAGCTGACGATCAACAGGATTTGTTAAGAAATGCAAAGGGAAAAGAGAACGACTGAAGGAAATAACGTCACGCAATTTTAGCGCACGTTGATGAAAACCCACGGACCATCCAGTTCCAAGGAGAAAACTAAGGTATTTTTTCGCGAAGAGTGTTTATTGATGGAAGATTTGAGTAAAAAAAAAAAAAGAAAGGGCAGAATTCTGTTTCCAAGTCCTTTATTTATATAGTATTTTGTTTGTTACATTTTTCCTACGTTTGTTTTTGCTTTTATATTTTATTTTTTTATTTTAAATTTGCAGTATTCATGATTTTACATTTCTTTAATGTCCAGTAACCCCTGTTATTTTCATGGGGTTTCTGCTTATCCAAGATGGGTAGAAGAAGTAGTAGTAGATGAGTAAACTATTAGAAGGAATTAGAACAAAGTAATATTTTTGATTATTGAGAAAGAGGGAGAGATGCTACTAAGCTCCAGTACTTTGCAATGTATTAATTAATCAAAAAAATATATTTACTTAAGTATTATTTATTATATATTATTTATAAAAAAATATTACTTTCATTTTGACTCCTGGCAAGGGGCCAAAGCGCCGAGCCGTTACTAATTTAGCACCACCCAGGAAGTATATGAGACTTAAGGTTGTCACCGTTGCTTATAACATTATCTCGGGGATGACTGGAAAAAATTTAATGGAAAAAATCTCAAAGTGGTTATTGTAAATTTTAGATTAAGAACTGGACAGCACTGCCTGGGCGAACATCTAGCTAAAATAAGGATTGTGAATTCTGATATATGCGCATTATGTAAGGCAGAGAAAATGATATAATTTTTAAGTTATTTTTTTAAATGTGGAGCATCATGTTCATGTTAGTATTTTACAAACATATATCATTTTACAAAAATTATTGACATACTATTCTAAAAATCAATAAAAGTTCATGTGGATCTGGGGAAACAGTCTTAGGGATAGCTATTATTTGCATTTCCTAAAAAGTTCAAGAAAATAATTTCAGCCTCCAAAAGGCTCCCAATGACTTACTGTTTATTCTCAATATAAGTTTCTTCCACCAGCCTATAACCTTAGCCAGTGTCTTCTTTCTGTCTTCTTTAAATGACTGCAAATCACGATGCCATTATCACACATTTCCATTGTGCCACATAATTTGGTTATTAAGTTTCTTTTCCTTGGCAATCATGCTTCGTGTTAGAACTCCTCCAGTTTTCCCACTCGACATTTAAATTCGGTGTTGACAACTTCTAAATTTTGTGCAAAAAGGCGATCCTCGTTTCATTTCATATTGTTGGTTATTCTTGGTATATAAATGGGGATAAAAAGGCACAATAATGTGCAACAAGAACAACAAAAATACTTTATGGAGAATATTGTGATTCATATTTTTTTTTATTGAGAATAAAAATTGGAGGCATTTATATTATTATACTTTAAATATTATGGCATGATGCTTCATCAACAACATCTTCAAAATTGGGAGAGCAAACATCTTTAAAACTGCCAGAGTAAAAACAACATGAACATGAACATTGCATGCAACAAGAACAACAAAAATACTTTATGGAGAATATTGTGATTCATATTTTTTTTTATTATTGAGAACAAAAACTGGAGGCATTTTTATTATTATACTTTAAATATTATGGCATGCTGCTTCATCAACAACATCTTCAAAATTGGGAGAGCAAACATCTTTAAAACTGACAGAGTAAACTTCATTGCATACAACTAAAAAACTGGCGCAACAATCACCTTCAAAACTGAAAGAACAAACATTCCAAAAACTGAAAGAATATACCTCATTAAGAGCATCTTCAAACCTGAAGAACAAATAACTTTACATCTTCACAACTGACAAAATAAATTTCATTCAGTTCACATCCTATTTTTTTTCTTTCTTTTTTATAAATAATGGTGGGAAAGAACTTGTATGTAGATGACTTACAAACTGGAAGAATAATCTTCTTCAAAACTGAAAGAATATACCTCATTAAGAACATCTTCAAACCCGGAAGAACAAACATCTTTGCAAACGTCTTCAAAACTGTAAGAACAAACATTTCAAAACTGATAGAATGCACACTATTAAAAACATATTAAAACCTGAAGAAAAAATATTTTTCCAAATATCTTTAAAACTGGGTGAACAAATATCATTTAAATCATCTTCAAAACCGGAAAATTCACTTTAACTGGGACAAATGATTTAATATACAAAAATTAAACTAGCCATAAAGTAACAATCTATACCAAACTGACAACCTATTAAAACCGGCTGTCAGATTATCATCGAAAAGGGTATATTCAGTGGAAGCAATTTTACGCATTTGCATTTAATATTGCACAAATCTCCCCATTTAATCCTCATTACAACACAATGTTTCAGTTGCCTACAATGGCTTTGATTCCGTGCTGCAGGTGATATAATTACGGAATGAGAGAGCCTCTGGGTGAAGTTCGAGAAATTCAAACAAGCCAGCAGAACAAGTCACACAGCTGTGTAGATGAGGATATGGGTCCCCTCTGGCTGTTGGTTCGCTGACAATGGGAAATTTACAGTATTGGTCGCGAGATTCAGAGTCAATGGAGAAAATTGGGATTTAGAAAAGGATAAGGGATAAGCAATTTAATGATATATGTTATAGGTTGTGAAATTATGGTTTACGGGAAATTAAAATTTTTTTTTTTCATTTAAGTACTCTAGTAATAATTAATGATATAAAAACTATAACGAAAATAGACAAATAATTAACGACCTTTCGTTGACATTTTTTACCGTATTTTTTTAATAACGTTTAGTTGATTGGATGTGATCTTGGTCCATTAAATTTAGTTGTTATGTAGATGGAAACTCTTTTTTTTTTCAATTTCTTCTATTAGCTCACACTATCTCTCTATATATATCCTGTTCAAATTATCAATTCAAGTTTTCAATTCGTTCATAAAATACTTTTTATTCATCCACTCAAGTTCAAATACATTTTTTGAACTTGTAGGGGATGAAAATTGACGTTAATACTGTTTTTTCAAATATTAATTCAGTAATTAAATTTAATTAATTAATTTTAGATTTAAGTTGCATATATCTGTCAATAGAAGGCGCCAGAAAAATTAAAAAAAAAGAATGAAAAATATTTATAAAGGTTATTATTTATACTTTATGCAATATAGTGTAAGTAATATAGTAGTGTATATAATAAGTAGGAATTGACTTTATTTTTTTTTTATATTACTTGTTTTTTTTTCTTTTAAATGATTAGATGAACCTCTCAGCTGCCATATTATGCATTATCTTTTAAACATACAGCACAGCGCAATGTGTAGATATACAAATACAATGTATTTGTTCTATACAAAATGCATATATAGAAAAAATATACGGAATACAACTACAAAATTCTTTTAAACACATTCTCTTATGGACTAGATATTTATTCTGCTGTCTGATTTATTCGATAATTCTTTTAGTCCTAATCGCTAGTCACCATGTCCAAAGTGCTATACTGTTTTGCAAGTATGTCTAGTTGACTAGTCCCTCTTGATTCCTATTCGTTGTTTTTTCTCCATTAGAGGTATGCTATAACATCTACGTAAGAATTAATATGGAATAAAAACTACCAAGAAAAATGGGCAAATAATTATCAATCTAGGTTCAGCAATATTGAGTCGTTTATTATTCTAGTCAATTATGCAATTTTTACGACTCCCTTCGAGAAAAACGATTTGTACATAAATATATTTATTTTGTGTAGTTTTTTTATCACTCAGTCCTAATCGCTATTTCCCAAGTACAAAGTACTTCCCTGTTTTGACAGTTTGACTATATGACCATGGTTCCTCTACACTCTTATTCCTTGTTCCTCTACAAAAGAAGTCTGGTATAAAATCGCCGTATAAATGCATGTTCTGCCAATATGGAGTCAATCCTTACAACCCTCTTCAAGTAAAAACTAATTGTGTATAAATATATTTGTGTATGGTCAACTTTTCACTCGGTTCTAATTGCTAGTTACCAAGTCCAAAATAATATACTGTTTTCAAAGTTTGACTACTTGACCTTGGTCCCTTTACTCTCTTATTCCTTATTATCTCGTATAAAAACAATGTATGGATGCATGATTCGTCTAATATGGAGTCGATCCTTACAACGCCCTTCGAGGAAATCTAATTGTATATAAATAATTTTATTGTGTGTGGTCAGTTACTGGATTTTTTCAACAATAATAAAATAGGCGTACCACAAATTTGTAATTTTTTAGACCATCGACTTTCGAACCTCAAAAATGTTATTCTCAGCATACACATTTCTCAAAATGAACTACAACATTTATATATATATATATGATCTATTAAATATAAATAATAATTTCCATGCAGGAATCTGAAATATCCTTTTTTCCCAATGCAATTTTCAATTGCTAAAATTATTAAAAATCTCGAATTAAAAAAAAAAATAAATCACAATAAAAACAATAAAAATCCAATACTTTAAAATATAAAATTCAACAGACGATTAGTATCCAGCAACCTGTAAACTCTCAACATAAATAAATACTTTAAAATATAAAATAAATACTTTCAAGTAGAATCGATAGTAATACCGCATTATTTCTTATTAATTTAAATCCTTTATAAAAAAAAAAGTGTGAAAGTGTCTTGCAAAATTAATGATTTATTTTAAATTCAAAAGCAAAGACAAATTTATGATTCTAAAAAAACTCTATTAAAATTTTAAACGTATGCTTTGTTAAATAGGAATACCATTTTATTTAAATTTAATCTTTGATCATTTTTATCCATAAAATTATAGGTATTGTTTTGCGGAGCGGTATTTTTCGCATGCTTGATAACTTTTCCATGTCCTTGACCATTTATATTTTTTTTTCTCCATTTCTTTTTTTTTTTTTCTTTTTAAAATTGTTGTCATGCGTTTTGTTTTTACATTAAATTCTAAATTTTGTGGATAATCTGCACATTGACCAACCAATTATTGATAAATTATCTTTTTTTTTATTTTTGCGAGTACCCTACTCAAAAAAAATAAATAGTCAATTGAAAAGGATGTTTGTTAAAAGTTCTATTGAATATATGTCTCAAAAATATCAAAGTTTATAACTATTATTATTATTAATAATAATAAGAATAAGAATATGAATAATATTTTTAATTCAAAGTCAATCAAACATTTATGATTCGAGAATTCTATTAAAACTTTATACTTATTACTTTTTAAATATAAATTTCAATTTAAAATTATATATACTTGTATTGAATTATTTAAAATTATATATATCTAACAGTCGAGTGACAAGCGCTCTGGCCCACGGTGCCATAAGTTTCGGGTTCAAGTGAAGGTGCTTTCATGGATATTTGTAGTGATTCTTTTCACTTTAAACCGTAAGTCCCCGTCTAATATGACTGGCCCTGAGGGTCGAGTGGCTCGCGCTGTCGCTCTCGGTATCACATGAATAGGGTTCGAATTCCGGCGGTGCCATGAATGTTTGTCTTGGTTCGTAATCCATTTTAAGCCGGTAGGTCCCTGTCATATATGACCGCAAAGCGTTACAGAACCCAATCAGACTTCTCACATCCTTCCCAAAGTGTATAGGGGCAACTCAGCTCTAGGCACAGTGGTGTGGTGTAGTAGTAGTGTCTAATATGACTGTAGAGCGACAAACCTACCTCGAAAAAATATATCATCTCCTGTCTCGAAATCTGCCAGTACACGGACGATCTTAACCCACCATGGAGCTTTTGTGCCACTGATGGTGATGATACTTCTATTGCTTATATAATGCAATAGACGCTTCTGCTCTATTGCATTATACTTATAAACTCACTTCTAATTCTAGTTTTTAATATTAATAGACACTGTTAGATTAATTATTAATAAAAAATAATTAAATTATTATAAAATACAATAATACTTTATTATAATATAAATATTTCTATATAAAATTATATGCTTTCTCTGCATAAAAGAATCGTTTAAAAATTTAGGTTTTATATTTATTAAATCAGCAATACAACAATGGAATTTGATTATCATTATAAATCAAACTTAAAATACAAATTGAATATAGGTCCGTTGTTGTGTAAATTAATTAAAAGTTATTTGTAAATAAATTAGACAGTATTATTTTATCAAATGAAATGTATTATATTGAAATTTTAGTGATATATGAATTGTGTTGCATTCAAATTCTTATACTAATCATCAGAAATTTCAATATTTTAACAGAGATTCAAGTTATTATGGCTATAAAAATATTCATTAATTTCACTAGACGCCTCATTTGAATTAAGTATATTCATTATAAATTTTACTGAGGAATATTTGGATGCATTTAGTAATTTGTTTTCATAAAAAGTTATGTAAAAAGTATAAGCAATACATAATACTTGAAATAAATTACCAATTTATATGATTTACATCAAAATTAATTTATGCATATAGCGTCTCTAAGAAAACACATTTAAATTAACATAAACTTATAATATTTATGTTAAATTATAGCTATGATTAACATTTGTTAAGACAGCTCTGGATTTTCATTGTAAAATTCTTACGAAAATGTAAATATTTCATTAATTAAAAGCTCTTATATATGGTTAATTTCGAATTATGTAGTATGGTATAGTAATTTAACATGAGTCTACCAGTAATTAGATACAAATTATATATAATATGTAATTTATTTCGAATGTCGAGTTAATATTGATAGTCTCGAAGCAACTTTGTAGATTGACTCTCAGACTCTAGATGAGTGATAATTGAAAAACCTCTTCTATTGCAAAGTAGTAACTAACCATCAAAAGCTAAAAATTAATTTCTATCCACACATGCACATTGTGTGTGTGTGTGTCACACACACACACACACACACACACACACACATATATATATATATATATATATATATATATATATATATAATTTATTATCATATAGCATATTAATTAACAATATTTGCAAATTAAGGTAAATATTAAACGAGGTTAAAATATAAAGTAATTATAAATTGATAATGAAGTTAGTAGGAGGTTAATAAGCGGTTAAGGAGGTTTATAGATAAGGATGTACTTGTTCGCAATATTCATTATAATTTAGAAATAAGAGATAAAAACAAAATATTAATTAAAACTTCTAAAGGACTTGGTGGTTATCTGTGAATTTTTGCACCAAGACCACTTTTAACCTGAGTATAATTAGTAGTGTAACCGTAATGCAATACAACCTACTACGACCGAGGTATGGTTGTATTAGATTTTTTGAAATTATAAATTTGGTTCTGTATGTAAATAGTTTGAAGGGGTCCTTAAAGGATTGATTTTAATTACTTCCTAATACAGTAAATTTTCTATTATAATTATGTAGTTGTTAAATTCTTTAAAAAATCAATTAACCACTCATATTTTACCATTGTAAAATTTCCTACTTATGACGGCTTATAACCTTTAAAAGCTGTGAGTGTTATCATTACATTCGCATAATGATAGTATTTATAATACTTTACTATATTCAAACTGATTATGATATATATTATAAGGCAATAGGTTTCAAATTTTTCCTTTTACATTATGAATCTTATTCACATTTTTGTTTCTTATATTAAGAAACAAAAATGTTATAAATCTTAAAGTTATTAATCTTTCTTTCAGATTTTGACATTAACTTTATACTACATAAAATCGAGTCAACGATGTCATTGTTTATAAAATTCTGGCTCTTTTGTAACTACAACCGTAAATATACAGAAGATTTAAAGTTATCCAGCGTTAGCTTCTTGGTGTGCCCGCTCCCTCCTGATTGAGTCTCAGTCATTTTAGCTTATATATTCATAGTGCAATAACTTTCAGTTTGGTTTCATATGTCTTGTTTTGAACTGAGATGCCCATGTTCCGCAACACAACGCTAAATACTTCACAGGTCCAGATAAGTACGTAAAAAAAACCCCCATTTTTTTAGTCGTAATTAGCATGACATCAGATAACTGCAGCTTAAACGATAAACGACTAGCTGGATAGCTTCATGCATTTTTCAATGAACGAATCTTTCAGAATTCTTGTAGTAATTCTGAGCTAATATCGATAAAATTGGTGATATCCGTATAGTATTTGATGATATTCCTGATTATAGTGCTATAAGTTACTATATATTATTCAAAAAGTTTCTTGGAAAATGTTTTCTTTTTTAAAGAAAATAATTTATTGAAAGTTTGTGCAAAATACTCGCTGTTAAGCAATAACACTTAAAATATTAATATTATGTCATAAATTTAATTTTGTTTAATAAAAATTAATATAATACACGGTGTTTGCGATTTAAATATGAAATATAATTACCAATATTACATTTCTTTATATCGAATACCTAATTAATTTAATCCTTAATCTTTATATATATATATATATATATCTATTATATATAATTCCCATGTCACGATGTTTGTTCGCGATGAACTCCGAAACTAACCATCCAATTTAATTTTTTTTTTTTTTAAATGTGTGTTTTGTTCCAACTTGAGAAATAGGATAGTTTTTATTCAGATTTTTTTTGTATTTAAATGCAAAATCGGTTAAAATCTAGCATTGAGGAAGGCGCCAATCTTGCAACCCTGAATTTTCGCCAATTTTCCGCCAATTTCTTTAGGGTTGCAATACTGCAATTAGAGGAATTCGTAGTTTCATTTTTCGAACAATATAATGACTATTTTTAGATGGCGCCATGTGTCGATGCCTGTACTACATAACCGTAAAATTCTCATGTTCTGAATATTATTGTTTTATGTGCTACTTAAAATTTTGTGAAAATTATATTATATAAAATTTATATTATTTCTATGCGAAATAAATCGAATGTATGTAAGTATTACCTGATTTGATTATCAATATTTCTGATTTGATTATCATTATAGTTCTGAATCAAAACATTGAACTTTTCTATGCTTAAAGTTTGTCAACATGTGTTTTATTTGATTAAGAATTCTAAAATGAAATGTGATCTGCAAGATCATATAATATAGACAATATAATTTTAAAGAAAGATGATGAATTTTAAGGATTTTTTGAAAAGTGTGAAAATGAAGTAAACTCTGCAATTATTTGATATAATGATAACATTAAAATTTTATAAAAGGTATTATAATAGTTGCAAGTTGAAAATCAAGGATATTTTATTTTAAAAACTTTTGTTATTTGGAAAACAAAGAATTTGAGTTATAAATTTGAGTGATTTAAATATTGTCGAAGAAAAATTGATAAATGGTACTTTAAACTTGGAAGTTATTTAAAGAAAACAAAAATAAATAAGTGTTTATATTAATAAAGGAGAATTTAAAGCTCAATAACATTTTTATATATGTACATTTGTTTTTATTTACATTTAAAAGTTGGTTTTAATTATTTCTTATTTGAATTTTTATGCATTTTTTATTCATTCAAAAGATCATAATAAAAATATTTCAGTTCTAAATGCTTTGAAATTTCATGTAAAAGTTTTCTTTAAATGTATGAAAGGAATAGAACATGGAATTTAACCTAAATTCATAAATTATTTTTATTTTAGTTTTTAAACTAAGAATTTTTGTAAATTTGTAAAAAAAAAATTTGTGTCTACAAACTTTAAGCATACAAAAATGTATAAATAATTAAGATATAAATTTGAAAACAGTATATGAGCTACATAAGGATATTCCCAGCATAAAAATACTTGCAAAGGAAAAAAACTATTCATGTTTTATTTATTTTTGAATTATAAAGTTTTGCAACAATATCACATTTTTGTAATGTTTATCCATATTTTAAAGAATAAATTGTATAAAAAATAGTTACAGTTGATATTTTTATGTGAAATTCAATTTGAATATATTTAATCAAAACACTTGCAAAAAGGCTAAATATTTTAAATTCAGGTCATTTCATATTAAAAAGCCTTTGCAAATAGCAGGAAGTTGTAAAAAAATATTTTGTTGAGCAAATTTTAACTTTTTCAAAACAAAGCTCAGAAAATATTTACAGCTTTAAGGAAAAATAAAACTATATTTTTTAATAAATAAGACTATGAACTTGATAATTCAATGGCATTTTAATATATTTACAACATTTTTAAAAGTAATGTATCTAATTAAAAGTTGTTTTTAGCTTTTTTTCAGAATGAATTTTTATGCTTCTTGTTTTCATGTGAAACACCATAGCACAAGTAATTTTGATCCAAATGCTACAAAACTTTGCATTTATATTTTTCATAAATATTTACAGGGAATAGACCTCTGAAATGATTATAGCTACATAAATATTTTTTATTTTAATTGTTAAACTGGGAATTACATGCAAATTTTGGAAGAATTTTGTGTCGACAGCATTTAAACTAGCACAAAATAATAAATAATAAAGATATAAATTTACCAGATGTCTATTCACTGTAAAATGTTAGTACAAATAAATACAAACTTAGAAATTTAAGAAATATTGATTTGATTTCAGGTTTTGTAACAGTATCAATTTTTGGCCATTTTTACCCTTATTTTAGCTTATAAAAATTAAAAAAAAAAATAATAATGAAATTTTTTTTATGTGAAATCATTAGTTTTTAGATACATTCAATCCAAAAATGTGTACAAAGATAAAAAATTTCAAAAAAATTCCTTCGAATGTGTTCGTGATCTTTAAACGATCGTTTGCATTTGTATTTTATTGTGAATTTTTTTTAAAGTCTTTTCTTATTATATCCCGATTTTAACTGTGTTGTATTTTTTCAATTATTATTTTCAGTAAAAGACCACCAAAAAAATCTAACCTCAGAATCCGTGTTTCTCCCATGGGCAGCTGTATGTTGCATGCTCACGTGTTCGAAAACCATCGAATTTATTTATTTTGACGAAAGACAGACTAACAAGAAATATTGTTCATCGCTTAGTTCTTAGTTAAATGAAAGTAATGATTATTAAAAATTAAATTACGTAAAATAATTATAAAACAGTCTTAAAAATCAACATTATCTACCTCATTCATTAAATTAATAAAAATTAAACATTTTCTATTCGTTGAAGCTTAATTTGATCTTTTCATCATTCTTTACCAATCACTTCCTTAAAAATACCATTTATAGTATCTAATAATTGAACGAAATAGAAGAAAGCCACAGCAACGCGTGGCCGGGTCTTCTAGTATATATATAAATTCTTCTGCACATATGCTTGTCACTGAACTCATCCTAAGCGGATTGACCGTTTTTGATGAACTTTTTTTAATGTACTTGAGAAAACATGGGGAATGGTTTGATGCTATACCCTTTGCCGTAAGTTCAAACCACATGGTGCTGCAGTATACAAAATTCTATACCGTTCAACCAATCGCTATGAAAATAGGTAACAATATGTATTGGAATATGGAAGATATGTTCGCGATATTCACTTTATTGTTGCTTGCCACTAGATGGTATTGCATCATTTAATCTTTTATACCTTACAAACGATATCTATGAAAATGAGTATGCACATATAGTGAAGCATAGCGAATATATTCGCTAAATGTAATTTTTTGTAATGTAGCATTATTTTGGCAGGAAAACTATGCCGGGTTCTACTAGTAAATTAATAAAATAGTAATATTAGTAGTTTAACCTTCATTTTTAATAAATAATAAATTAATAATTTAAATATTAATTAAAAAAATAAATAACAATTATTAATTAATTATTAAAAATTACTACATTACTATTTCATTATTAATTAATTAATAATGAAATAATAATGTTACATTATGTAACACCTTTATTTTTTCTATTTTTATTACTAAAGCAAACAAAATTAGTTGTTAATTAAATTAAAATACAATTCATTAACTTAATTCTTCATCATATTCTCAGTCCAATTCTTAAAAATATAACATTATTCATTACCTTCTCAAAACTCACAACATTAATCAAGTCAAACTAAAATAAAAAAAATCTGCCCAAACAATTACAAATTTCAATATTTGATACCAATGCAATACAGCCTACGAAAATGCGCCTGTAATTAACCTAGGTTACACTGTGCAACTACAACGTTCCAGCAAGCAAATGCACGTCTGTAATGGTGCAGGTTCATTTTTGAAAATCCGATTTTCGTGATGGACGGGGAAGTCCTTGTCATTAGCACGTGCCCCTCCAGTCTTTGGAACAGTTAATCGTTCACTGACCGCAGAAACACAACGGATCGGCTGGTTGATTTTGAACACGAATTACGGATTAAAAGGGGGAAAGAGGGATGTGAAACATTTCCTCCAGATTTTTAACCAGTGATCTGTTGGAATTTATCGGAGCGCCATGTCGATTTATTGAGCGATTTAATTTCGAGGATGTGTTTGTCTGTATTTCAACGTGTTTGGAAAATTGGTTTCTGTGTTTGTTTTCTTAATTAAAAATTTTTACATAATTGATTTATTGAATCATAAATTAAAGAAATTCCTATACTTATTTAGAAAATACGCATGAATTTAAAATTTTAATAAAATTTTAGAATCATAAAGTTCTGTTCTTTTCTACTTTTCTAAAGAATTCGGAATCAAATATTTGTGTTTGTTTTCATTTGAAAAACACAATGATAATGCAAATCATTTTGTAAGCTCAGAGACATAGTACTATGCAAAAGAAGAATTTAGACCACACAATGCATTCCAAAGTAAGCTAAACTATTTGAGTAAGGTAATCACCAAAAAAATAGTCGAGTATTAAATTAAATAAATCAATATTAATTTTTAAAAATGCATACATTTAAAATTTTAATAGAATTTTGATAATGCAAGATTCCGTTAGTTTTTGCACATAAAAAAAATTTACTATTTTAACATGAAATTATCATGAAGAAACAAATCATGTATTCTGAAAAAATTATGTTCTTTCATTTGTAATTAAATAGATTATTATATTTTTTCATGTTTTTTCTGAAAAGGTTTATTTTTTATTTTTATAACAGTTGTAATTTAAATATATCCATATGATGGTTAGTTAGCCCTAACCTTCAAAAGACACATGTATAAATTTGACAGCTGTTGCACTATTAGTATGAGAGTTATAGCATTTTTAAAGAAGCAACTTTTGTTAGTTTGAAAAAATGGATAAAAATTAATTTCGTGCGTTAATTAAAGCATTGCTTTTTGGTGAAAAAAATAATATTGAAGCCAAGGCTTGGCATGATAAACATTATTCAGACATTGCACCAGGAAAACAAACCGTAGAGAAGTGGTTTGCTAAATTTAAACGAGGCGAAATGAGCACCGAGGACGATGCACGCAGTGGACGCCCCAAAGAGGCAGTTACAGAAGAAAACGTCAAAAAAGTCCACAAAATAATTTCTGATAACCGTAAAATGAAGTTGATTGAGATAGCTGAGACCCTAAAGATATCCAAGGAGCGCATTGGATATATCGTGAAGGAATATTTGGATATGCGAAAGCTCTGTTCAAAGTGGGTGCCGCGCGAGCTCACAATCGACCCAAAACAACAACGAATTGATGATTCTAAGCAGTGTTTGGAGCTGCCCAATCGTAATAAACCCAAATTGTTGCGTCGATATGTGGCAATGGATGAAACATGGCTCCATCATTTCACATCGGAGTCCAATCGACCGTCAGCCGAGTGGACTGCACGTGATGAACACTAAAAATGCTATAACTCACATTCTAATAGTGCAACAGCTGTCAAATTTATACACGTGTCTTTTGAAGGTTATTGTTAATTAAAAATTATATGGATTTAATACTAGTGGTGCCATCTATGTGTCAGCCTATGAACTTTTCAGTCCACCTGTTATTTACCAAATTGCTTATATTGTGTTTAAATATCCTTTATAAAATGTATAACATTTATATTACATTACATTTATAATATTTATATTAAAAACTTTTATGGATACTAATATAAATTAGATAGATCTTAAAAATTCAACAACTATTCATGGAATAAATTACATTTGTCTCTGAAATTCATGAAAAGGTTTGTTTTTCTTAATTTAATTATTAAAATAAGCTCTAATGATACTTAATAAGTTTATCTCCTGAAGTAAAATAATATTCAACAATATATTAATGAATATTGTGAGTGCCTAGTGTATTCTCTTTACGACGAAGTTAAAATGTATGTAACATTTTTAATATATTCGTAATCATACAATAGAAACAATAGTTTAAATTGTATAAACCACTATTAAACACTATCTTTATACATTTAAATATATATACTAATCATCAAATATCATCGGATAAAAGCATTTTTAATTGTATACATTTATCAGAAACACCATTGTAAATTTCATCCTAATTGTATGCTTAAAATTCCTTTGATATTCTAAGAAAATTAAGCAGTCATTATATCTATACAATGCAAGATTTACAGGTAGACGAAAGTTTAACTACTCTGTTATATTCCCATTTGCACTTCCCATTTGCACTTATGCATTAAGTGAACATTACATTATATCATAACTTTGAATATATAATCTACTAAATTTGTAAACTCTTCGCGTAAAGATACTTTGTTTTAGTGATTCTAGCAATAGCATAGAGTCATGGATATCTTATTATCGTTTTAATTCATTTCTACAGAAAGTTTTTTTTCTAATGCAGCTGACAAACACTTAGACAGATTAGTCTCGGATGCTTTAAGGCAAGCGCTGCACAGACGTTACTCACTTTGCGTTACCCAGAGGGCGCGTGTGACTTGAAGATAAACCATGGACACGGAGTAACAATGCCCCCGCAACGCTCTACGATCCTATTAGACCGGGACCTACGGCTTAAAGTGGATTCCGAACCACTACAAACATCCATGGCACCGCCGGGACTCGAACCCGAAAACTGTGGCACCGAGCACCAGAGCACTATCCACTCGGCCATTTTGGCCCTTTTCTACAGAAAGTTTTCTAAACAATTCCCCTCTGCCGTTTAGAAACAGTTGTGTACAGAACTTTGTGGTTGTTTTTGTAGATTCTTTGATGTTCATTATCTGCACTTACAGTTAATATTAAAATATTTCTTTCCACATAATTGTTCTGAGGATACAAAAAAATTTGTAAGACTATCTGACAGATGGAGGATGCGAGACACTTCACACACTTTGCCTTCACCGTTATATATATATATATATATAGCAGCCTGGTGGCTAAGTGGTTAGCGCGCTGGTCTTTGGTATCCCAGGCTGCAGGTTCGAATCCGGGCGGTGGCATGGACGTTTTGTGAGTGGTTGGGAATCCACTTTAAACTGTATGTTTCGGTCTGTTTAGACTAAATTGTGAGCAAGATGACCGTAGAGCGACAAACCAAACCCAATCACCATCATATATTCCTTATCATATGCAGTCACCACTTTCAAAAATATATCACCAGAACATTCGAAGCTGATAGCTCTTGCCCTTTAGCATTGCATGTAACGTTGTTTTATTTAGATTCGTGGATATCTTACAATACACACTCTTCGTGTAGCATGCACAGCTATTTTTTTTTATGCTTTATAGCAACATTATAACAGCTGGGCTGAAAGGTTCGTAGGCTGACACATAGATGGCGCTACTAGCATTAAATCCATATGACTTTTAGTTACCCCTAACCTTAAAAAGAAACGTGTATAAATTTGACAGCTGCTGCACGTGACGGCTGCTGCTCTATGTGAGTTATAGCATTTTAAGTGTTCATCACGTACAGTCCACTCGGCTGACTGTCGATTGGACTCCGGTGTGAAATGATGCAGACATGTTTCATCCATTGTCACATATCGACGCAAAAATTCGGGTTTATTACGATTGAAAAGCTCCAAACACTTCTTAGAATCATCAATATGTTGTTGCTTTGGGTCGATTGTGTGTTCGTGCGGCACCCACTTTGAACAGAACTTTCGCCTATCCAAATATTCATTCACGATATGTACAATACGTTCCTTTGATATATTTAGGGCCTCAGCTATCTCAATCAGTTTCATTTTACTGGTATCAGAAATTATTTTGTGGATTTTTTGATACTTTGGTCAGTAACAGCCTCTTTGGGGCGTCCACTGCGTGCATCGTTCTCGGTGCTCATTTCGCTTCGTTTAAATTTAGTAAACCACTTCTCTACGGTTGATTTTAATGGTGCGAAGTCCGAATAATGTTTATCAAGCTAAGCCTTGGCTTCAATAGTATTTTTTTTCGCCAAAAGCAATGCTTTATTAACACACGAAATTCTTTTTTATCCATTTTTCAAACTAACAAAAGTTGCTTCGCTAAAAATGGTATAGCTCACACACCAATAGTGCAACAGCTGTCAAATTCATACACATGTATTTTGAAAGTTACGGCTAATTAAAAATCATATGGATTTAATAGTAGTAGCGACATCTATGTATCAGCCTATGAACATTTCAGCCCACCTGTTAGTTATTGTTATTTTTAATATCGATTTTGTTCCTATCTACACAAATCTTTCTAAACAATTCCACAATTAGCAACCGTTGTGTATATATTTTCTTTGATGTTTTTCTATTTTCTTTGATATCACATGAGCATTCGAAGCTGATATCTTCTGAATCTTAGTTTCAGTTGGGTTGACGTCGTAGGCTGACACATAGATGGCACTACTAGTATTAAATCCATATAATTTTTAGTAAGCCCTAACCTTCAAAAGACACTTGTATAAACTTGACAGCTGTTGCACTATTAGTATGTGAGTTATAGCATTTTTAGTGAGGCAACTTTTGTTAGTTTGAAAAAATGGAATAAAAGGAATTTCGTGTGTTAATAAAGCATTGCATTTTGGCGAAAAAAATACTATTGAAGCCAAAGCTTGGCTTGATAAACAATATTCGGACTTTGCACCAGGAAACTCAACCGTAGAGAAGTGGTTTGCTAAATTTAAACGAGGCGAAATGAGCACCGAGGAAGATGCACGCAGTGGACGACCCAAAGAGGCTGTTACTGACGGAAGTATAAAAAACGTCCACAAAATAATTCTGATAACCGTAAAGTGAAGTTCATTGAGATAGCTGAGGCCCTACAGATATCAAAGAAACGAGTTGGACATATCGTGAATGAATATTTGGATATGCGGAAGCTCTGTTCAAAGTGGCTGCCACGCGAACTCACAATCGACCCAAAACAACAACGAATTGATGATTCTAAGCAGTGTTTGGAGCGGTTCAATCGTAATAGACCCGAATTTTTGCGTCGATATGTGACAATGGATGGAACATGGCTCCATCATTTCACACCGGAGTCCAATCGACAATCAGCCGAGTGGACTGCACGGGAAGAACATTAAAAATTCTATAACTTTACTAAAAATGCTAAAACTCGCATACTAATAGTGCAACAGCTGTCAAATTTATACACATGTCTTTTGAAGGTTAGGGCTTACTAAAATTTATATGGATTTAATACTAGTAGCACCATCTAGCGCCTACGAACTTTTCAGTCCTCCTGTTATATCATCAATGCGCACAATTGATTATGAAAGCTTTATTTGAAGGTAATTGTCATACAGATGAAGGAAAATTCGCCAGACGATCATTTATCTGTATGATGAAGGATGCGAGAAAATTCACACGCTTTGCCCCCACCTCCATATAGTCTATTCCTTTTTAAAGTTATGACAGTATATGATATCACCTGAGCATTCGAAGCTGATATCTTTTGAATCTTAGTATAGTATTCAACCATATTTCGTTTATATTCTGGGAGATCTATACTGCACACTATTCCTCCGGCTACTACCATTTTTTTTATACTTTGGTGGACATGAGACTTACAAGTCTAATATAGATAATTCCATCATAATATTTAATAAAATATTTATATTTTTAGGAACATAAATTTGCTTTTCATTGAATTTTTATGTATTTCAAATTAATAAAATTTCTATTAGAAGCACAAAAACCTTTTTTTACTCTTTTGTTAAGTGCTTGACAGTTAAATACAATTATTTTAACAATAATATATTTCTCATAGTTTGTTTTAAATTTTCCTTTTTTAAGAAAATAAATTAAGGAAAAAAATATTTAATTTGAAAATTAAGTAACGTCCTTTCTTTTATTTTATAAACTAGAAAAAAAATATTTTTCTATAGAATAAAACATCGAAAATATATTTAAAATTGTTACTGTTCTTAAAAAAACCATAATTTTTTTTTTCTCGGTTATTTTATATTTTTATTTTTTTCAAACGTATTTAATTAAAATAAACATTAATTGCAACAGGTACTCTATTCTTTAAAAAAAACAATTAATATATTTATTAAAAGATTAATGCTATTGAAAACCTAAATGTTCATTTCCTTTTTTAAAAATAATTATATTTAGATTAATCAAAATACAAAAATTAAGCAAAACAAAAAAAAGTTGTTGAATTGCTGATATTTGAAAATAATTAATCATTTCTTTCATAGTATTTCAATTATTTTTTTATGGAATATCTTTTTTTTTATTATCAATAAATAATACCATTTTTTTATTCCATAAATTCATCTTTTTAAAATTATGTATACATTTAAATTACCTATTTCTCTTCTTAAAACCTTACTTGCTTTATAAACTATTCCGATAGCTTCATTTAATTTAGATATTTTCAGAAAAATAAATACTTTTATGATTTTATCTTAGAATTCTTAAATGCCAATATTGCAGGTTAAACCTGGGATGAGACAAAATCTAATTAGCAAAAAGTAAAACTTTTTTTGATCAAATTATTTTTCGCGTGAATTTGTTTTTCTTACTACCAAGGAAAAGAAAATAGTTGTTCCTTTTTAAACAATGTTTTATACATTTATAAAAATTTCTGAATTGGATTATTATGTAAGTGTACAGTGCTGTTTTTAATGTGTATCCGTTAAAAACATCAGAGTCCGTTGAAAACAGCCGTCGAGTTTTCTTTTAAAGAATAATGATATGTGCACTTTTATTATCGTTGAAATTCGTAAAGTATTATCCATTTTTTATGCTAACAGGTGGGCTGAAATGATCATAGGCTGACACATAGATTACGTAATAGTATTAAATCCCTTTGATTTTTAGTTAGCCCTATTCTTCAAAAGACACGTGTATAAATTTGACAGCTGCTGCACTATTACTATGTGAGTTATAGCAATTTTAGTGTTCATCACGTGCAGTCCACTCGAATGACTGCCGATTTGACTCCGGTGTGAAATGATGAAGCCATGTTTCATCCATTGTCACATATCGAAGCAAAAATTCGGGTTTATAACGATTTAACAGCTCCCAACACAGCTAGGAATCATCAATTCGTTGTTGTTTTGGGTCGCTTGTGAGCTCGCGTGGCACCCACTTTAAACAGAGCTTTCGCATATCCAAATATTCCTTCACGATATCTCCAACACGTTCCTTTGATATCTTTAGGGACTCGGCTATCTGCATCCCTTCACTTTCCGGTTAGCAGAAATTATTTTGTGGACTTTTTTGATGTTTTCGTCGGTAACAGCCTCTTTGGGGCGTCCACTGCGTGCATCGTCCTCGGTGCTCGTTTCGCATCCTTTAAAGTTAGCAAACCACTTCTCTACGGTTGATTTTCCTGGTGCAAAGTTCGAATAATGTTTATCAAGCCACGCCTTAGCTTCAATAGTGTTTTTTTTTTCGCCAAAACGCAATGCTTTATTAACCCACGAAATTCCTTTTTATCCATTTTTTCAAACTAACAAAAGTTGCTTCACTAAAAATGTTATAACTCACAAACTAATAGTGCAATAGCTGTCAAATTTATACACGTGTCTTTTGAAGGTTAGGTGTAACTAAAATTCATATGAATTTAATATTAGTAGCACCATCTATGCGTCAGCCTACGGACTTCTCAGCCCACCTGTTATGTATTTCGTTGTCATTTGAAAAGACTGGTTTTCATTTCTGCAATTATATTGATGTGGCATAATGATAGTCATATTGATTGTCGATTGATAGTTGATTGATAGTTGATTGATTGGGCCACTAATCAATCAACTTTACAACGTGTGACTATTGTACAGAGAGGGCAAGTTAGCCTTTACTGTCCTAATAAAAGTGTGTTTTCGAGTTTTCTTTTAAAGAAGAATGAGCACATGATATATATATATATATATATATATCGTATGTTCATACTTTTTTAAAAGAAAACACTTTATTTAATATCGTTTAAATCATCTTTTATTATCGTTAAAATTCTTTAAATTCTATTCATTTTCACAGGCGATGTGTTTTTTTGTGATTTAAAAATAGTGGTTTTCATTCATAATCCTATTTTCACTCGTACGTAAGACGCCTAATGGAAGTTCAAAGTCGATTCGTATTTAATCATGTATATATTGCGTAGAAAAATTACAAATTAACATTTACTGTCCTTGTCCATTTTAATCTCTGCTAGTAGGAAGGACTTGGTAGCAATTAAGATATAAATAGCCCGTCTTGTGGCTCATTGGCAACGTGAGGCTCTGATTTACATTTGGACTGAAGTACAATCCGCTGGGAGTTTTTGGTAGGCACTGTTTAAAAAAAAAAACGAAAATCGTGGATGTGGATGGCATTTGTGATGCTTAGCATCGTACTTCGTTAGACGGAATACTTCATGGGGTGTTTCCGTGTTTTCTCACATACGATACACAAATGCTGGGTAGATCAAATAAAGGTCCTATTCGAAAGCTTGCCATTCTTTTTCAGCGACAAGTTAGGCTTCTACTTACGTGTGCTCCATCACAACAGAGGCTGACCCTTTCCCTCCTTCCATGAGTACATTACTGACGGGGTGTCAGTACCGCACTGTAGGACACTTAGTATTTGACACACAAGATATAAAATATCAATAAGATATAAGTTTTACACTTAAAATCAGGTTCCCTGGTTTGAATTTTCCAACCTTTTTTACACCCAATTAGACAAGCCAATGCTTTACACGAAATCTTGGGTGTCGTCGGTTTATTAATCTTCGGAGAACTGATTATGGTACGCATTAATATTTATATTAATTATCAACGGCCTGATTGTGGAGTGACTATTGCTCTGGCTCTCAGCGCCATAAGTATCGGGACAGAGTCCCAGCGGTGCCATGGATGTTTTTTAGCGGTTCAGAAAACAATTTTAACCCTAGGTCTTGCTCTAATATGACTGTCGCAAAATGTGCCGATAGGCAGATGGTCTTGGCCCACCATGGAGCTGTTACGCCAATGGTGAACAAGGACCAGCTTGTTATCGGCATTTAAGTTCCAAATATATTTTTTTATATATGAAGTAATAAAACTCAGAATAAATGCAGAAAATTGCATTAATTTTAGGTGAAACACAACATTATTGTTTTATTGCTTACATGTCAAATTACTTACATGTCAAATTACTTAATAGGTCATTTACTTATTTTGCATTCATATAAATTTAAAAATGTGTCGCTCTACCAATTAAATTAATCAGCTGTTTACTTAATTAAACTTTCAATATTGACAAAAAAAATTTATACAATACATTTTATTTACATATAGGTTGAAATAATGATGAAATGATTTCGTGAAATAATCATAAAAATAATCATAACTCATCATCAAATGGGTTGTGGCCACTTAATATATTGAATTTCACATGCCTGAATATCAATAAATTCACTATTCCATTTTACGTTAAAAAAAGCAAAATCAAAGTTAACCTATAATGTTAAACATTTTATACTATATTGCCCATGTGTTACAAAGTCTATAGAGTGAAATACTGTTATATAACACTGATAATTTAATCCTTAAGCATCAGGCATCTCACTGTATATGGAATGCCCTAGTGTTTCAATAATGTCTTGATAATCTATCCGAATGCAGACGCAAGGATAAACATTTATAATGCAAATATATGACCCGTACGCATATTGGTATAACAGCAATCGTATATGAGATTCCTTAGACGTAGAATACAGAAGTGCATTATCACACATAATTCTTCTTATTATCTCAAAAATAGATACTTAAAATTTAGCCTATTAATCTATTAAATGTGGGGCCTGATGGCCGAGTGGCTAGCGCTCTGGCGCTCGGTACCACAGGTATCGGGCTCGAAACCCGGCGGTGCCATGGGTGCTTGTTGTGGTTCGGAATTCACTTTAAACCGTTGGTCCCGATCCTAATAGGATCGTAGAACTTTGCGGGGGCATTGTTACTCCACGTCCGTGGCTTGTCTTCAAGTTACACGCGCCCCTGGGTAATGTAAAGTGAGTAACGTCTGCGCAGCGCTTGCCTTAAGGCATCCAAGACCAAGCTGTCTAAGTGTTTGCCAGCTGCATTAGAACTAAATTGTTCTAATGCAGAAAAATTGAACATTCTCATTAGAACTAAATTGTTTGATATCATATTTCAGTCCTTTCCTTAAAATATAACATTATTCATCACATTCTCAAAACGCACTCTATTAATCAAGTCAAACTAAAATAAAAAAATCTGCCCAAACAATTACGTACTTCAATATTTGATACCAATGCAATTACGAAGCCTACGAAAATGCGCCTGTAATTAACCTAGGTTACACTGTGCATCTACAATGTTCCAGGAAGCAAATGCACGCTGTAATGGTGTAGTCATTTTTGAAAATCCGATTTTCTTGATGGACGGGGAAGTCCTTGTCATGAGCACGTGTTCTTTCAGTCTTTGGAACAGTTAATCGATCACTGACCGCAGAACACACAACGGATCGGCAGGTTGGTTTTAAACATGCATTACGGATTAAAATGGGGAAAGACATGCGAAACATTTCCTCCAGACTTTTAACCAGTGATCTGTTGGAATTCATCGGAGCGCCATGTCGATTTATTGAGCGATTTAATTTCGAGGATGGGTCTGTCTGTATTTCAGCATGTTTAGAAATTTGGTTTCTATGTTTGTTTTCTTAATTAAAAATTTTTGCAAAATTGATTTATTGAATCATTCCACACAATTTGTAGGTAATGTACATTAACTCTTAGCACCTTGAAAGTAAAAGTAAGTTTTACTGGACATTCATTCAATCAGTGTTAAAAACATTAATAAATTAAATAAATAATAAAATAAAATTTATTGTACATTTAAATTTTTAATATTGTCATCTAAATGTTCAAAAATTTTAAATTAAAAATATATTGTTTTATTTTGTATTTAAAAATAAAAATTTTAAATTCTCATTTAATAAATAATAATTTATTAAATAAAATTTAAATTTTTAATAAATTTTCAATATTTAAACTTTTTTTAAATTTTTTAAAATTAAAAATATATGTATATATATGATTATAAGCTTAAATGTTCTTCACCTGACATAGAGATGGCGCTCCAATCAGCAAAAATTTGTTTCCTGTCTAGGTGCACATTAGTTCGTATGACAAGTTTCAACTTCTTCTCTCAATGTTGTTGTTGTTGTTGTTTCTTATCCCACTTGGCTGGCCAAGCCCACAAGCCCATATGGACTCATGATTGAAGGGGAAGGAAGCAGCTTCTGTTGTGATGGAGCACCCCGTAGGTAGAAGCCTGACTTTTGCTCCGTGACGCTCTTACAGTCATAGAAGACCGGGACCTACGGCTTAAAGTGGATTCCGAACCACTACAAACATCCATGGCACCGCCGGGATTCGAACCCGAAACCTGTGGCACCGAGCGCCAGAGCACTAGACACTCGGCCATTCAGGTCCCAAATTTGCCAACGGCACGCAGTGTTCCCAGGTGGTCACCCACCCAAGTACTGACCGCGCCCAATGCTGCTTAACTTCGGTGATCTAACGAGAACCGGTATATTGAGCATGGTACGGCCGTTGGCTTCTTCTCTCAATTAGTTTGTTTACACGAATTTTTGCATGAGACGTATTGTGTGTTTTTCGTTAAAAATGGATAAACTTGAATATCGTGCGGTCATAAAATTCTTCCTTTTGGATGGATTCGATTTGCTCGGCCATCCTCCGTATTCTCCTGATTTGGCACCCTCAGACTTTCATTTGTTCCCAAATTTGAAGAAATGTGTTTCTGGGAAGCGCTTCGCATCCAATGAAGAAGTTGAGAGGACCGCAGATGCATATTTGCACAACCTTCCAGACTCTCATATCCGAGAAGGGATAGGCATGTTGGACAAACGGCTGGCCAAGTGTGTTGAAGACAAGGGAAATTATGTAGAAAAATAAAATCATATTTTAACTGAAAGTGGCGATCTTTCATTGTGATGACAAAATGACATTCTATGACAAAACTCAGAAACAGGCAAATATGCAAAAGAAAAAATCAGACTACATACAGTTTCCCAATGAAACAGATGACCAAAAATTATCAAGGATTAAATTTTTTTAAAAATCGTATTATTATTAAAGTTAATTATTATTATTAAAATTTTAATAGAATTTCGGAAAAAAATTTTTTTTTTCCTTTTTAATTAAAAAAAAAAAAAGTTATAAGTCATTTTGACACTTCAGAGACGTATAAAAATGATTAATTTTAACCACATACTTTTTTTCAATGAAAGTCAAGACTATTTTAGAGGAGAAATTTCCAAGCTAAATGGTCCAGGATTAAATTAGAGAAATTCGTATTCATATTTATAAAACGCAGAAATTTAAAATTGTAATAGATTTCCGAATTTATGTATTAAAATTTGCTTTTTAATTAAAAAAAAAAAAAAATTTTACATTTCAAGATATTTTGTTCCTTCAGAGAGATATGCAAAATAGGAATTTAAATCACACTTCTTTCCAATCAAACGATGACTATTTGATTGGAGTATTCGCTAAGAAAAATGGTAGAGGATAAAATTAAAGTAATTGGTATAAATATTTTTTATAAAAACCGAGAAATTTAAAATTTTTTAATTACATTTTTTTTATTAATTTTTTTTTTTAATTTTTAATTTTTTTAACTTAAAGAAAATAATAATAATGTAGCAAGACATGTCATATTTTAGAGGCATATACGCAAAAGAGGAATTTAAACCACATACTTTTTTCCAATTAAACCAATGACTGATATCGGTTTCATTGGACCGGGGTAATCGCCGAAGAAAATGGTCGAGGATTACATTAAACTATTTGGTATTCATTTTTAAAATTGCCCTATAATTAAAAAAATTAAAAGATTTTTAGAATCAGAAATCTTTGTTTACTTTTAAATTTTTAAGAAATAATATTACACTATAATTTTGACACATCAGAGACATGCAAAAGAAAAATTTAGACCACATACTACTTTCCAATGAAACCGATAACTATTTGCCACATAAACAAGTAATATTAAAAAAAAAAAATTAAATCAATTCCTACTTGTTTTTCACTCTATTGCAGAAAGTCCTTTATAAATAATTTTCATTCATTTTTTTAAGTTTATCTGGCGCCATCTACTGGTAGATGTACGCAACTTAAATGTAAAAAAAAAAAACTAAAATTAATGAATTAAATTTAGGTACTGAGTTAATATTTGAAAAAGCTGTATTAACATGTTATCTACTACAAGTTAAAAAAATGTATTTGAACTTGAATGAATGAAAAAAAGTTTTTATTAGCAATTGAAAATTTGAACAAGATATATATAGGGAGAGTGTGCGCTAATAAAAGAAATTGAAAAATAGGATAGAATTAAAGATATTCGCTTTTAAAAAAAATGCATAAAGTTAAAAATTTGATAGATTTTCGAAATTATAAATTTCTATTATTTTGAATTTTTAAAACAAAATAATATTGCAAGATATTTTAATACTTATATAGAGATATATGCAAAAAAACTGCATTTCGCCAATACACTTTTTTCCATTCCGATTAAATTTAATAAATTCGTATTCATTTTTCAAAAATCGCGTCTATTAAAACTTCAATAGAATTTTGGAATCAGAAAATTTTGTTTTTAATTTTTTACAAAATAATATTGCAAGACATTTTGACACTTCAGAGGCATATATGCAATAATGGAATTTAAACTCCTTACTGCTTTCAAATCACACCGATGACTATTTGAGTGGGATAATTATCAAATAAATCATCGATGATTAAATTAAAGATATTATTTTTTAAAAATTACGTAAATTTAAAATTTTTTGAAGAATTTGGAATCATAAATTTATGTTTGTTTTGATTTAAAAATATAAGGATAATGCAAAACATTTTGTAAGTTCAGAGACTTATAAACAAAAGAAGAATTTAGACCGTACATTGCATTCCATTAAAGATTTTTTACTTGAGTAGGGTAATCGTTAAAAATATTTTTAAGGATTAAATTAAATGAATTGATATTCCTATTTAAAAATGCAAAAATTTAAAATTTTGATAGAATTTAGGATAAAAAATATCTGTTTATTTAAATTTTTTTAAAAATAATAATATAAGACACATTGAAACTTCAGAGACATAAATACAAAAGAAGAATTTAGACCACACATTGCATTTCAATGGAAGCTATATTATTTTTGTGAGGTAATCACCAAAAAAAATTGTCGAAGATTAAAATAAATAAAATGATATTCATATTTAAAAAAAGCACAAATATAAAAATTTAATAAAATTTGGTATTAGAAATGCCTGTTTGCTTTTGTATTTAAAAATAATTAATATATTAATATGATGTTACGTTGATACAAATGATATCTTCCGAAAAACATACTGTTCTCTAATTTTGTAAATAAATAGATTATTATGTTGTTTTTTTTTACTAAAGAAGTTTATTTTTAAGATAATTAAATAAATGAATTTAATAATTTAATTGAATTCATTTTATAAATTTAATTCATTTATTAATTTTACAATGTTTTTATAAGTCATATAATAATTTATTAAATTTGATAAATTCAAAAAAATTGATGGAATAGTTTTCAACATTTGACACTGAAATTCATGGAAATTGTGTTCTTTCAATTTAATTAATTAAATAAGTTTTAATGAGGCTTAATATGGTAAAATAAATAATATTATAATAAAATAATATTCAATAAGCATTTATGAATACTATGGTTTTCTATATTGTCTAGTTAATTATCTATACTACGAAGGAAACATTTATATAAAATTTGTATAATACATGTAATCATACAACAATAGAAACAACAACTTACATTTTATTAACTACTATTAAACAGTATCTCTACATTTAACTCGTAACTTTATGCACTTAAATATACACAATTTATATCAAATATTAGGTTCGGATAAAAGCAATTCAGTTGTATCCATTTATGAGAAACATCATTGTAAATTTCATCGTGATAATACGCTTATAAGACCTTTGATATTCTAAGATAATTAAGCAGTCATATATTTATATATATATACATATATATATATATATATATATATATATATATATATATATATATATATATATATATATATATATATATATATATATATATATATATATATATATATATATATATAAAGATTTACTGGTCGACGAAATTTTAACTATTCTACGTTGTATCCCCTTTTGCATTTACTGCGAGTGAACATTACATTAAATTATATCTTTGTATATATAATCTACTAAATTTATAAACTCATCACATTAAGGTATTTTATTTAACCGATTATAGCAAGAGCCCTGGCTATTTTATTATTGGTTTAGTTCCTTTCTACACAAAGCTTTCTAAGCAATTCCCCTCTGGCATTTATCAACCGTTGTGTATATAGTTTTGTGGGTGTTTTTGTATTCCGTGATATTTATCATCCATGCGTATCACTGCCATTTAAAGACCTTTGAAGGTGATTGTTCTGCAGATGAAAAAAAAGTTCGAAAGACTCTCATTAATCTTTCTCATGAAGAATGCGAGACACTTTAAATACGATGTAACCCTTCCATATAGTCTATTCATTTTTGAAATTAGGGACAGCATATGATAACATACGGGATATCGAATCTGATATATCTTGCACGTTGGCATTTCACGCAAACTTATGTTGTTTAGATGCTTGTATATCTATAATGCACACTCTTTCTGTGGCATGTACTACCATTTTTTTTTTATATTTATAAAACATTTTAGAGCAATAGCATAGAATCATGGCTATTTTAATATAGATTTAATATCCTTCTCACAAAAAGTAATAAATAATTCCTCTCTGGCATGTAGCAACAGTTGGGTATATAATTTTGCAGGTATTTTTTAGAGATTCCTTGATATTTATTATGAATGCGTACCACTGGTAATAAAAAACATCTTTGAATGTCCTTTTTCTGCAGATGTAAGAAAATTAATTCGTAAGACTTTCGTTTATGTGTCTGCTAAAGGATGAGGCACACTTTACACACATATCCGAACCACGACATACTCTACTCATTTTATGAAAATAGTGACTGGATATGATATCACATCGAAGCTGACATATTTCTCGCACCTTACCATCGCCTGCAACCATATTTTGCTTAGATTGGTAGAGATCTGTAATACACACTCTTCATATGGCCTGCACAACGGTTTTTTTTTTTTATGATTTGATGGCCTTGTATCCTACAACTCTAATTTAAAGAATTCGATCAAAATATTTATCAAGTACTTAATCTTTTTAAAAATCTGAATGTCCTTTCCAGATTTAAAATTTCTGATATTTTATATAATTAAAAGTCTATTAGAAGCAAAAAATATTTTTTCCCATATGCTTGATTGTTAAAAATAATTGTTTTAATGATAATATATTTTTCACGGTATTTTAAGTATTTTCCCTTTTTATGAAAATTAATTAACGAAAAAATATTTAATTTTTAATTAAGTAACGTCGTAATTTTAAATTTAAAGACTTATTCTTTGAAACAATGAATATATATTTACTGTGTTATTTTCATGTATCTCATTTCATTTCATAAATTCATATTGGCTCTGTTATTTTATATTATTTTATTCAAAATGAATTTAATTAAAATATATAATAAATACAACAGGTACTCTATTCTTTTCTAAAAGAAATCAATAAATATATTTATTAAAATGTTAATGTTATTGGAAACGTAAGAATCAGTTTCCTTTTAAAAATGTTTATATTTTAGATTAATAAAAATACAGAAAAAAGCAATAAAAAATTCTTTATTTTTTATCACAGTGCTTAATATTTGAAAAAAAAACTAATCCTTTTTTTCATAAAATTTTAATCATTTTTTCTTTTATAAGGAATACCTATTTTTTTCATAATTAAATAACACCATTTTTTATTCTATAAATTTATCTTTTTAACATTATGTATACATTTAAGTTACCTGTTTCTCTTCTTTGAACCTTAGTTTCTTTATAACTCTATCGATAACTTCATTTAATTTCGATATTTTCGAAAATAAATACTTTTATGATTTTATCTCAACGCGCTGTTCTCTGAATTCTTAAATGCCAATATTGCAGGTTTAACCTGGGATGAGATGAAATCTAATTAGCAAGAAGTAAAACTTTTTTTGATCAAATTATTTTTCGCGTGAATTTTTTTTTTTTTTTTTTACTATCAAGGGAAAGAAATAGCTCTTCAGATTCTTCTTTTTTAAAGAATGTTTCATAGATTTATAAAAATCTCTGAATTGGATTATGTAAGTGTAAGTTGTTATTTTTAAAGTGTATGAGTTAAAAAAATTTTATTTTTGTTTTTTACATTTAAAGAAGAATGATATGTACACTTTTATTATCGTTAAAATTCATTGCATTTTCTACAATTTTTATACGACATGTGTTTTTTTTTTTTTTTTTTTTTGTCACTTGAAAATAATGGTTTTCATTTTTACAATTATAATTATGACAGTCGATCGATTATTGATAGTCGTTTTGATTGTCGATAGATAGTTGATTGATTGGTGGTCCAATCAATGAACTTTATAGCATGTAACTATTGTATAGAGAGAGTGCAAATTAGCATTCAGTGTTCGTGTCGATTGCAGTTTTTGCTAGAAGAAAGGACTAATATAGAATGCCCGACTCGTGCTCAGTGAATGGTCATTAAAAAAAACGAGGATGCTAAATGGGGTTTGTGATATATTACCAACTTTTCCCGTTAGTCGGACTACCTGATTTGAGTTTTTCTTGGTTTTCTCTCAAACGATAAAAAAATGATGGGTAGTTTTACCCTACTTTTTCAACGACACGGACCAAGTCTTCCTACCTGTGCTCCATCTCAATTTAAACTGTCCTCCTTCCATCCATCAATGAGTACAAAGCTCGTGGGGTGTCTCCCTCGCCGATTGACAATGAGGACAGGTCGCGACAACAGAGTTTCAAAGATATAACAAACATCTATTTACGTAATTTATACCGAAACTGAAGTGTATACATTAATGGTAAAATTATCACTACTGATTAGACACACAACAACTAAGATAAAATTTTAAAAAATACATTAAGATTAATATTAAATAATTAATAATTAATACATAAATAAAGTAATAAACTAATAAAAAAATAGAAATGTAATAGATTAAACTTTATATTTTTTCTATTTTTATTACCAAATCAAACAAAATTAGATGTCAATTAAATTAAAATAAAACTCATTTATCATAAAAATCTGTCATATTTCTTACCTTATACCTTCTTTACCAAATGTTTGATATCTTTTCTCAACATATTTCTTAAAATAACATATTATTCATTCCAATCTTAAAACTCACATTCTTAATCAAGTCAAACTACAACAAAAATCTGCTCAAACAATTACATACTTCAGTATTTGATACCAATGCAATTACGAAGCCTACGAAAATGCGCCTGTAATTAACCTGGGTTACACTATGCATCTACACGTTCCAGCAAGCAAATACACGGCTGTAATGGTGCAGGTCATTTTTGAAAATCCGATTTTCGTGATGGGCCGGAAAGTCCTTGTCATTAGCACGTGTCCCTTCAGTCTTTGGAACAGTTAATCGATCACTGACCGCAGAAACACAACGGATCGGCAGGTTGACTTTAAACATGCGTAATGGATTAAAATGGGGAAAGACATGCGAAACATTTGCTCCAGATTTTTAACAAGTGATCTACGGAATTTATCGGAGCGCCATGTCGATTTATTGAGCGATTTAATTTCAAGGATGTGTTTGTTTGTATATCAGCGTGTTTAGAAAATTGGTTTCTGTGTTTGTTTTCTTAATTAAAAATTTTATGTAATCGATTTATTGAATAATTCCACAATATTTGTAGGTATCTTATTTTAACCTTCAACACAGATATAAGTTTTACTGGAAATTCATTTCACTCAGCTAAAGGCTACTCAATAAATTTTAAATTCAAAAAAAAAATAATAATAATTTTAAATTTAACGTTTTAATATTGCCATTTAAATGTGTAAAAATTTAAATTAAAAAATTAAAGTTTATAATTTTTTAATTAAATTTTTATTTAATAAATAGTAATTTATGAATTAACTTTTAAGTTTATAATAAATTTTAAATATATTTTTAAGAATAAATAAAAAATTAAATTTTTTTTTAACTAAGAAAAAAAAATTGAATATTAAGTTTTGTAATTTTTTTATTGTCACATAAATGTGTGAACTTCAAGAAATTCTTAAAAATATTTCAACAACTCATTAAAAATTCGTATTAATGCAGATTCTATGACTAAACTCAAAGTGAAGCTTATATGCAAATGAGGAATTTCGACCGCATATATTTTTACAATTAAACATATGACTAAAACATGATTTAGTATTAAATTAAAGAAATTGGTATTCTTATTTAAACAATGCATAAATTTAAAATTTTAATAGAATTTTGGAATTATAAATTTATGTTTTCTTTTGAATTTTAAAAAATAATATTATAAGACTTTTTTATTTATAGATATAGGGATTTATTAACATATAAATATAGGAATTTTTATCACATGTTGCTTTCCAATGAAATAGAAGACTATTTGAGTTGAGTAATAGCTAAAAAATTGATCTAGGATTAAATTAAAGAAATTGCTATTCAAGTTTAAAAAACGAATACATTTAAAATTTTAATAGTTTTCTGAAATTATTATTATTATTTATTATTATTATTATTATTATTATTTTTGCTTTTGAATTACGGAAAAAAAAAAAAAAAAAAAACAAGACATTTTGACACTTCACGTACATTCAAAAGAGGAATTTAAACTACACACTGTTTTAAGATGAAACATATGATTATTTGAGTGAAGTAATTGAAAAATAAATAATCAGTGATTAAATTAAAGACACTCATTTTTAAAAAAATGCATAAATTTAAAAGTTTGACAGAATGTTTGTGATTGTGAATAATCATGAATTTCTGTTTGTTTTGATTTAAAACAAGTGATATAGAAAAGAAATAAAGTCAATTCCTACTTTTATTTTTCCCTATATTGAAGAAAGTTCTCCATAAATAATTTCATTAATTTTTTTAAGTTTATCTGGCGCCATCTATTGGTAGATATATGCAACTTAAATCTCAAAAAAACTAAAATTAATTAATTAAATTTAATTACTGATTTAATATTTGAAAAACACTGCATTGACATCAAGTTTCATCCACTACAAGTTAAAAAAAATGTATTTGAACTTGAGTAGAGGAATAAAAAGTATTTTATGAACGATTGAAAATTTGAATAAGATATATATAGGGAGAGTGTGATCTAATAGAAGGAATTTAATAAATGATCAGTGATTAAATTAAAGATACTCACTTTTAAAAAAAAATGCATACATTTAAAAGTTTGACAGATTGTTCGTGATCGTGAATAATCGTGAATTTCTGTTTGTTTTGACATAAAAAAATTAATGATAATGCAAGTCACTTTGGAAAGTAGCAAAGTAGAATAGCAAAAGTAGAATTTAGACCACACATTGTATTTCAATGGAAGCTATACTATTTGAGTAGGTTAATCGCCAAAAAAATGGTAGATCATTAAATTAAATTAATCTGTATTCCTATTTAGAAAATGCATACATTAAAAATTTTAGTAGATATTTTATAATATAAATTTCAGTTTGTGTTTGCATTTAAAAAAATTACCATTTTAATATGACTTTACGATGACATAAATAATACATTCTGAAAAAATTATTCTGTGCTTTAATTTTGTAATTAAAAAAAATATTATATTGTTTCATGTTTTTTTTCATAAATTTTTTTTTTAAGTTAAAGTTAAGATAATTTAATTATATTTATCAAATTGAAGTATCGTTTAAATGTCCTTTAAAAAAATGTAGTTTTTGAATAATAATATAAATTAGATTCATTCTTCAAAATTCAACTATATTTCATGGAAAAGATTTCAACAAATGACTCTGAAAATCATGTCAGTTTAGTTCTTTGAATGTAATTAACAAAATAAGTTATAATGGCATTACTATGTTATTGTTCCTAAATAAAATATTATTCAACAAGCATTTTTGAATACAATGACACTCTAGATAATTCTCTATTCGTGGAAGATAAAATGTATAAAAAAATTTTGTAACGTAAGTGATTACACAACGGTAGAAACAATAGCTTAAATTTAATTAACCTCTATTAAATTGTATATATACATTTAATTTGTAACTCTCTACATTGAAATATATATATACTTATTATCCATTAATAGGTTCTCATATATTTAACAGACACCATTGTAAATTCCATCCTGATAGTATGCTTAAAAGGCCTTTGATATTCTAAGAAAATTAAGCAGTCATATCTATACAATGCAAGATTTATTAGTCAACAAAATTTTAACTACTCTGTTGTATCTTCATTTACACTAACTGTAAGTGAACATTACATTAAATTATATCTTTGTATATATAATCAACTAAATTTATAAACTCATCGCTTAAAGACATTTTATTTTTGCGATTATAGCATTAGCATAGATTCATTCCTAATTTATTGGTTTAGTTCAAGTCTACACAAACTTAACTAAGCAATTCCCCTATGGCTATTTAGCAGTCGTTGTATACATAATTTTGTGGGTGTTTTTCATGATTGCTTGCTTCCTGCAGATGAAAGAATATTCGAAAGACTCTCATTTATCTGTCTGATGAGTTATGTGAGACATTTTACATGCGTTGTCACCAATGATATTTAACCTATTCATATTTGAAAGTCGTGACTGGATATAATATTTGCAGGGCATTCAAAGTTGATATTTCTGGCATTGTAAAAACGAATACAATAACCTTATTTTGTTTAGAATCCTGGGTATCTAAAATACACACTCTACCATTTCTTTGTTATGTTGTTGTTGTTGTTTCTTATCCCACTTGGCTGGCCAAGCCCACGAGCCCATACGTGCTCATGATTTCTTTGTTATTGTAAGATTATAGAGTTATGTCAATTTTATTATCCAATTTCATGGCTATTTATTCCTGTACACAAGGATTTCAAAACAAATCCCCTCTAGCATTTAGGAACAATTTTTGCACGTAATTTTGTGTGATTTTTTCTAATGTTTTCGATGCGTATCATCAGTGTGTAACATTGACAATTTGAAGATAACTGTCCTGCGGATGGAAGAAAAATAATTCATAAGTCAGATTCTCCTTTATCTGGCTGATAACGGATGTGAGACACTCCACATACCTTGTTCTCATCACCAAGTTGTCTATTCATTTTTGAAAATCAGGACTCGATAGGATATCACCTGATCATTCTAAGCTAATATCTCTTGCACCTTAGCATTGCATGCAACCTTATTTTGTTTAGATTGTTGGAGATGTACAATACACATTCTTCCTGCGGTATTTACTGCTATATTTTTGTTTTTTAAGACATTTTATAGTAATTGCTTAGAGTCATTGCTATTTTATTATCGGTTTAAATTTCGTCTGCACAAAGATATATAAACAATTCCTCTCTGAGTTTTAGCTGTGTGTATTTTTTTAAATTTTAACATTGAGTAACATTGAGGTTAAAGATTTTCTTTCAAGGCAATTGTCATACACGCAGGGCATTGTTTTCCTATAGACTAATTAGGCTTCAGCCTAGGGCCTCAAGATCAAGAGAGGCCTACATTCAAACTGTTAGCAAAATTTGAATCACACTATTTTAAAATACAATAAACACTAAAACACTGAATCAAAACTAAGAAGAAATTCTACACATATGAATAATAAACAAACATAATAAGTAATTTACAAACTTAAAAATTGGAGGTAAAAGGGCCTCATAAGTGGAATTGCATAGGGATCATACTACTCTCATTTATCTGTCTGAAGAGGGATACGAAACACTTCACAAAAGTTGTCTCCTCCAACGTATCGTCTATTCATTTCAACGTATTCATTCAATGTCTATACTCCAAAATGTATAGTGTAGTCACTTTTAAAAGTAGTGGGTGGATATGATAGGACATGAGCATTCGAAGCTGATATCTCTTGCATGTTAACATCTATGCAACATTATATTGTTTAGATTAGTTGAGATCTTATAATGCACACTGTTCCTGTAGCATGCACTATCATTTTTTTTATAAGACAATTTATAGCAATAGCAGAAATTCATGGTTATTTTATCCTTTGTTTAGTTCCCATCTACACACTTTGGTGGCCTTGTTTCCTGCAACTACAAATTAAAGAATTCGATTAAAATATTTATTAAAACATTAATGTATTTAGAATCATAAAATTTCTTTTTCATTTCTTAAATTTCTTATACTTCAGATTAATTAAAATTCTATCAGAAACAATTTTTTTTTCTTTTGATGAGTGTTTGATAGTTAAAAACATCAATTTTAATTACATTATATGTTTGTTTCTTATGAAAAAGTTTATTTATTTCAAATTTAAGTAATTTTTTATTATTTTACACACTTAACTTTTTAAAACAATGAATATATATTTAAATTTACTTTTCTTAAAAACCATAAATTCGTATTGGCTCTGCTATTCTTTTTATTTTATCCGAAACGAATTTAATTAAAATGCACAATAAATCCAACAGGTATTATGTATTAAAAAAACAACAAATAAAACGTTTATTAAAAGATTAATGTTATTGGAAATCTAAATATCATTTTTTTTTTATATATTTTCAATTAATCAAAATACAAAAATTAAAAAAAAATAAAAAATCCTTTATTTTTGTTGAAGTGCTTGATATTTGAAACCAACTACATAGTATATAATCATTTTTCATTTTTCCTTTTTCATTTTTATGGAATATCTATTTCTTTAATAATTAAATAAGACCATTTTTTATTCTGTAAATTCATCTTTTTAAAATTATGTATACATTTAAATGATCTGTTTCTCTTCTTAAAACCTTAGTTGTTTTATAAACTCTGTCGATAACCTCATTTAATTTCGATATTTTCAAAAGAAAAAAAATACTTTTATGATTTTATTTCGACGCGTTGTTCTCTGAATTCTTAAAATGCCAATATTCCAGGTTAAACCTGGGATGAGACGAAATCTAATTAGCAAGAAGTAAAACTTTTTTTGATCAAATTATTTTTCGCGTGAATTTGTTTTTCTTACTACCAAGGGAAAGAAAATAGTTGTTCTTTTTTTAAACAATGCTTTATACATTTATAAAAATCTGTGAATTGGATTATTATGTAAGTGAAAATTGTTGTTTTTAAAGTGTATCCGAAAAAAAAATTTATTTTCGTGTTTTATTTCAAAGAAGAATGATATGTACACTTTTATTGTCATTAAAGTTCGTCAAATTTTATGAATTTTATACCCTATGTGTTACTTTATCTTTGAAAACAGTGATTTGCATTTCTACAATTATATTTATAAGGCGTTATGATATTCGATTGATTGTTTATAGTCGTATTGATAGGCGATTGATAATTGATTTATTGGTGGACCAATCAATCTACTTTACTTTACAACGTGTAACTATTGTATTGAGAGAGTGCAGATTAACATTCACTGTCCAAATAAAAGTTTATTTGTATAAAATGTTTTATTTTAAAGAAGAATGATATATACAATTTTATTGTCATTAAAATTTGTTTTATTTTATGAATTTTATACCATATGTGTTACTTTGTCTTTGAAAACAGTGGTTTTCATTTCTACAATTATATTTATGAGACGTAATGATAATTGATAGTGGAATTGATTATCGATAACACTTTTAATTCCTTATTAGCTTTATTTTAAAATTTAAACTGTTTTTATTTATAACAAGATGGTTGTTTCTCTGGGTCTTGATGGCTGAATGACTGGAGCTGTGTGTTTGCTGAATGGCTGGCGCTGCAAAGTATGTTTCTAGTGGTTCGGAATCCACTTTAAACCGTAGGTACTGGTCTAATATGACTGTGGAGTTTTGGACGTTGGGCTGACAACACACTGCTTAGAAAGAAACCATCTGATGTCTCGAATTCTGCCAGTAGGAAAACTGTCTAGGCATACCATGGGGATGTTGCTCGAATGGTGATGATGTGTATATTTTTCATTCGGAAATAGTGGGTTTCATTTCTATATTTATATTTGTGAGGCGATTTTGTGATTGCGACTGTTTTGTGATTGTTTTCTATATTTATACTTGACAGTCCAAAGTTGATCGGTGGCCTAACGTGCAACTATTGTAGGGAGAAAGTGTAAATTAGCATTGAATGTCCTTGTCCATTTCAGTTTCTGCTAGCCGAAAGGACTTGCTATCATTTAAGATATAAAGAGCCTGGCTAGTGGATTATTGGAAATTTGAGCCGCTGATGAGCCTTAGAGCTGAGGTTTAGTCCAATGGCAGCATTGTTGTAGACACTGATTCAAAAACGAGGAGTATTTGGGATGTTCACCATCTTGCCTCGTGAGTCGAACTATCTGGTGGCAATATTCTGCGTTTTCTCTCATATGATGCGTACATGCGAGGTAGTTCCCTTTAAAGTCCTCTAGGGAGGCACTGTCCCTTCCTTCTTCAACTAAACGAAGGCAAGCCATCAGAAGACGAACTCCTTTCCTTAATTTCATGAATATATTATTCATGAGATGTCCATCCCGCACTGCAGGACACTATAGGCAGTAATTGGACGAAAAATAAAAATTTTATCAAAAACGACGAGGAGCCCCGATGGCGTTTGTGATGTTCATCATTTTCGTCGTTAGTTAGACTTCCTGGTGGAAGTTTTTTGTGTTTACTCTCATGTGATATGCAAATCAGGAATAGTTTACCTAAATCTCCTATTGGAAAGCACTGCCCTCCTTCTGTGACATGAAGTCAAGTCAGAATTCTACTTACAGGTGCTCTGTCAGGGCCTAATGGCCGAATGGCTAGCGCTCTGGCGCTCGGTACCACAGGTATCGTGTTGCGGGGGCATTGTTACTCCGCGTCCGAGGCTTATCTTCAAGTTACACGCACCCCCTGGGTAGTGCTAAATGAGTAACATCGGTGCAGCCCTTAGGGCATAAAAGATCACGGTTTCGCTTGCCACCTGCGCTAGAAAAAGAAGAAAAAAGTGCTCTATCAAAACAGAAGCTGCTCCTTTCCCTCCTTCCATGAATAGATTATTAATAGCACTTCAGTCCCGCATTACAGCAAACTGTCGATTAGACACACAAAATACATGATATAAATTAAAATATAAACATTTCACACTAAAAGTCAGGTTACCTGCTTGGAATTTTAAAAACTTTTTTTCCCAATTTGACTCTCAAATAATCTCTTGAATCTTTATCAGTCTTCCTAGAACCGATTATGGTATGCATTACTATTTATAAAAATTAAGCTTGTTGTTAGGGACCTGTTGGCCGAGTGACTGGAACTCGGTGTCACAGGTTTCAGGGCCGAGTCCCAGTGGTGCCATAAATGTTTGTAGTGGTTCGGAATCCACTTCGAACAGTAGGTTTAGGGTTAATATGATTGTAGAAGTTGGAGTAGGGCTGACAACTCTATTCCATAAAAATAAACAATCTCATTTATCAATCTCTGCCAGTAGGCAGACATCGAGTTCAATGACCCACCATGGGGTTGTTGAGCAAATGAAGAAGAAATAACAAGTTATTGTTATTTAAGCGGTAAATATTTTTTTTTTTTTAATATAAAGTAATAAAACTCAAATAACTGAATTTGATTATATTAATTTTTAATAGAAATATAACATTATTTTTTTATTGTTTATGTGTCAACAGTATTTATTCGGTTGTTTATTTACGTCACATTCTTCTAATTTTGAAAATATATAAGTTTTACTCTACCAATTTAATTAATCTGTTGTATGCTTGAATATGCATTTTAATACGGACAAAAAAGAATGCACAATACATATCTATTACAAAAAGGATGAAATAATGATAAAAGGATTTTGTGAAATAATCATAAAAAAAAATCATAACTCATCATCAAATGGATTATTAACACTTGATATGTTGAATTTCATCATTATTTCTTTAATTCATTCATTATTATGGTGAATTTTATCATATCTATAAACTCATTCTCATTTTACAATATATGTCATAAAAGCAAAACTAAATTCAACCTACAATATTAAACATGCTATATGTGTCTATATAACATATTCAATACGCAGACAGTGGAGTGAAATACTATTATATAACACTCAGAATTCAATCCTTACGCTTCAGGCATCCTACTGTATATGGAATGCCCTAGTGTTTCAATAATGTCTTGATAATCTATCCGAATACGATTGCAAGGCATAAACGTTTATAATGCAAATGTAGGACCCGTACGCATATTGGTATAACAGTAATCGTATAGGAGATTCCTTAGACGTAGAATACATTAAGTGCATTGTCCCACATAATTCTCCTGATGATCTCAAAAATAAAATAATAAAAATTTACCTATCAATTTATTGAACCTATAACATATTAAACCTATTTATATAATTATAAAATTTGTAACAAATACGATATTTTTTTTTTCAAATTGACTAAAAAATTTTTGCAAACAATTGCAAACATTATCTTTACAGTTGGGGCCTGAATGGCCGAGTGGCTAGCACTCTGGCGCTCTGTACCATAGGTTTCGGGTTTGAGTCCCAGGGGTGACATGGATGTTTGTAGTGGTTCTGAATCCACTTTAAGCAGTAGGTCCCTGTACAACATGACTGTTGAGCGCTGGGCTTAGGGCTGAAAACCCTACTCCGTAAAAAGAAAAAACATTTCTCGTCTCGAAATCTGCCAGCAGGCAGACGGCCTTGGCTCACAATGGGGCTGTTGCGCCAGTGATGATGATCTTTATAGTTACTGTGAAGCGATTATGACGAGAAAAAAGAGATGGTACAAGAGAGAAAACAAGAGAAATTTGACCAAAGAAAAAGAGAACATCAGTCAAAAGTTCTTTCTTTCTTAGTTTCTTTGCAGTTCAGTTAAAGTTAAAAACTAATCATGATTATTTACTACTGCAAGCTACCAGAATAGATATAATTTCCATTTTTGAATTGACAATATTTATTTTTTTCACATCATTCAGTGGATATTACTTTTCCTACCTGAATGTTTTGCTAACAATTGCAATGATTATCATTATAATATTATGAGATGTTATGTTGAGAGAATTAACAAGCAAGAGTTAAGAGAATTAACGTTATTATGTTAAGAGAATTAACAATATATATTTTTTTGAATATCATTCAGTTAAAATTACTACTCCTGATTACATGATTAACATAAATCATTTTAATGTGAACTCCAGACATGTGCTAATACACATATTCTTTATTCATTATAAACATTCGGGAAGATTTCCATAAATGAGTTCTCTAATTCAAAAATAATGAATGATCTTTTTTTTCAATTCTGAAAATAATGCATCATTACAAAGTAATATTACGTACTTTTTCATATCATACCCAATTAAAAACTTTTTGTAGATCAAATGGAAAAGACAGTATTTCGGCCCAAATTATTTCTGTTATGGAAAGTTCAGTTCAATTCAGTTTATTTTAAATTGACTGAATTGTTCTAGCTGGAAATGTTCTAAAATTTCAGTTCAGTTTAAACTAAAAATTACCACGATCATTTCCTTTAGCATTATAAATTTAAATATAATTTTTAATTTCAAATCATCAATAGAATGTTTTGCTTGTAATAACAATCATGATAATGGTCTATGTAGTGGTGATTGTAAAAATTCATACAAAGAGAATTTCAGTCAAACACCAATTTTGGCTCATCTGCAGTTCCGGAAAACTGAAAACTGATCGTGATTATTTTATAACTAAAACTTTTAACGAACTTTTTGAAATCGGGAATAGATTTTTTTTGGACCAGTGAGATTCAATCTTCATGATTGGATGGTATTTTGCTCAACTAAGTGTGTGAACAAAATATGTATTTGTATATCCAATATGGCATCAAGTTATGGCTTCGAAACGACACCTGCCACCTTAATAATTAATGAGAATTACTTTTCTTTTCTAATAAAAATACATTATCACTCGCAACAAGTAATATATATATAAAAAAATAAATAAAATTAATTCCTTTTTTTTTCACCCTATATTGCAGAAAATCCTTTATAAATAATTTTCATTCATTTTTTAAGTTTATCTGGCGCCATCTATTGGTAGATACATGCAAATGAAATCGAAAAAAAAAACTAAAATTAATTAATTAAATTTAGTTAATGAATTAATATTTGAAAAAACTGTACTAACATCAAGTGTCATCCACTGCAAGTTCAAAAAAAAATATATTTGAACTTGAGTGGATGAATAAAAAAAAAATATATGTATATATAGGGAGAGTCTGAGCTAATAGAAGGAATTGAAAAATAAAAGTAAGGCTGTTTAAAAAAAAGAATTAGTTCTGTATTCTGTAAACTGAAATGGTTTTCCCTTAAAATCCAAGAATAAATATTTCCTCAGAATTTAATGATTGATTTACATAAGCCTTTATTGGCAATCAAAGTGTTCTTTATCATCATATTTAATAGTTGATCTTGATTTTAAGAACAACATGAATATAAGCCAAACTATCAAAAAATATAACCTAAATATAAGCTAAAGAATACCTGATGAATTTAAGTATTAATCTATGTGTAATACATTACATTTTTTCATTTTGTAAAGATTGTGATTACAGTATTTATTTTTTTAACAATGCAAGTTTTAAGGATTTGTGTTTTCTTTTATAGAAATGATTGGTGTATAATAAATGAAAATACATTTCTACATACATTATTATTATATAATAAATGACTATGCATTTCTACATAAATGATTGGTGGATAGTAAATGACGATGTATTTCTACATATTGGTGGATAACAAATGACGATGTATTTCTACATATTGGTGGATAACAAATGACGATGTATTTCTACATATTGGTGGATAACAAATGACGTTGCATTTCCATATAAATGGTTGGTTGACATTTAAACAGCTTGGTAATACAATTGATATTTTAATTTAATGAATATTTATTATTAACGTTAAAAAAACTCTATCTATTGTAGTTAATAAAATGTAAATATATAAAATATGATTTTTAATATTAATTATCATTCATTTTAATGTTAATCGATAATTTAAATTAAAACTTTAACAAAACATATATATATTATTGGCTGACATTTAAACAGTTAGACATTTCCATTGATATTTTAATTTAATAAATATATATTACTAAAGTTAAAACACTCTACGTATTGTAGTTAATAAAATGCAAATATGTAAAATATGATCTTTAATATTGATTACCACGCATTTTAATGTCAATCGATTCTTTAAATTAAAATTTTAACTAAACATACATAAAGGAATTTTATCCACTAATGTATTCACAGTCATTATGGTGCACATCTAGGATAATTTTATTTCCACAACATTTCACACAAAGAGATGATTAAGTTAATTTTGCGTGCAACAGTCTTTTAAAACATTCTTAATTTGCACTGTTTCCGCCATACTGAAATTAAGTCAATATGTTACTTCTTGTTTTAAATGTAATGTTCATCATTTGTGTAATCAGCTAATTTGGTACTAAACCATATGTAACCCTCAAGTTTCAGTATTTGTTTTATTGTTGTTTAAGAAAAACTTATTGCTCTTAAAACCCATGTTTTCTTTCGATTGACATGAAGTTAATTATAATAGTGAATGCAGCTGTAAAAAGTACATTGTTTTCATATAGTTTTTATTTCTAATACCAAATTTACTTGCAAGCCCATGACTTAACAATTAGCTGAATCTGTTCATTATTTTATGATGGTGTAATTTCGGTATGTCAAAAATGTCTTCTAGTATATTTGTGTTGAATTTTTTTTTCTGGAAATTAACTTCCTTACATCTATTTACTCTATCGAAGAAAAAAGCTCTCATCAGATGTTGTGAATGTTGATGCAATTTTCTCATTTTGTTCAAACTGAAATTCATGTCATTAGTAAAAAAGGAATTTTCTTCGCTCTATTCCACTAAATTATCTACGTTCACATCCATCAAATGTTGTTAATAGTTATCTTCCACTAAATGCTCTTCTTCCAATTCCATTAAATGCTTTTCGTTCTCATTCTTTAAATGTTGTTAGATGCTATCTTCCAATAAACGGCCTTCATCTTCTTTTATTCAATGATCTCCATACTCCTCATCCATGAAATGTTATTCGTTATTATCTTCAATTAAATGCTCTTCGTGTTCTTATATGATTATGTTCTAAATGATATTATTTTTCATCCATCAAATGCTATTCCTTATCTCCCATTAAATGTTCTTCTTCCCTTCCCATTAAAGGCTTTTCGTTCTAATCTTTAAAAAAAATTTCATTGTTATCCTCCATTAAATGTTCTTCGTCTTTTACCATTAAATGTTCTTCGTTTTTTTCTCTTAAATTCTTTTCGCTCTCATCCATCAAATGCTGTTAGTTGTTATCTTCCATCCATGTGCTCTTCGTCTTCTTCCATTCAATGATATTCTTCCTGATTCAACAAATGCATTTAGTTATCTCCTATTAAATGCTCTTTTTCGCTTCAAATTAAATGCTTTTCGTTCTCATCTTTTAAAAGTTTTCCATTGTTATTGTCCACTAAATGCTCTTCGCCCTTTGCCATTAAATACTTTTCGTCATCATCCATTAAATGTTCGTCGTCTTTTGCCATTAAATGTTCTTCGTTTTTTTCTCTTAAATTCTTTTCGCTCTCATCCATCAAATGCTGGTAGTTGTTATCTTCCATCCATGTGCTCTTCGTCTTCTTCCATTCAATGATATTCTTCCTGATTCAACAAATGCATTTAGTTATCTCCTATTAAATGCTCTTTTTTTTTCGTTCTCAAATTAAATGCTTTTTCGTTCTCATCTTTTAAAAGTTTTCCATTGTTATTGTCCACTAAATGCTCTTCGCCCTTTGCCATTAAATACTTTTCGTCATCATCCATTAAATGTTCGTCGTCTTTTGCCATTAAATGTTCTTCGTTTTTTTCTCTTAAATTCTTTTCGCTCTCATCCATCAAATGCTGGTAGTTGTTATCTTCCATCCATGTGCTCTTCGTCTTCTTCCATTCAATGATATTCTTCCTGATTCAACAAATGCATTTAGTTATCTCCTATTAAATGCTCTTTTTCTACAAATTAAATGCTTTTCAAATTAAATGCTTTTTAAATACTTTTCGTTCATCATCTTTTTTGCCATTAAAAGTTTTCCATTGTTCTCATCCATGTCCACTAAATGCTTCTTTCAACAAATGCCCTTTGCCATTAAATATCTTTTAAAAGTTTTCCATTGTTATTGTCATCATTTGCCATTAAATGTCATCATCCATTAAATGTTCGTCTTTTTGCCATTAAATGTTCTTCGTTTTTTTCTCTTAAATTCTTTTCGTTCTCATCCATCAAATGCTGTTAGTTGTTATCTTCCATCCATGTGCTCTTCGTCTTCTTCCATTCAATGATATTCTTCCTGATTCAACAAATGCATTTAGTTATCTCCTATTAAATGCTCTTTTTCGCTTCAAATTAAATGCTTTTCGTTCTCATCTTTTAAAAGTTTTCCATTGTTATTGTCCACTAAATGCTCTTCGCCCTTTGCCATTAAATACTTTTCGTCATCATCCATTAAATGTTGTTCATTGTTTTAGTACATTAAATGATCTTCATCTTCTTCCATTCAATGATGTTCTTTCTCGCAGACCAAATACTTTTCCTTATATCACATTAAACGCTCTTCTTCCCTTTTTATAAAATCCTTTTCATTCTTACCCTTTAAAAATATATCGATGTTATCTTCCATTAAATCATCTTCTTTTCGTCTTGTTCAAATGATTTTCGTTGTTATCTTCCATTAAATCCTCTTCTTTTCGTCTTTATTCATCAAATGATATTCGTTGTCATCTTCCATTAAATGCTTTTCGTCTTCCATTCAATAATCTTCGTCCTCCTCCATCAAATGCGTTTCATCTTCTTCCTTTAAATGCCCTCCGTCCTCATCCATTAAACGATTTCCGTCTTATTTCATGAAATGTCCTTTGTTTTGTTTTGAATATACTTCTTTCTCTTTCATTAAATAGCCTTTATCATCTTCCATTGAAAATCTTTTTATCCTCTTCCATTGAATCCTTTTCGTCTTTGTACATAAAATCCTCTTTGTCTATTCCCATTTAATCAACTTTTTCTTCAGCCATTGAATCATCTTTTCTCAGTAACATACTGCCACACTCATGAAATTATACGCTTTAAATTTTTTTCCGTCTAGAAATAATTTTCAGGCATTTGAAAGAATGATTTTATTTAATTATCAGATTTTATTTACTACTCAGAGATAAATTTTTACAAATTAATTAAAAAAAAATATATATTTCCGAAAATGATTGCAATTTTCAAAAAATCAGTTATGATATATATTTTATGATTTATAATTCATTGTAGAGTAACACAAAGAACGATTCATTAGTAACGCACACATATATCACACACTTAAATAAAATATCTGTGAATATGAATTAATTTCTGATCATTCTTTCAATGTAAACTTGTAATTATCATACTAATACTAACACATACAACACATGAATAACACTAACAATAACAACATCAGATAATTCCTCGCACATTTTTATTCTGGCAGGAGATTTCAGAGGTTTTCAAAGAAAAGGCAATGCTAAAAATTTTATTTAAAAATACATTTAATTTTTTTTCTCTCATCAAATTAGTAGCAGTTAATATAGAAATGTTTTTCACCCAATGAATTTTTATTATATAAAAACATAATAATGTATATAAAGTTAGAGTAGTTTCCAGAGCCTGATGGCCGATTGTCTAGCTCTGTGACTCTAGGTGCTACAAAGTTCGAGTCCCGGCCGTGCCATGGATGTTTGTGGTGGTGCGAAGTCCACTTTTAGGTTCCGGTAAAAAGAAGAAAAACAACATCTCCTGTTTTAAAATCTGCCAGCAGGCAGAAGGCCCTGGTTCACCACGGACTACAGTGGCAGGGACTTATTTAGTAAATGAAGTTTCCAAAAATAAATAAATAAAATAAAAATTTCGTATGCTATTATTATTAATTCATCATTTAATAATTCATTATTATTATTTCCTCATTTTATAATTCATCATTATTATTATTAATTCACCAATTCACAATTCATCATTTTTGCTATTAATTCACCATTCTTATAGACTCAATAGAAACATAATTCTAAACATTAATTCTAATCATTAACACTAAATAAAATCACTCAATAAAACATAATTCCCCATCCTTTTTATTAATTCATTATTTCATAATTCAACATCATTTTTATTAATTCATCATTTCATAATTATTATTAATTCACCATTCTTATATAGACTCAATAGAATAACCATTAATTCTAATCGTTAACACTCAATAAATTGAATCAATAAAATCATAATTCACCACCATTATTAATTCATCGCTTCATTACCCATCATTAATATTATTAATTCATCATTTCATAATTCTTTATTAATAATTTGCAATTCTTATAGACTCAGTAGAACAATCATTAATTCTAATCGTTAACACTCAATAAAATGTGCAATAAAATTTGTTAAACGACTTGTATTTCAACAACAAAAAATATATTAACACAGCCTTCTCATTTCAAGTTATTTTTGCTTATATATATCTTTTCACATCTAAAAAAAAAGAGAATTTTTCTACAAATGTGGAGTACAAAATGAGATTCCTTTGCCCGAAATCAAAACATATTCCCAACCAGTAATATAATATGAAATATAATATAAAAAGGAAACGTAACATACGAGTCTAGCCATGAAAGTGACATTACAAAGCTGCAAAGTGAGACAAAGCATTAGCAAAAGGTGCCATGCTATTACTCATCTGGGCTCCGAACGCATTAGGTTTTGTTAGTGCAAAATCTAGACGTACAGATTCTATGTATTGACATCTGAATTTGAATGTGTCTATAAAATAAAATATAAAATAAGGAAATGTAGATATATCATATTGTTTTTGGAAATCGAAAACCGATAAATATTTCAATTCTGCTACAAAGTGTTGCAATAGAATGAAGTATTTATTAAAAAAAAATATGGAAGAAATATCACAAATTTAAAAATATTACGTTTCTTCTTCATTGGCGCAACTGCCCCATGGTGGATCAAGGCCGTTTGTCTACTGGCAGATTTCGAGACAGGAGATGTTTTCTTTTTACGGAGTAGGCTTATATAAAGTGAAACGTTCCTAGTCCAACGTTCTTCAGTCATATTTGACCGGGACTTAGGGTTTAAAGACCACTAGAAACAGGCATGACACCTCCAGGTCTCGAAACCGTGGCACGGAGTGTCAGAGCCTTAGTCAATAGGACATCGCCCCTCACTTTGAAGTATAAACCTATGATTTTGTTATTTCATATTCCGCCGACTGCAATCCCTACCGGCGGCGCCTTGGATGTTTGTTATGCTTCGGAATCCACTTTAAAACAGTTTTCACGGTCAAATATAAATGTTGGTCGTACGGCTGACAACCCTTCCCCGTAAAAAGAAAAACATCTCCTGTTTCCTAATCTGCCAGCAGGTAGACGGCCATAGTTCACCATGACAGTAGTGCCAGGGAGTTAATTAGTTAGTGAAGTTCCCAAAACTAAATTAAAACAAAAAATAATTTTTGTATTATATAATTATTAATTCATCATCATTATTAATACTTCATTATTATTATTATTATTAGTTCATCCTTTCATAATTCATCATCATCATTATTATAATAAATTCAGCATTTCATATTTCATCATTTTACTATTAATTCACCATTTTTATAGACTCAGCGGAGTAACCATTAATTCTAAACGTTAACACTAAATAAAATGTGCAATACAATTTGTTAAATGACTTGTATTTCAACAATAATAAATATATTTACACAGCCTTCTCATTTCAAGTTATTTTTGCTTATTTATACATTTTCACACCTAAAAAAAAGAGAATTTTCCTACAAATGTGGAGTACAAAATGAGATTCCTTTGCCCGAAATCAAAACATATTCCCCACTAGTAATATAATATAAAAAGGAAACGTAACATACGAGTCTAGCCGTGAAAGTGACATTATAAAGCTGCAAAGTGAGACAAAGCATTAGCAAAAGTTGCCATGCTATTACTCATCTGGGTTTCGAACGCATTAGGTTTTGTTAGCGCAAAATCTAGACGTACAGATTCTATGTATTGACATCTGAATTTGAAAGTGCCTATAAAATGAAATATAAGAAAAAGGAAACATATGCATATATTTTTTTCAAACCGATAAATATTTCACTTCTCCTACAAAGTGTTATATACGAGTGAAATATTTATTCAACAACTATGCAAAAAATATCATATATTTAGAAATATTGTTTCTCTTCATTGGTGTAACAGCCCCATGGTAGGCCAAGTCTGTCTGCCTACTCCCAGATTTCGAGACAGTAGATGCTTTCTTTTTACGCGGTAGGCTTGTCAGCCCTACGCCCGTCATTATGCAGTCATATTAGACCAGGACCTACGATTTCAAATGGATTCTGACCTATTACCAACATCTATGGCACAGCCGGGACTCTAACACGAAATCTGTGGCACTGAGTGTGTAAAAATACTTCATACATTATTTTTTTTACTGAGCTTGTTCACCTACGCCCAACGTAGACCTACACCCAGCAGTCATATTAGAACAGGACCTATAGTTTAAAGTGGATTCCGAACCATTACAGACATCCATGGCACAACTGGGATTACTCACTCTGTGGTATCGCTACCGAGTACTCAACCGCTAGTCACTTGGCTATCAGGCCCAAAAAAATTATGTTTACAAATTTTAATTTATTATTGTTATAAATTGTAATTGTGATCAAATTTTGATCGAATAAACATATTTTTTTAAAAATTCAAACGTATAGAGTATTTCAAATATTATAACTTAAGCAAATCGCGTATACGTACACGGATACAAACCGCATAAATTATTACAATGTATACAAATAGCCAGGTAAATTCAATATTTAGCAATAAATACAATATTTGTGATTATTTGAAAAAACATGTTTAAAGCCAACGGCCATACCATGCTGAATATACCGGTTCTCGTTAGATCACCGAAGTCAAGCATCATAGGGCGCGGTCAGTAGTTGGGTGGGTGACCACCTGGGAACACCGCGTGCCGTTGGCATTCACAAATTTGGGGCCTGAATGACCGAGTGTCTGGCGCTCGGTGCCACAGGTTTCGGGATCGAATCCCGGCGGTGCCATGGATGTTTGTAGTGGTTAGGAATACACTTTAAGCCGTAGGTCCCGGTCTCCTATGACTCTAAGAGCGTCACGGAGCCAAAGTCAGACTTCTACCTACGGGTGTTCCATCACAACAGAAGCTGCTTCCTTTTCCTTCAATCATGAGTACGTATGGGCTTGTGGGTTTTGCCAGCCAAGTGGGGTAAGAAACAACAACAAACAACACATGTTTAATAAAGCCTTGATGCACATATTTTACACAATATTCAATCGAGATTTTTTTCCTGTGTTATTAATATTCATTTTTCTTATAAAAATTATAATAATTTTCCTGATATTTAAAATCTGCTACAAAATTTTATAATTGAAAGAAGCATTTATTTAAAAACTATCGATAAAATATATTATATATTTAAAAAATACTATGCTTACAAATTTTTATTTATTATTGTTTCAAATTGTAATTGTGGTCAAATTGTGATCGAACAAACACTTTTAAAATAGAAAACGTATCCGTTTACAAATTGACTGAAAAATTTAATGTTAAGCAATAAATATAATATTTGTAAAGTATTACAAAAGTATATTCATAAGTGCATTAATGTACAACTTTTACAAATTATTGATATTTTTCTGTATTGTTAATATTGATTTTACGCATAAAATACCATACTTTTTATGTTAAATGCACTCATATCCGATAATTATAATTAATTGAGATTTTATTTAATGAGTATTAATATTTTTATAAAATCATTTAATTATATTTGCACTGGTTATAGACAATTTCTCTTCATAATAGAAGTAACTGGTAGACATAAATATTTTTAAAAAAAAACCTGTTATAAGATGTATTAATTGAATAGACATAATGAAGTATAACATGTAATAATTTCCATGAAAATTCTAGTACATATAAATGTCTCAGAAGTTTTTAAATAGAAGGGAAATGGTATTAAATTACACCTAAATGATACGGAATCGCATAGAAATGGAAATGCTTTTCAGATGCGGTAGATGGCGTTGCACGTGCGTGGAAATTCCGAGCTTCAAAAAGAAGTTCGCTTCACACACTGATGAAACCTTATTATAATGTTTGATTTTATAAAAGTGGAGTTGGTCGATATACGTGGCTGTGAAGTCTCCTATTCGCATTTATGCACTCATTTTGATTTCGTTAATGTTCTTAGGTGTCACAATTAGTCAGAATATCTACAACGTCTTTAGCTAGGGTGCAGGAAAGCTGAGTTTCGAATCTATTTGCGGCATTTTTGTAGTAATTGATTTCAGAAAAGAGGAGATCCTGTGGCGATTGTGACAATGTATTATTTTAATGCGTGTATTATTATTATTTTAATCATCATAATAAACTATGAAATTTATATTTTTTTATAATCATAATATATGAATAAGAACAAATAACGAAAAATAAATAGTGCAGCAAGATTATCCATTTCTCATGGATAATATTGTTGCCTGTTGCGAGTTCCCAGGTTCTCTCCCATAACACACACAAACACGTGAAATTATCCCTGAATGCCCTTTCGGAACTTAATGTCCTCCCTTCAACACTTTTTGGTATCATAGGCTTCAGGTACGAATCCTAGAGGTGGCATGGATGTTTGTTAGTGATTCGTAATCCTCTTTAAATTGTAGGTCCCGGTGTGTTTAGCCCTCGTGTACAGAAGATGACCGTAGAGTGACCAACTAAACTAAACTAAACTAAACCCATCAACATCCGTCAGTGGGCTGTTTGTTTCATACATGAAGCCTAGTGATGTTTCATCTTCACCTTTGCAATTGCTAAGGGATTATATAACTCTATATATTAGGCATTAGGAAATAGATTAGATATAGATAAAAGAAAAGTAAAATTGTCTTATTTCTGCAAGTATCGGGGTGGGAACGTACAAACATTTTATAATCCTATATCAATTTTATTAATTTTATAGAAGAAAATTAGCGTTTAATCCTTACAAGAAACCATTATCCATGATATACTAATTGAATTCACTGATCCGAATCTTTCAGGTGGAACAACAAAGTTTTTTTTTATATTCCGCAGACTAAAAAATCTGTCATAAATAATTATAAATCATTCCATACTAAGATGTATATTATATTTATAACCATTGTTTATTTCTTCTGTATTCTATGCTTTTCATTTTCCCACATGCTTATCTTAGTTACATAGAACAATACCATGTTTTGCTGAGTACCGTAATTGATTGTACTCCTGTAATTTCGAAACTCAAACTTCTTTTCTTTTCGGTTTTATTATAGCTTTCTGGGGCTTGATGGCCGAGTAGCTAACGCTCTGGCGTTTGGTACCATAGGTATCGGGTTCAAATCCCGGCTTGCTCATGGGTGTTTGTAGGGGTTCGGAATCCCCTTTAAACCGTAGGTCCCGGTTCTAATAGGATCGTAGAGCGTTGCGGGGGCATTGTTACTCCACGTCCGTGGCTTATCTTCAAGTTACACGCGCCCCCTGGGTAATGCAAAATGAGTAACGTCTGTGCAGCGCTTGCCTTAAGGTATCAAAGACAATTGTCTAAGTGATTTTCAGTTGCATTAGAACGAAAATAAAAATTATAGTTTGCTACCATTATCCTTTAATCTGCAGACTGCTGCATATTCCTATGAGTTGCGCAACGTCATATTTAGCCAAAAGTAAATCAGAGATGATATGTTTTCTTACTTTATCGCCAAATATCTTATGTCTTGCTGACTTCTTCTTCTGTGGTACCCAAAACCTGCACTGCACTCACATTGAACAGCACCCAGAAACTGTCACATTGACTGGTGGGGTAATCTCAGACATGCCCGGAATCTTCCAAAATATTCGGAATTCCATGCGTCAGACGTGTTCATGTAATCCAGCTGGTGGAAGACCAGTCTAACATCTCCATTGACCAAATATATAGATCATGTCTGTTACATTTGACCATGTAGTCCATTGATAGAAAAAGTGCATATTCTTATGCGCAGTATCGTTTCATTTGTGTGCATAATACCAAGTCAGAAAGTCATCTCCAAATTTGTTGTGTCAAACCGTCTACATATACCCTGCCATTTCTAGATGTTTGTAAAATTGTTTTTGGAGATTCTTTACATAGAATGATTCAAATATTTATCCTGATTACAAATAACAGTAACTTTCTTAAGACAAAAAATAGGATTAGATATTCAAGATATATCTATAAAATATATTATATACAAATTATAATATATACTACATATAGTTATGTTAGTACATATTAAATTTTTAGATGCATCTATAGAATTTAATATGTACTAATTCCTATATCTATAAAATTTAAAATGTACTAATTCTTATATCTATAAAATTTAATGTATACTAATTCTTATAGATGCATCTAAACATTTAGTATATATCACTTATTATAGATGTATCTAAAAATTTAGTATATACTAATTATTATAGATGTATCTATACAATTTAGTATATACTAATTCTTATGCATCTAAAAAAGTTAGTATATACTAATTCTAACTTTACAGGTACATCTATAAAACTTCATATATACTAATTCAATAAACGTTGTAGATCCACGCATACTGTAGAACAAATCTACGTTATTTAAAATCCAATTAATGTTTGTTAGTTTTATGGATGCTTTAAACAAAGAAGTAGAAATATAATTTTAATATTTCTAAGCAATACTTTCTGAAGTTTTTTTAAAAAATAATTATATTTCTCATAATTTTAGTTTATTAAATGTAAAACAGTGTTTGGAAATTCGTTATTCGTTCTGATTACAAATAACAGTGATTTACTTACAAATAAATAGGATTGGAGATCTCGATATATATATATATATATATATATACACACTCCAGAGCCAAAACATTATGACCACCCCTACATATTGCAATGAACACGCCTGGATGACGTGGAAGGCACGTGATCAGGTGGAAGTGGTATTTAACTGGTATTAAGTGGTGGTATTAATGCATGCCAAGCCGGTTTGAAGCTGTGTTGCGCGCCAAAGGTGGGCCAACTCGTTATTAACAGGTGGTCATAATGTTTTGGCTCTTGAGTAATATATATATGTATATATATATATATATATGTATATATATAAAGTTAGTACATATACTAATTATTAGAATGTTGTAAATTCACTTATACTATAGCACAAATCTACGGTATTTAAAATCCGATGAATGGTGGTTGATTTTTATAGCTAATTTAAAAAGAAGTAGTAGGATAATTTCAACATTTCTAAACAAGGCTTTCTGTAGTTTTCCAAAAATGAAAAATGTTTCTCACAATTTTTATTCATTAAAAGTAAAAATTTAAATTAATTGTACAGCTTTGAAGCCAACAGAGCTTAAAAATATATATAGTTAAATAAGTAGCTTTAAAATCACTTTACTCATTTTAATATTTCTAAAAAATATTTTTTTAAAGTATTAGGTGAAATTCGAATATAGTTAGTATTAAACCTTCTCACAAACTATTCTTCAAACTCTTTTCACCATATTTAGAATATCTTATATACATAAATCTTATACCTAATAACTAATTATAAACATTATATTAACTAATTGCAAACTTTTCCCATACGATTATAATATATTAATAGATATATTAATAGATATATAATATAATATATTAATAGATATATACAAAGTTTGCTAACATACGTCTAATATCTCATGTTTAAATACAACATAAAAGCAGACTAATATAAAGCTAAACATTAATATTTATAATCAACACTTAAATTTTCAAAATTATATGAAATTTCTAATTAATTTCTCTTTAAATTTCTAATTCACTCCATAAAATTTCTCTTAAATTTCTGCTTTTTTTTCCCATCTTTTTACCAAAAAGAAAATTTTAATAATACATTGAAAATTTCTTTAAACAAGAAATCTAATATACTTTACGACAAATATATATACTATACGGAATATATTTTAAAATAGAAATATTACTTATTTTTTACAAACAAAAAAAGGTTTTCAATTTTTTTCCTTCTTTTTTTTTTTTTTTCTTTAAAGCAATATGGACAGTAAATCCTACAGATATAAAATCGTTTAAAAAAAAAATAAATCCTATAAGCCTGTAGATATTAAATGTCTGTTATAACAGAAATTCAATTGAATAAGAGCCTTTAAACATATTTAGAGCAAAATAATAATCGCAAAAAAAAAAAAAAAATTTTTTTTTTTTTTTTTTTTTTTTAATTTTTAAAATTTTTTAAATGTTTAAACAGTAATCTTTACTTTGTTTATATTTAAGTGTTTAAACATTAATCTTTAAAACCAACTCTTAAAATTTCTAAATTAAATTTAATCTAATTAAATTTCTAATAAAATTATCTTTAAATTTCTAATTAATTCCAAACAATTTCTTTAAATTTCTTCTTTTTCATTTTCTTATTTGTACCAAAAAAAAAAAAATAATAATAATAATTCATTGAAAATTTCTTTAAACAAGAAATATTATACTATACTTCATGAAAAATATATATACTATACGGAAAATATTTTTAAATAGAAATATTACTTATTTTTTACAAGCAAATAAAGGTTTAAAAATTTTTATTTTTTCTTTAAGGCAATATGTATAATAAATCCCATAGATATAAAATCGTATAGAAAATAAATCCTACAATTACATCCTATATATTATAGATATTAAATGTCTGCTACAACTGAAATTCAATTCTAGAAGAGCCTTTAAACATGCTGGTAGTCAATTATTAATCTCAAAAAACATTTCTTATCTTAACTTTTTTACAAATGATTTTGAACAAATTATTTTTTTCAAAACAATTGCCATATCTTTTATTTATTTCCATGGTGCCTGAATGGCTGTCTAGCGCTGGGACAACAGGTTTCGGGTTCGAGTCCCGGAGGTGCAATGGATATTTGTAGTGGTTCGGAATCCGCTTTATAGAGTAAGTCCTTTTCTAACAGGATCGTAGAGCGTTGCAGAGGTAATGTTACTCCGAGTCCGTCGCTTATCTTCAAGCTACCTCCTGGGTAATGCTAAGCGAGTAACGTCGGTGCAGCGCTTGCCTTAAGGCATCAAAGACAACTGTCTAAGTGTTTGTCAGCTGCATTAGAAAAAAAATATTTATTTTCATTTAAAAATTAGAATGAAATGGATTCTATAAACCTATAGATATTATAGTTCATTACAAATGGTTAAATAGTAAAAAATGTTCATTATAAATGATTAAATAGTAAAGAATGTTCATTATAAATGATTAAATAGTAAAGAATGTTCATTATAAATGATTAAATAGTAAAGAATGTTCATTATAAATGATTAAATAGTAAAGAATGTTCATTATAAATGATTAAATAGTCAAGAATGTTCGTTGTATTTAATTTCATATCTAATAATTCATATGGCTTCCTATAAATAATAAATATCCGTTTAATAGAAATTCAATAAAGAATAATCATTATTTAGGTGCTAAAGCATGTTGATTATGTTTATTTTGAGAAGTAATAACTCATATGGCCCTCTATAAATATTAAATATATGTTATTATAGAAATTCAACTAAAGAGCTTTTAAGTATATTTTAAGTTAAATATTATTCTCAATAAATATTTATTTTCTTAATTTTCTAAAAAGGGTCTTGAACAAAATAATTTTTTAAAACAATTGCCAACAATTTCCCCGTTTTACAAAGAGAAATCAGATTCAGGTAATAACGAAGGTTCATTATAAAGGATTAAATAGTAAACGTTCATTATGTTTACTTTCAAATTTTAATACTCCATATGACATTCTATAGATAATAAATGTCAGTTATCATATAAATTTAATTGAAGAAGAGCATTTAAACATATTTTCAGCTAAATATTAATCTCAAAAAACGAAATATACAAATGTTTTTGAACAAATTAATATTTCAAAACAATTGCCAACCTTACTTTTTTTTTTCATTTAAACAAAAGAATTAAACGGATTCAGATAATAAAGAATGTTCATTATAACTAATATTGTTAGTAACGAATGTTCATTGTGTTTGCTTTTAGAAGTAATAATTCATATGGCTTCCTATAGACAATAAATGTCTGTTATCATAGCAATTCAACTAAAGAACAGGATTTAAACAAATCGGTGGTTAATTTTTAATTTAAAAAATTCTTTTCTTTTTTTTTGAATTTTTACAAACTGTTTTAAACCAAATAATTGCCAATCGCGCATTCTTTCTCACTTAATTTAGAGAACTGAACGGATTCAAGTAGTGAAGAATGTGTTCATTATATTTATTTTCAGACGTAATAAATCAGCAAGTTTATCACATAGCAATCTTAAAAATTGACTAAAATTTAAAAATTCCAAAGTTAAAGTTAATTTAAAATTGTTTATGTATTAGTATTATATCTACACAGACAAATATCACATTTTATGTAATAAAAATTAACACCTTACATTGATAAATTAATCGTTTGCAAATGATGCATTCACTTCTTTATGATTAGATAAAATAATTATTTTTAACTTTCAAAATACTGCGTTCCATATTTACTTAAACATTATACAATCTATCATTCCTGTTTACTGATAAAATATTTAAGCAAAATGTAAAATATTTTATCTCTAACATAAAATAAATCTTTGAAATCAAACATAGAGACCAAAGTTAGAATTCTTAAAAATTGATGTTTAAAATTAGCTCAATCTTTTTAAAAATAACTTTCAGAGACAATTGTTAGATTAAAAGTAAAATACTTCAGAGATAAAGTTTTCCAAATTGTTCATAGAAAAATGTCCTTTTTCTGAAGTAAAAGTTTATTAAATTTACGTATTAAGACAAATGCAAGTGCTTTCAAATTTTACAATACAATTAAGTTACATATTAGAATTAAATATTATTCTTTATGATCAATTCCCTTACTCAAGCTTATAAAATAATTAATTCTTGTATCTTATTATTTTATTTAAATTATTTATTATAATTATAATAAGCTAATAAGAATATAGAATTATTTAGAATTTTCATTAATTTAATAATATAAAAAGCCAATTATAATCAATCACAAACTAATTATATATTAAGTAAAATTCATAATTAAAGTACATGTTCTGTAAAGATTCGATCATAATAATCAGTGTAAAATTCTTTATTTTAATTGCATTTAAACGTTATCAATGTAAAGGTATCAAATAAAATGACTATTGTAATCAATTTAACGATATAATTTAAAGAGAAAATATTATAATTATTCTAAATTTATCATTTCATTTTTCATTTTGTAATCCAATTAAATAAAAAAAAAATTTAAAATGTGTAATTAATTTAAAGATATCAAATAAAATGTCAATCATTGAAAACAATTTAATACTATTAATTAAAAGAGACAATCATTAAGTTACTGTTTAAAATAAAAAACTCCCAGTCAAATTAAATCAAATCAAATCGCAATCATTCTAAAGTTATTTAAAATAAAAATTCATCGTAATCAAATTAAATAAAATATCACAATCATTGTTATCAATATAATTAATTAAAGACACATTGTAGTCGATTCAAATTGGAATTAAAATTTTCGTAATCGAATTAAATCAAACAGAATCGCAGATATAAAATTAAATTTGCAGTCAATCAATTAAATGTTATTAATTAAAGATAAATCATTATAATCAATCTAAAGTTATTATTTACATTCAAAATCATCGTAATAATATTAAATCAAATAAAATCGCAATAATTCTATTCAATTTGAAGTTATTAATTAAAAAAGACTATCATTGAGATCATCCTAATGTTTTTAAAACAAAAATCTTCGTAATCAAATTAAATCAAATAAAATTACAGTCATTGTTATCAATTTAATTATTTAAGACATCAACCAATTTAAATAATTAAAGATACATCGCAATCAATTTAAATTAAAATCAAACTCCTCGTAATAGAATTAAATCAAATCTAATCAAATCTCAATCTCTATAATCATTTTAAAGATAACAAATAAAATGTTAATTATTGTAATCAATTTAAAGTTAAATCATTGTAATTTTTCTAAAATTATTATTTACATTCAAAATCATTCTAATCAAATTAAATCAATCATTCTATTCAATTAAATGATATTAATTAAAGAGACAATCATTTTAATCATTCTGAAGTTATTTAAAATGAAAATTATAGTAATCGTGTTAAATAAAAAAATAGCAATCATTGTTATCCATTTTATTAATTAAAGAGACATTGTAATGTGCCTAAATTAAAATCAAAATCTTCCTAATCAAATTAAATAAAATAAAACAGCAATCATTGTTATCAACTAAAATAATTAAAGAGACCTTTTCATCAATCTATATTAAAATTAAAATCATCCTAATCTAATTAAATCAAATAAAATAGTAATGCAATCCCTTTAAATATATCAAATAAAATTGCAATCATTGTAATCAAGCAGAAAGACATACAGTATTGTAAGTTTTTTTCAAATAAAATACAGAAGTCAAAATTTAAAAACAATGAATCATAAGAACTAAATTCTTATATTTTTAAAATTAGCGGAAATGATACCACAAAAGGAAATTCAAACTGCTCCATTACAATCCCCAAAGTTATCCTAAAAAAAAAAACCGGAAAGAAACTCCCCATCCCAAAACTGTGTTCCTTTGAAGATGTAACCCGGGAGTAGAGACACACTCCATAGGGATGAGCAAGGGCGCCTGCGCCCTTCTCAGTCCCTCACCCCTTAACTCCCTGCGACCACTTCCCCAGATCCAGTTGTTCGGTGAGCCACCGAACCGGAGGTCGGCTTGTCTTTCGGTTCGTCACAGTGCTTCTCAGTTTGTGGACGTCTCTCTGCTCCACAGCATCTTTGCTCCCCATCCTCAGCGACCTGTAAAGTTTTCTTTCCCGTAGTGTAGTCGAAAGTGCTTTTTCACGGATTGATTGCTCTGCCATATGTAAAGATATGGATTGTGGTGTGACTGGACACAGTGATGAGTTTTTAACTATAAATACTATGTGGGCTATTCGATTTTGAAAGTCGTCGACTTCGGTAAGTCTAATAGATTTCTATGTGTAAATTAATATAATATATATGTATTGTTTAAACGATTAAATTTTAGTGTTGTATGAAATTCATTTTTATCTTAATCAAGAAATTAATGTTTCGTAGTTATAATATTTTATTCAAGAGAAATATGAATTCTCTCTGTACTTAGGTCTTAAAAATATATATATTGCACTTCTTTTTTTTTTTTTTCTGAAGATTAAGTTATATTCATAATAAGAGAGAGGAATAAAATTAGAATGAATGTAGAAATTTAATAAAGAGAGTGTGAGATTCTTTCATGTAGTGAAGTAGAATTTTTTTTTTTTTTAATTGGTGGTGATATTTAACGTTATTATGAACTATTGTGCTGTGACTAGACAGTGTTGAGATTAAGTTGAAATATGTGGGGTATTCGATTTTGAAAGTCGTCAACCTCAGTAATTCTAATAGATTTGTATATATAAAAGATAATATATATGTGTTGCTTAAATTACGAAATTTTGAAGTTGTAGGAAATTTATTTTCATTTTAAGCAACACTTAAATTTGGTTTTGCAATTAAGAGATTTTATTCATGTATTAAATGTGAATTTGTTCTAAATTTAGGTATGTAAAAAATTGCAATTTTTTTTTAAGATTAATCTATATTCAAAATAAGAGAGAATTAAAATTAGATTAAGGGACAGAATTCAATTCTGAGCAAATTCTTTCCAGTAGAAGTTTATTTTTTTTTTCGAATTGATGGTGATATTTAACATTATTATGAACTATCACGGTGTGATAAACAGTGATAAGTTTTTAAATTGAAATATGCACTTTATTTGATTTTGAAAATCGTCAACCTCTGTAAGTGTAATAGATTGTTATGTGTAAACGATAATATATATGTATATGTTGTTTAAGTTACGAAATTTTAAAATTATATGAAATTTACTTTTATTAAATTCAAAAAAATTAAATTTGATTTTGTAGTTCGGAAATTTTGAGATTTGTTCATGTGTGAGATATATATTTCTTCCATATTTAGGACAGTAAAAAATCAATCCGCCAAATTATTTTTTTTTAAGATTAATCTGCATTCGAAATTAGAGATATAAATAAAATTAGAATAATGGAAATAATTTAGTGAAGGATTTAACTAACTTATATGATATAGTGAAGCATATTTTTTTTCGAATTGGTGGTGATATTTAACGTTATTATGGATTGTGGTAAGACTGGACATAGTCTTAAATTGAAATGCGCGATCTATTTGATTTTGATAGTCGTGAAACTCGGTAAGTCTAATAGATTTTTATGTGTAAAGGAAAATATATACACATATTTTGTTTAAAATATGAATTTTTTATGTGTAAATATATATATATATATATATATATATATATGCGCATATATTGTTTATATTATGAATTTTTAAAGTTGAATGAAATTTATTTCAATCAAAAAATTAAATTTGGTTTTGTGGTTTTGAGATTTTATCGATGTGTTAAATATGCATTTGTTCTACATCTAGGTCTGTAAAAAAATGTCGCAATTATTTGTTTAAGATTAATCTACATTCGAAATGACAGAGAGAATTAAAATTAGAATAAAGGAAATAATTTAGTGAAGAATGGAGTTAACTTCTTTTCTGTAGTGAAGTTGATTTTTTTTTCTTTTCGAATCGATGGTCATATTCAACGTTTTTATGTATTGAGACTGGACAGTGTTGAGTTTTAAGTCTAAATATGTGATTTATTCGATTTTGAAATTCGTCGACCTCGAGAAATCTAATAGATTTTTATGTGTGAAAGAAACATTTGTTTATATTGTTTAAATTAGGAAATTTTAAAATTGCATGAATTTTATTTTAATCAAAAAATGGTTTTTTGGTTTTCTAGTTTGGAGATTTTATTCATGCCTGAAATATGAGTTTGTTCTATATATAGGTCTGTAAAAAAGTTATAAATCGCAATTATTTTAGATTAATCTACATTCGAAATAAAAGAGAAAAATAAAATTAGATTGATTTACAAAATTCAATGAAGAATTTAAGAAACTTTTTTCTTATAATGAAGTTGAATTTTTTTTTTTTTTTGAAAAGCTGGTGATATTTAATTATTACGGATTATGCGTAAAGGAAAATATATATTTATATATTGTTTAAATTACGAAATTTTGAAGTTTTATGAAATTTATTTTAATTTTAATCAAAAAAATTAAGTTTGGTTTTGTAGTTAGACTTTACTCATGTGTGAAATATGAATTTGTTCGATATTTAAGTCTCTAAAGATAAAAAAAAATAGTAATTATTTATTTAATTCGAAATAAGAGAGATGAATGAAATTAGAATAAAGGAAATAATTCAATTCAGAATTTAACTAAATTCTTTCTGGTAGTTAAGTTGATGTTTTTTCGAAGTGATGATGATATTTAACGTTATTATGGTGTTAAATTACGTTTTCAACGTTATTGTGGTATGACTGGACACAGTCATGAGTTTTTAAAGTATAAATATGTTGACCATTCGATTTTGAAAGTCGTCGACCTCGATAGATTTTTAATAATAGTTTAAGTGTAAAAGAAATTATATATATGTGGATATGTTACTTAAGTTACGAAATTTTAAAGTTGTATGAAATTTTTTTTTTTTAATCAAACAAATAAATTTGGTTTTGTAGTTAGAAGATTTTATTCATGTAAGAAATATGAATTTGTTCTACAGTTAGGTCTGTAAAAGAAAGTGCAATTATTTATTAAGATAAATCTACATTCGAAATAAGAGAAAGGAATAAAATTAGAATAAGGGAAAGAATTTAAGTAAGAGTTTAACTAAATTCTTTCCGGTAGTGAAGTTGAATTTTTTGTCGAATTGGTGGTGATATTTAAGGTTATTAAGGATTGTGATGTGACTAGACAGTGTAGAGTCTATATATGAAATATGTGACCTATTTGGTTTTGAAAGTATTCAAAAGCAATAAGTCTAATAATTGTTTATGCGTGAAAGATAATTTGTATATATATTCATATATGTATATATATATAGTTTAAATTACGGAATTTAAAATATATCTATACTTTTATTAGATAAATCTATATTTTTATTAAGGGAAAAAACTAAAATTGGAATAAGTTAAATAATTAAATTAAGAGTTTAACTATCTTCTTTCGTGTAGTGAAGTTGATTTTTTTTTAATTAGTGGTGATATTTAACGCTAGTACGAATTGTTGTATGATTTGACAGTGTTAAGTTTTAAATTGAAAGATGTGATATATTTCATTTTGAAAGTCGTCAACCTCAGTTAGTATAGTAGATTTTTATGTGTAAAAGGTAATTTATTTATATACATTGTGTAAATCGTAGTATATTAAAAATTGTATGAATTTTTTTTTCAATCGAAAAATTAAATTTGGGGTTTGTTAGATTAATTAATGTATGAAATACGACAGATTTCCGTTTTTATGTCTGTAAAAGATAAAAAAAAAATCTCGTAATTATTGATTTTAAAAATAAATGCGTCCATTCATATTAAAGGAAACAAATACAATTATAATAAGGGAAAGAATTAAATTAAGGAATTAACTGAAAAAAAAAATATGGTGATTGCTGACTGTTCATTGTTCTAGACTAGTAACAGTCAGATGTACGTTTATGTTCAAATTATTCTAAAATTGGATATAATAAGAATCCATTGTTTTATGCAGTTTATTATTTTAATGAAAAAGTATGTAAAATTCTATTTGAAAATATTACAAGAATCAAAAATTTATTACGATAAAATGTAATTAGATGACGTGCGTGATTCTATTATGACTTTTGTAACTAATTTTTAAAAGTGAATTGATACTGAAAAATCGATTTGTCCTAAATACGTTTTTGTTTAAAGCTTAGACAAACATAATATTTAAAATGTGTTTGTTAAAGAACTAAAATTTAATTGCAATATATAAATTTTATTCATGTTTAGATTGCCTATTTTACTGAATTATTAACATAAAATTTTATTCTATGATAATTTATTATGTTCGTAAGTGAATGATTCTAAAGTAAAAGTATGTTCACAAATATTAGAAAACATTTTTTACGCATATAAATTAAATGCAATATCCGATTTAAAAATTGGTTTTATGATATTTATGAAAATATTCTGGCAATTATGTGATATTGCATCATATATATATTTTTTTTTATTATTAATTCAAATCAAGTAGAAAAATTTAAAAATAAATTTTGACGAAATAATAAAGTCCATACAGTTTCAAACACAAATGACATTTTTGATACTTGTTCCGAGATATATAATAAATGATATATATTGTGCACAAATTTTATCTTGAAAATAAAAATAGATAAACACAATATTTGATTAATTAATTTCTGAAATATTATTGCATATTCGGAGATACTTTAAAAAAATTCAACAGAAAACATTATTCGTTGAAATTGAACTATCTTTTAAATTGCGCGTAGAAACAAAAAAAAAAAAAAATATAATGATATATTTTGTAATAATTATATTTATTATTGGATATTTAAATATATTTAATAAAGATTTATAATTTTTTGCATAATCGTATAAACAGTTTTTCAATTATTTTAGATTAAAATTAACAATTTTTATTAAATAAAATGTTGATACATAACGCCACCGAAAAAGTAACGTTTAAAAAATAAAGTTTCTTAGAATTTTGAAAATTAAAGTTTAGCGAAATTATTGATGTAAAGAAAGTTTTATCAAAATAATTTTTTCCTTGTCATATGCTACCATGACATAGTTTGATTTAATGCAAATTATATTTATTTCACCAACACAATGACATTAGCCGGACGATATTTAATTAATATATAATCATATATTTAAAAAATGTTTTTACTTGTGTTGTTGTTAATGTTTAGAATCTTATATAAAAGTATTAAATAAAAGCGTATTATTTTTTTAATTTATCAATAAAAGCTACCATGTCTTAATATTTTAAAAACAACTGTCGAATTCTTTTAAATTTTTTTATTTTTTTTAGCTGTTATCTTAAGTTTTTTTCTCTTACAATATTAATTTGCATAGAAAATAAAATTATGAAAAACAAATTATTATAATTTTTAAATAATATTTTAAAATTATATATTAATCAAGACATATTTATTTTTAAATTTTGGAGAAGAATATTTTCCTCATAATTTGAATATGAATATAATATGAATTTCATTTTAATATATATATATATATATATATAAAGAAAAAAAGACTTGGCAAAAAATATTTGACATTGTTGAAAAATAAACCTTATATTTAAACTATATTTCAAAAAGAAATAAAATATTACAGTCGTCTACTGAAGAAAATACTTTTTTGCAGACTATTTTAAAGCTGCTTTGATATTTCTTTTACTATTTATTCATACGAAATTCAGTAGAAAAATCATTTTCTTTTTGCCATTTCATAAAATGAACTTCATCTGTAATGGAAAATATTATGAGCGATAATGAACGATTAGATTATGAACCCTTATTGTTTAATGAGCGATTTTTATTTTAATTTGTTAAATATAACAATATCTTAAGAATAACAATTTTTAAATACTTAACCTTTTAGATAAATTGGCATTTATTTATATCTTATAAACAAGAAGGAATTGTCTTAAAATTTAATTATCAAAAGATTATGTTGAGATGTACAACTATTTACTACAATTCTTCTAAAAAGATAAATTCAAGATGATAACAGAGACAAATTAAAATCAAATAAAAATCAAGACACATTTTCAAATTTTATGAAGAATATTTTCATCATGATTATATGGGAATTTCACTCAAAATATATAGATAAATAAAGACTCGGCCAAAAATATTTGACAATGTTGAAAAAGAAAAGCGTGCATTTAAACTATATTTCAAGAAGAAATAACATATTTAATCGTTTGCAGAGAAAAATCCTTTTTTGCAAACGATTTTAAAACTGCTTTGATATTTTTTACGATTTATTCGTACGAAATTCAGTAGAAAAATCCTTTTTTTCGTCTATTTTAATAAGATGAATTTTATCTGTAATTGAAAAATATTATGATCTAAATGAAACGATTATATTATGAACCCCTGTGGTTTTATGAGCGATTTTCATCGTGATAGTTAAATATGACAATATCTAAGAAACAATTTTTTAAATACTTAACCCTTTAAATAAATTGGCATTTATTTATAAGAAGAATATGTCTTAAAATATAATTATCAAAAGATTATGCTAAGATGTACAACTATTTACTTCAATTCTTCTAAAATGACAAATTCAAGAAGATAATAGAGACAAATTAAAATCAAATAAAAATCAAGACATATTTTCAAATTTTATGAAGAATATTTTCGTCATGATTATGTGCAAATTTCACTCAAATATATATATATATGTATATATATATATATATATATACACTGAAGTGACAAAAGTCATGGGATAGCAATATGTAAATTTTCAGATGGCAGTAGCATCGCGTAGAACAGGTATAAATGCACAGTGCTTTCGCAGAGCTTTCATTTCTGTTATTCATGTGAAGAGGTTTTGACGTGATGATGACCGCACGACGGGAATTAACAGACTTTGAACGCGGAATGTTAGTTGGAGCTAGACGCATGGGTCATGCCATTTCGGAAATCGTTAGGGAATTCAACATTCCCAGATCCACTGTGTCAAGAGTGTGCCGAGAGTATGAAATTTCAGGCATAACATCCCACCATGGACAGCGCAGTGGTCGACCGCCTGCACTTAACGACCGAGACCGGCGACGTCTGCAAAGAGTCGTAAATTCTAACAGACAAGCAACACTGCGTCAAATAACCGCAGAAATCAATGTGGGACGTACAAGGGGACTTGTCTGTTAGAACTGTGCGGAGGAATTTGGCATTCTTGGGCTATTCCAGCAGAAGACCGACTCGAGTGCCTTTACTGACAGAACGACATCGCTTGCAACGACTCTCGTGAGCACGTGAGCATATCGGTTGGTCCCTAGATGAATGGAAAACCGTAGCCTGGTCCGATGAATCACGATTTCAGTTGGTAAGAGCTGATGGTAGGGTACGAGTGTGGCGCAGACCCCACGAAGCCATGGACCCAAACTGTCAGCAAGGCACTGTTCAAGCTGGTGGTGGCTCCGTAATGGTGTGGGCTGTTTTTTCATGGCATGGACTTGGTCCTCTGGTGCGACTGGACCGAACATTGACTGGAAATGCTTATGTTCAACTACTTGGAGATCACTTGCAACCATTCATGCACTTCATGTACCCAAACAACGATGGGATTTTTATGGATGACAATGCGGCATGTCACCGGGCCACAACTATTCGCAATTGGTTTGAAGAACATTCTGGACAATTCCAACGAATGATCTGGCCACCTAGATCGCCCGACATGAATCCAATCGAGCATTTATGGGCATCATCGAGAGGTCTGTTCGTGCCCAAAATCCTGCACCATCAACGCTTTCAAAATGGACGTCTATCGAGACAGCATGGCTCAATATTCCTGCAGAAGACTTCCAACGACTTGTTGAGTCCATGCCACGTCGAGTTGCTGCACTTCGCCGGGCGAAAGGAGGGCCGATACGATATTAAGAGGTATCCCATGACTTTTGTCACTTCAGTGTATATATAGAATATTTTTTTCATTGTCAAATATTTTTGGCCAAGTCTTTCTTTATATATATATATATATATATATATATATATATATATATATATATATATAAAGAAAGACTTGGCCAAAGATATTTCACAATGTTAAAAAAAATCGTATTTTTAAACAGTATTTCAAGAAGAAATAAAATATTATGATCGACAACGAACCATTATATTATGAACTGTTATGGTTTTATGAATGATATTTATCGTGATTTGTTGAATATGACAATAATTAAGAATATGTAATTTATCAAATAACTTAGCAATTTAGATAAATTAGCATTTATTTATATCTTAAAAAAAAGAAAGAAATTTTTTTAGTTAGAACTATCAAACGATTATGTTCATATGGGCAACTATTTACTCTAATTCCTTTAAAAAGGCAAATTCAAGACGATATATGTAGACAAATTAAAATTAAATAAGAATAAAGATGTATTTTTAATGTTTGGTATATATATATATATAAAGAGATACTTGGCAAAAAATATTTGACATTGTGGAAAAAAAACAATCTATATTTAAACTATATTTCAAGAAGAAATATAATATTAAATCGTCTGCAGAAGAAAATCCTTTTTGCAGACGATTTTAAAACAGCTTTGATATTTTTTTTTACGATTTATTCATACGAAATTCAATATAAAAATGGATTTATTTCGTCCATTTCTAAAATGAACTTCATACGTAATGGCAAAATATTATGATCAATACGGAACGAATATATTATGAACCCTTATAGGTATTTTGAACGACATATATCTTTATGTGTTAAATATGACAATATATAAGAAAATGCATTTTTTAAATACTTAACCATTTAGATAAATCGGCATTTATTCAATTTCTTCAATTAGCTCACACTCTCCCTACATATATCTTGTTCAAATTTTCAATCGTTCATAAAATACTTTTTAGTAGTCCACTCAAGCTCAAATAAATTTTATTAACTTGTAGTGGATGACACTTGGTGTTAATACAGTTTTATCAAATATTTTTTTGTTCTATTGCAGCTGGCAAACACATATACACTTGTCTTTGATGCCTTAAGTCAAGCGCTGCACAGACGTTACTCACTTTGCATTACACAGGGGACGCGTGTAACGTGAAGATAAGCCACGAACGCGGAGTAACAATGCCCCTGCAACGCTTTACTATCATATTAGACCGGGACCTACGGTTTAAAGTGGATTCCGAACCACTACAAACATCCATGGCATCGCCGGGACTCAAACACGAAACCTGTGGTACCGAGCACCAGAGCGCTAGCCACTCGGCCATTCAGGCCCGTTTTATCAAATATTAATTCAGTAATTAAATTTAATTAATTAATTATATTTTTTTTTATTTAAGTTGCGTATATCTATCAATAGATGGCGGCATAAAAACTTAAAAAAATCAATGAAAATTATTTATAAAGGACTTTCTGCAATATAGTGAAAAAAAGTTAGGAATTGACTTTAAAAATTTTCTGTTTATATTACTTGTTTATATTTTGTAAACATGAAGGAGGTTTCTTAAATTGGAATTGTCAAACGATTATGTAGAGATGTGCAACTATGTACTCCAATTATTTTAAGTAGGCAAATTCAATTATGGAAAGAATTGTACAAAAAATGCACATGTATTTTGAAAGTACTCGAAGAATGGCAAGTATTTAGGCTTCACAACATCTGAGACTTTTTGTCTTTATCCATATTTAACAACCAACTCAAAGTTAAATTTCATGTTTTTTAAAAATATTTTTTATCGGCCGATAAACAACAGTTATCAAAATATATATATACTGGAAGATAAGATTTATAATTCCAAAATCCATATTTTTAGACAAAGAGTCGAGTACAAAACTGAATTCTTTCTTTATTTGTGTTAGATATAATCTATCTTTGGGCCTGAATGGCCGAGTGTCTAGCGCTCTGGCGCTCGGTGCCCCAGGTTTCGGGTTCTATTCCCGGTGGTGCCGTGTATGTTTGTAGTGGTTCGAAGTCCACTTTAATTCCTTGGTGGTTCGAAATCCACCGTAGGTCCCGGTCTCCTATGGCTGTAAGAGCGCCACGCCAAAGTCAGACTTCTACCTGCCCCATCACAACAGAAGCTGCTTCCTTCCCCTTCAATCATGAGTACATATGGGCTCGTGCGTTTGGCCTAGATGTATCCCAAGTGGGATATGAAATAACAGATATAATCTTAATAAGGATATTCTGAATTAATGGGAATCAAAATATATTTGAGAGGGGAAAAATTTATAACTGAAAAGTCTTCTCACATTTCTATTAATTTGTTTTCGCTAAATTACAAAACAGAGTATGATTTGCTGCAAAATTTTGACATCAATAATTAATTTTAATATTTGAATGATTAGTTATTAATTGCCATCAGTTGATACGCATTGATAGAACATTACTTATGAATATCCTATCAATATATGATATTTTACGTAGAATTTATTTTTAATAATAATAATCATTTGTATGATAAATCTCCATACTATTTTATTTAGAAGTTTCATTAATTCTGACTGTTACATGTTTCATTAATTTTGACTGTTAAAATGAGACATGCCAAGACCTTGAGTTGCCTATTACTATTTAAATCACATTTTAAAACAAAGACAAAACATAAGTTTTTATGGAAATTAAATTTTTTTTTCTTAAATAATAAAATAAGAATTAAAAAATGATATCAGATATAAAATGAAAGCTTGATAATTTAAATGGTCATTTTCTCTAAGAGTTACTAAATATCTGAATAAATAATAAAAAAATGACAAAAATTCAAAGTAATTTAAACTTAAAATTTACTTACTGAAAATCTGATTAATTATTATTATTATAATTTAATTATTGTTTTTTTATCTGCTTATTTAATTTTGTTTTAATGTTCAATAGAAATAAATATAAAAATTCATGCATAAATAATAAAAACATTTCCTTAAGACAAGTAGTTTCTATATTCTGATGATTTTTTTATTTCTATTTTAAATTTTATTCAACTAATATGGGTATTTATTATTTATGTAAGTGATTATTTTTATACTTATAATTAAATTTATTATATATTTTAAATTTTTAAATATGAAATTATTTTCTTGAGTTGTAACCTAAAGTATGTCTATATAACTGCTGGTAGCTGATTTGACAATCGGGCCATAGTTTGAGAATATTTCATTAAATAAATAAATTAACTTATTCTTCAAGAATTTTATTTGTTAATAAATACACCATTTACATATATGTCTGGAAAATTATAGAGGATGTGACCCAAGGGTCATAGTTCGAGACACGATGGTATCATTAAAACACTGATTATTTCCTTCGTCAATAAATGTGTTTGTTAATGAATACCCTAATTATAGGTATGACTACTGGGGACGGATTTGACCTGCGGTTTACAGTTCGAGACACGAATCTTATCATTAAACACATTGAATAATTCCTTCCTTAGTAATTATATTTGTTAACGAATAAACACACCCAAATAGTACCATCATAAAATGAACGCAGGACAACTCATTACAATTAAAGAGGTTGTTGCTTTATATCTAAATGACTCCAATATTTTTATGCCTCGCTGACGGGTTTGTGATTTTTTCTGACTGCAAGTCGGCTCTGGAAGCAATTAAAATGGAGATACTAACATCACTTCTGCGATAAATGTTCTGCTCGAGACTTACACTGTAGAGGCAAATCATGTCATCTTCAATGGATTCCTACACATATCAACATTGAGGGCAAAGAATGCGCTGACTCTTTAGCCAAAGAAGCCAGAGACAATAATCAACCGAGGACTACCGTCAAACTTGCAGATGCTAAGGCACTTGCCAAATACTGACTAACTCCTCATAACTTTAAGAAGCCACTCATCACGGACTTCAACTACACTAAGAAGTTGACATCAGTTATTAGCAGACTCAGAAGTAATCATTCCAGAGGGATGAAGATTCTCCCAGACAAGACAAGGGAATGCATTCCCTGCAAAAATTACCCCAAAGCTTTCCTAACACCTAAGCATATTCTAGAGTGCCCAGCACTCACTCCCCATGTTTTGCAATTGGGTATGTTGCCAATCGAGGCCAACTTAAGAGAAGTCCTGTATAGTGAAGCGGTGCCGTTGCTAGCGGCCGCTATCATGAAGACTTTTGACTTGGTCTAACTTTAATAATAATATTTTAAATCCATGGGCCCGATAACAATAACAACGACGAATAAATTCACATTACTTTATGAATACACTAGTCACTTTTGTGGACAAATTTGACCCGTGGGTCATATTTCTAGACTCGCATAATATTATTAAGTTCACTAATCATTTCACTTCCCAACAAGTGTATCTATAAATGAATATACCAGTCAGATTAAAAAGTCTTACTTTTCATTTATTTAACATGCAAACTATAGACTTATTATACTATTATTTATTTGGTTACTTACTAGACCCTGTTATTCGTCTTAACGTCAAAGAAAAAATTTGCCTACAATGTAATGGTTATGCGTAAAATAAACCTTGCGTGCATATTATCTAATGTGTTTTCTATCAATTCTTAAAATAGCAATTTATTATATTATTTCAATCAATTCTTATATTAAATCAGGGTTCGCTGAATTTATTTTAATATTTTTTGCTTTCTATTTTAGTTACGTTATTTTAATAGGACAAACAAAAACGTTTTTCCATTACATGCTTTATATCGACCTAATATCACATATACAGGGTTCTGTTCCAGTAGTTTTCTTATATTTATATATTTCACATTGGGTATAATTAGAATACAAAATATAAAAAATTAAATAATAAAAATATAATTAAAATGGCATGGTTAATCCTTATGCCATAAGCAAGGGCTGCACGGCTGTTACTCATTAAGCAGTACCCAGGAGGCACGTGTAGAAATGCTACGGACGCAAGTAACGCTTTACTATCATATTGACTGGGACCTACGGTTTAAAGTGAATTCCGAACCACTACTCGGAACCAAAAGCTGCAGTGCCGAGGGTCAGAGCGCTAGACACTCATCCATCCCGGCGGTGTCATGTATGTTTGTAGGGGTTCGGAATCCATTTTAAACCGTACGGACGAGAGTAACCAGAGCGTAACTCTCGTCCGTAGCACATATTTTCAAGATACACGTGCCCCATGGATAATGCTAAATGAGTAACAGCCGTGCAGCACTCGCTTATATATATATATATATATATATATATATATATAAATATATACATGCCCATAAATTAAGGATAATTCATAATCACACAGAAATTGAACTCTAAAATAAAAATTTCACCTGTAGAATTATCACACACATCTTGAAGAAGAATATGCAAATTACAGGAAACCACCAGATGGCACGGACAGTACGTCACAATGACGAGGTTTAAGAGAGGGGTATATAAGGAATTGTGGCAAAGAAGTAAAATTGTTCACAAGCGCTTTAAAAGCCTTTCAGTGCAATAACCGCATAGTTATGGCACAAAGGAAGCATTTGGCAGATTATTACGTGGCAGAATTATCGGACGACTCGATTGTGGACGTACCTAGCTGGAAGTATCCGAGGAGGAACTTGGAATCGCCCAGAGTGTCATCTCCAGTCTTTGGCAACGATTCCAAGATGATGGTAATGTGAGTAGATGTTACAGCACAGGTCGCCCCCGAGTTACAACGCCGATTGAGGACCGGTATTTAGCAGTTACTGCCAAAAGAAACAGACAGACCACAGCATCAGACCTGTCTCGTCAGCTCTCTTCAGCTACCGGTACGACAGTTTCAAGGCAGACCGTGTACAGACGCTTAGGGCACATCGGTCTATATGCTCGTAGGCCTGTCAGATGTGTTCCACTTACCGCAACTCACTGTCGCCTGCGACTAACCTGGAGTAGAGAGCATGCATTTTGGACACCGCAACAGTGGTCTGGTGTGATGTTTTCCGACGAGTCCAGGTTTAGTTTGCAGTCTGATTCTCGCCGGACTTTCATATGGAGAGCGCCAGGTACCCGTTACCACCAAGAGAACACCATTGAACGACACCGTTACGGTGGTGCAGGATGGCTCGTTTGGGGAGGAATTATTCTTGGTTGCAGAACTGACCTGCATGTTCAGAGTGTAACGATGACAGGCCACATCTATCGGGATGTCATTCTGGAACAACATATATGTTTGTTTCGGGGCACCATGGGTGTTGAATTTCTGTTTATGGATTATGCCCGTCCTCACCGTGCAAACATTGTAGACGAATGCCTTGAATTGGAGGATATCACCCGTATGGATTGGCCAGCATACTCACAGGACTTGAATCCAATAGAGCATGTGTGGGATATTCTTGGCCAACGAATTGCAGCCCGTCAACCGGAACTTCGGAGGGCATTGCTTGATGAGTGGTGTAATATTCCCCAAGATCGGATTGATAATTTTATACTCAGCATGCCCAGGCGTTGTAAGGCCTGTATTGCATCGTCCGGGAGACATACTCTATATTAACCATCATATTAACCATGTTATACTGTTTTTTGTAAATAGGTTCTTTTTTGAACTTGCTCCAGGGAGTAAAAATCGCAATTTTTATGAATTATGTCAAACATATAGCATCTTCTTTGCTCTTTACCTTTTGTTTAATAAATAGACTTTACTAATAAGTGAAATTTGTTTTGCTTCTGCCTCTTTCTTTGCCAGAACTTCATTATTCTTAATTTATGGGCATGAGTATATATATATGGACTCATATACAAGTTATTCATAAAATTTAGATTTTAATGTAAGAACAAAATGCATAGCAGCAATCCTAAAAATAATGAAAAAAAAAAAAAAAAACCATATAAAATTTCAAACGATTTTCTTTTCTAGAGAATAAGCTCATTTTCACTTTGAAATAAAATTGTCTTTGTCAGACGGTCTTTTAGAACAATTTTACATTATTTATTTTTATAATCATTAGTTAGTAATATCAATAAATTTAATGGCTTGATTCAAATAAGTAATGAAGATAAATATCACTTGTTATCTTAAAAGATAAATATCACTATTTAGTTATTCACAATTATATTCATATGGTTATAACATTTTTAATTTAGTTTGTTTATAAATATTAAATATTAACATCAGTTACTAATACAAGGTTACTTTAAAGAATATTTTTTTCTCTGAAATTGTCCATTTACAATAATAGTTATTTCTTTCTGTACAATTCTATAAGGTCCTGAAATAAGATCTATTAATTGTTTTAGTGTAACACTTTCAATTTATTGATCATATTTGTTTTTCTGTTTATGGTTAGGTTCCAATTGAAGAGTAAACCATTAGTATAACCTAATTTTAAGAATGAAGCTTAGAATAGTTCCTTTCTTAATTTATTATCCTCTGTTTACCATTTCAAGATTGATGACTGATGTTGAGTTCAAATGATTTAACTACTTATCATTTGTTATTTGAATTCTGAAGGACTTGGTTTAAGTTAATTTGTTTTCTTAAAAATAACAATAAGAATTTAACTATTTGCAGTTAATAAATCAAATAGTAATGACAATATAACTATATCGGTCTAACTACTGTAGATTATTTATTATAGTCAATAGTTAAGAAAACATTATGACAGTGATATATACTAGAATGGAAGAAATTTTATCTTAAATTCATGATTAATTATACTTTGTGATTATATTATTTACTAAAAATAAATACAAGTACTATTTGGAAAATAACTTTTGTATTCTTCCTACATTTTTAGTTTTTTCTAAAAATATAATACTAATGATAGTTTTCAAAATAATATATACAATTTATATTTATAAAATATTATTTTGTATTAATTCCAAGTATTTTGGTGTAAATAGTTAATAAATTTAAACGAACTAATATTTGTAGAATAACGATCCAAAAGATTTATTGGATTATTTTTTTAATGATTTAATATTTTTAGAACAATAGGAATAAATCCATACATAATTTATCCTACAAAAGTAAGACTAAATTTATATTTCGAAAATTGATTTCGAAATAAACTGATTTAACAAATATAGTACGACATTTTTGGTCAAATAGTTAATGTATAAGATGTTATTATAAACAGTACAGAAAATTTAACCCACAAAAATTGCCGTCAAGATTTTTTTGTATAGAACTGTATCCCATGTCTATGTTGTAGATGGGTACAATAAATCTGCAGGCTGGAATGTTTTTTCATTGGAATGGTGAAAGAAAAAAAAAAAGGTGAATTCCTAGAGAATGTTTGGGGGAAGAAGTTTAAATTTAAGGTTGAAAACGTACAAATATTTTTATTAATTAATGTTGTATGTATAAAGGAAAAAATCATAATTTTAAACCATATGAATCAATTAAACTTAATAAATAACTTGTTTATTATATCGTTATTACTTAATTTAGTGTCAAAAATATGATTTGGAAATTTATTATGAAATTACCTGTTACAAAATACGGTATCAGTTTTAAAATCAACCATTTCAAAATATTAATAGCATTTATAGTATTATTTTTAACAATGAAAATCACCAAACAGTTTATAAATTATAAATACATACTTGATGAAATTTTAATTAAAGTTTATAAAAATCTGTCGACATACGTTAAATATTAAATAAATATTGGATAAATCGGAACGTTTATTTATTTATTTTCCTTTTTGTGTATGGAAGTTTAATTGTGTTCAGATATATTTCCTTATAAATTCATTAGGAATTATTTCCTTTCATTCATCATTTATATATATATATATTATTTAATTATGTTTAAAATTTTAATTAAACTTTAAATATTAACTATATCATAAATTATTTTATCACACATACATTAAGAAACAGAAAATGTTTAAATATACCCTAAAATTAAATGTTGTATGTGTTTAGTTTGAAATAAATTTAACTTAGATCTGAGCATATGGTACTTAAATTCACCTCTACTCCCACTTTTATATCTCTTAGAATATAAATTAATATTCGTCTTCGAACTTTAAAAGTGTTACTTTAAAACAAAGAAAAAAAATGAAAAATGAAATTTTAAATTAGTGTATACGAGCGTTTATAGTAAAATAGCAAGGTATATACATAATATATTAAAATCATAACATAGATTCTTAAAATATTAAAATATTAATATAGAATTTTATTATATTAAAATAATAATTATAAAGATTTCGAATATATTAAAATAATAATAATATAGATTATTAATATATTAAAATAATATATAAATACTTAATATATCGAAATTAAAATATCGAATCTTAATATATTAAAATAAAAATATAAATTCTAAATAAATCAAAATAATAATATAAATAATTAATATATTAAATTAATAATATACAATCTGAACTTTCTTATTTGTTGTATATTGAAAACATTGATTGTTAAAAAAAAAGAACATAAGAATAATTTTTATGGAGCAATAAATCTTTTACGGTAATAAAATTTAATATCATTTACGATTTAATTTTAATGTCTTTTACATTTTTTAAAATAGGAATCAAATACTTATTTTATCTTTATAACTTCAAGTATTTCGATCTATTCGGACGTATATCTCAGATAATTGAAAAAACAGGGTTTTTTTTATTAATACATATATATCCATAAATGCTTTAAACATTCTCAAATTTCCTAATTCCAGTAATCTGAAAATGCGGATTAAGTTTTATTTAAAATCCGAAATTTGAGATATAAAATTTAAATTCCTGGTCTTCAAATGTCACATGCAATAATAAATTCAATTTGAAGCAATATTCTATTTTTTAGAAATTTTAAATATCATATTATTTAAACTACTCAAAAGGATTGTTTAAGTCACATAATAAAAATAATATATGGAATATTTGAAAGATAACTTTTAGGTATTTTTTAGTTCATATAAGCATCTGTTTTTCGTTAAAATGTCTAATATTTTATAAACTTTATCCTGACGTATTTATTTACTATTGAAAATGTTCTAACTATTAAAGTTAACTATTCCTTTGCGTCACATTTTGAATATTTTCTGAATTATTGTATTTTATTTTTTCTTGAGTACTTGAAGTATTCCATGTGAACGTTTTAACATGATGGGTCAATTTACAACTAAGTACCGGACGAATATTTTGTTTTAACATTAAATACATATTCTACAGAAATGTCTTTTGTGTTGGTCAAATTGATGTTTAACGTAAAAAAAAAAACCCAAAAAACAAAACATAAAAGATGAAAGTAAAAATAGATAAAGTAAAAAAATAAATAAATAAATAAAAAAAGATAAAAGTAAAAATAGATAAAGTAAAAAAAAAAAATAAATAAAAAAATGAGATAAAAGTAAAGTCATGTTTGTGAAAATTGCAACACCATGAAGGAATCGTCATAATTAAATGAAATTTAATACACAGTTGAATGGTAGTGGTACAAATAAATGATTAAATGTTCAAAACAAACAAACAATAACAAGAGATCGGAATGAGTATTTTGTGTAAACACCACGCGCCGCAATAAGTGCTGCTACACGGCGTGGCATGGAGTCAAACAAATTTTGAATGTCTGCCTGAGGAAGAGCATTCCATATTGTTTGTATGCGCACCCAAAGTTCGTCTGCCGAACAAACAGGACGAGGATCACGAGCGAGACGCCGACCAACGAAATCCCACACATGTTCAATCGGCGACATATCCGGGGAATACGCAGGCCAAGGAAGAAGATGTACCTGCCACGTTGCAAAGAAGGATTGAACAGTCCTAGTGATATGAGGGCGGGCATTGTCCTGTTGAAATACAGCGCCTGGCAAGCTTTGAAGGAAGGGAACAGCTTGGGGTTGTAGAATTTCACTGATGTACCGGTTGCTGTTCAGATTGTCCACAATTTTTCGCAATTGAGATCGTCCATTATGCTATGACACTCCGGGTGTTCGTCCACTGTGGCGTTCGATAATGCACTCCACACTTTTTCACCGGCATAGCGTCTGACACGAATGCGGCCATTATGGTACCACAAATTAAAGCGAGATTCGTCAGAAAACACGACATACTGCCAATCAGCACGCCAGTCTCTATGCTGAGCGGCCCATTGTAGCCGCAGGCGGCGATGGTTGAACGTGAGAGGGTTCCTGTATAAAGGAGTCCTTGCGCGCAGTCCACGCTGCAGCAGACGTCGACGAATTGATGAAGCACACAATGAAACACCTGTAGCTATTTGCCCACTGTGCTGCCAATTGTCTAGAGGAAGCTGTACGGTCCGTCACCGCCATGCGGACCAGGTGTCTATCATCGCGAGCCGAGTCCGAGTTGTCCGTCCACTGCTTCCAAAGAAGAATCACTGTGCTGCTGTTACGCTGCACACGAGCAGCTACTGCACGATAAGACAATCCAGCTTTACGAAGGCCGATGATTCTCCCCCGTTCAAACTCTGTAAGTTGTTCAAATCTAGCTCCCTTTCGTCGAAGAGGCATAAATAATGATTGAGCTAATGTTTACGACTAGCAGATAACCACCGATAACCATACACGCCTCGCTACAGCCGTCTATTTATTCGGAATTATCCGCCGTTCAGAGGGCGCTGCTCAGCATATGCATGCGCTACAGATTTGAAATTCTAATCGTTTGCATATCATGCGCTAATTTGCATTTCCTGAAAATTTCAGCTCACTCGCATAAGTTCTTCATGGTGTTGCAATTTTCACAAACATGAGTTTAAAAAAAAAAAAAAAAAAAATTAAAAAAGATAAAAGTAAAAATAGATAAAGTAAAAAAAAATAATTATAGATAGATGTAAAAAATAACAGAGACAAAATGTAAAAAAGTAAAAATAAAAAAAGTAAAAGTAAAAAAAAAAAAAAAAAAAGAAATGTAAAAAAGTAAAAGTGGAGGCAAAGTAAAAAAAAGTAAAAATAAATAAAGTGAAAGAAATAATAATAAATAAAAGTAAAAACGAGTAAAAATAGATAAAGTAAAGAAATAATAATAAATAAAAAAAAAAAAAAAAAAAAAAAAAATAAAAGATAAAAGTAAGACATTGGAAAGTTTTCCTGACGTCTTAGTGCTATGTTTTAATCCATGTACATCAGCGAAAGTAACATGGTCAACATTATAGATAGTGAACTGCAGATTCATTTAGATATCTTCAGATATTGCAGTTATTTCGGACTTGGACTGACTTGCATCAGGCACAGTTCACTTTATTACTTTCTTTGTTCATACACTTGGTTCAGGAATTATTACTGATGTCAGATAATTGGTGATGAAAGTGTCCAACTTTGCTATGAGTGGAAGCCTGCCTTGCCGAATATAGGTGCTCGTACAAGCGCTGAGCTATCCATATTTAATAGTTTCACGTTCTATAATAAGTTATCATATCTTCCTTGCATAGTGTGTGAAATGAAAAGTCTTTGGAAAGACTTTCGTAGCTCCTGCGCCTTTGCAACGCCATCTACCGTATCTTCAAACATTTCAAACCCAGCATTGTTGTGCAACTCCAAATCGTACCTGTCCTAGGAGTATGTAAATCTAGTGCACATTACTAATCAATAATATTCGAGTATTGTGAACCAATGTGCATATTGAACCAAATATGTAATGTGAACCAATCATTTAAACAAGTAATATAAAAAAAAAAATAAAGTCAATACCTATTTTTTTTCACTATATTGCAGAAAGTCCTTTATAAATAATTTTCATTCATTTTCTTAAGTTTATCTGGCGCCATCTATTGGTGGATAGATGTAACCTAAATCTAAATAAAACTAAAATTAATTAATTAAATTTAATTATTGAATTAATATTTTAAAAAACTGTATTAACATCCAATGCCATCCATTACAAGTTAAAAAAAATGCATTTGAGCTTGAGTGGATGAATAAAAAGTATTTTATTAACGATTGAAAATTTGAACAAGATATATATAGATAGAATGTGAGCTAATAGATGGAATTGAGAAAAACATTTTCATCACCGCAATTGCATAATCGGGGTTCATTTTTAAAGCCATTTTATTGGATTAAAATCAAAGGTTCCCACAATAGCTTTACATACTAAATTTTAACGACAGTAGTTCTTATTTTTTTTAACTTTAGTCTCAGATTGTGAATGAATTGTTTGTTTAAACTAAACACATATTTCTAAAAGGAACTTTTTCTTGTGAATTTTAACATACTGTACATTTTGTTAAATTTCGCCACCAAAGTTTATCAGAGTTTTAAACAAATAATATATCTCAATTATTTTGACTAATATCTGTTCAATATATTATTCGTTGGAAAAAAATTCCTAATTATTTTGATAATTCTTTCATTTAAACTTTACTGAGATTATTTTATTGGATTATTTTGCTAAATATTAAGTAAACAGATGTCAAATAAGAAATTAGATTTATAAAAATGAACTTCCAAACTGGAATTTTTTTTATTATTTTCGAAGTTTTTTTTGCCGTACTTACCAACCAGTCTTTTATTTGAATTTTTCTCGGTTCATTTGAATGCAAAATTGTTGAATATTGTTGTTTAGTTTTCTTTATATCTTTATCCAAATCAGACTTTTTCTGTCTGACTCGTGGCTCAGTGGCAACGTGGGCCGCTGGTGAGCATTATGGTCGAGGTTCAATAAATTGGCTGCTTTGCTGCAGACACTGTTTATAAAAAAACGAGAAGAAATTGGTGGCGCTTGTGATGTTCAGTATCTTACCTCGTGAGTCGGACTACCTGGTTGGAGTTTTCTGGGTTCCCCCATATGATACGAAAACGCTAGGTAGTTCCTCCTAAAACATCTCCCGGAAGGCACTACTCTCCTTCTTAAGTGTCACGCGGCAAAGTCAAACTTCTACCTACGGCTACTTCATCCCAACAAATGCTGCTCCCCCCTTTCCCTACTTCCATGAGAACACACGGGTTCTTAAACTTTGTCCTTGGTCTAGAATTTATGGTTTACCAAGTAGGATAAGAAAAAAAAACTTTTTTTCTTTTATTCTATATAACATTTGTGTTTGTGATTATATAACCAGAAATTTATTGCCGTCACGTACTACTAATTAATTATAAGAAAGTAAAAAGATTTTATGACGTTGATAATTTATAACAACATGCATTATTTTTTTTAATTTCTTTATAAATCGTTACCATACACATATAAATATATTAAATTAATAAGTCTTATAATTATTTTTCTTCTTGCTGAATAATTCCTTGACACCGTATAAAAAACATTTAAGTAAACAAGAATATTTCAAATATTTTCTTTTACTAATATTTTCAATACCAATTACTTATTATTCTAGCAATATCATTTTCGTACGTACAGTTCTGTTACTACCACTTTAATGTTTTCGCTCCCAAAATCGTTTGACTTTCGCTAATTACTCTGAAATTTTAGTTTCTTTCTTTATTCATTAAAGATATCGCGTTCCATTTAATATAACAAAATATTGGGTTTGATAGATAATGGAAAGGATGTAATGATTTTCGATCGGACATTAGGGTTAGCTGTTTTGCATTTGGGTGTCGTATGAAAGATATCTTAAAATATTCCTCAAATAAGCTTGTGCTTTTATATTCTAGACACTTAGTTATTCCTTAAGCTGGAATAAATAAGAAATTCTTTGCTTAAATATTTGTTAAAAATGTTTTATTTTTTATATTCATTCAAACACTAATAATCCATGTTATTCATAACCTTTATTTTTCTTTGATTATGGGAATAACAATACAGTATGCTGACAATACTTAAATTACAGATTAGAAGAGATGTTGATTTGGAGTATTCTCAGAATTAATATCCCACATATGAGTTATATGGAAGTAAAGCTGTAAAACTCAACTCGATTCAAGTCACCAATGGGATTTCCATATTATCCCTCAAGTATGTTGGTTTTCAAAGTAAAGTCTAAAACGCGCTGACATTACTTGCTACTGGACATTTGTCTAGTATTATATTGCAGAGAGACAAATGGCGTAGATATTTAAAGTGTTAAAAAACCCTTCGAATAAATTTATCAAAAGATATTAAGTTAACAAATATAATAAATTAAAATTATTAAAGTAAGACTTTTAAAAAAATTCATAAGACCATGACGGAAACTCATAAAACTATCAGGATATATTCAGAAAACTGTGAAATTACAGATATAAATCTATAAAAATAAATTCATAAAACTCTCAGGATGCATTCATAAAACTATGAAGAAATATTCTTAAAGCCGTCCAAATAAATTCATAAAACCACCAATATAAATATTATCTTAAACTATGAAAATAAATTTTAATAACAACAAATAACCCCTCCTTAAACTATCAAGTTAAATGAATGAAAACATCAAGAAAAATGAATAAAACTATCAAGATAAATTTTATAAAACAATCAACAAAATTCATAAAACTCTCAAGATAAATTGATGAAACAACCAAAAGAATTATATTACATATAAATTGATAACTCAGTCGATAATCATATTAAACTATCAGGATAACTCATAAAGCAATCATGGAACTCTTTAAGGCAGCACGATAAATTCATAAAAAATCAATCAATTTACTAAACTATCATAAATTTATATATCATTCAATCAATCATTACACCATCAAGATATATTCTCAAAGAAGCAAAAATACATGAAACTCTCAAGATAAATTCATAAAAATATCAAGATAAATTTGTAAATTACGTAATTTCAAATCGTTACAAATGGTACAATATATTACAATCCATATGCATTGTTGAAAATTAAACTGATTATATACACTCATGTCCATAAATTAAGGATAATTCAGAATCACACAGAAATTGAACTCTAAAATAAAAATTTCACCTGTAGAATTATCACACATTTAATAACTTGAAGAATCTTGAAGAATATGCAAATTACAGGAAACCACCAGATGGCGCGCATAGTACGTCACAATGACGAGAGTGTAAGAGACGGGTATATAAGGAATGGTGGCAAAGAAGTAAAATTGTTCACAAGTGCTTTAAAAGCCTTTCAGTGCAATAAACGCATAGTTATGGCACAAAGGAAGCATTTGGATGATTTTTTACGTGGTAGAATTATCGGACGACTGGAATGTGGACGTACCCAGCTGGAAGTATCCGAGGAACTTGGAATTGTACAGAGTGTCCTCTCCAGGCTTTGGCAACGATTCCAAGAGGATGGCGATGTGAGTAGATGTTACAGCACAGGTCGCCCCCGAGTTACAACGCCGAATGGGGACCGGTATTTAGCAGTTATTGCCAAAAGAAACTGACGGAGCACAGCATCAGACCTGCCTCGTCAGCTCTCTTCAGCTACCGGTAGGACAGTTTCAAGGCAGACCGTGTACAGACGCTTAGGGCACATTGGTCTATATGCTCGTAGGCCTGTCAGACGTGTTCCACTTACCGCAACTCACTGTCACCTGCGATTAACCTGGATTAGAGAACATGCATTGTGGACACTGCAACAGTGGTTTGGTGTGATGTTTTCCGAAGAGTCCAGGTTTAGTTTGCAGTCTGATTCTTGCCGGAATTTCATATGGAGAGTGCTAGGTACCCGTTACCACCAAGAGAACACCATTGAACGACACCGTTACAGTGGTGCAGGATGGCTCGTTTGGGGAGTAATTATTTTTGGTTCCAGAACTGACCTGCATGCTCAGAGTGTAACGATGACAGGCCACATCTATCGGGATGTCATTCTGGAACAACATGTACGTTTGTTTCGGGGCGCCATGGGTGCTGAATTTCTGTTTATGGATGACAACGCCCGTCCTCACCGTGCAAACATTGTAGACGAATGCCTTCAATTGGAGGATATAACCCGTATGGATTGGCCAGCATACTCACCGGACTTGAATCCAATAGAGCATGTGTGGGATATGCTTGGCTGACGAATTGCAGCCCGTCAACCCCCTCCCGCCTGTCAACCGGAACTTTGGAGGGCATTGCTTGATGAGTGATGTAATATTCCCCAAGATCAGATTGTAACTTAATACTCAGCATGCCTAGGTGCTGTAAGGCCTGTATTGCATCGTCCGGGAGACATACTCCATATTTACCATCATACTAACCATGTTATACTGTTTTTTGTAAATAGGTTATGTTTTGAAATTTGCTCCAGGGAGTAAAAATCGCAATTTTTATTAATTATGTCAAACATATAGCATCTTTTTTGCTCTTTACCTTTTGTTTAATAAATAGACTTTACAAATAAGTCAAATTCGTTTTGCTTCTGTCTCTTTCATTGCCTGAACTTCATTATCCTTAATTTATGGACATGAGTGTAGTTGAAAAATATGTGCCCGATTCATAACAAAATCATTTTAAGAATTTCGAATAACTAATTTAATGCCTGCGAATTAATCTATTATTCCATCTCCTTTATTGATATAAATTATCTGAACAATAAAAACATTGCAGAAGAATTTAAATTTTGATATAGTAATTGAATTTCATTAAACGACTAGAAAAATTACCAATGTAAATTATCATAAGTAAATTTAAACGTATGCTCTCGTCTTAATTATGAATTAACGTTTCTACGAATCCAATATTTCCACTTCCTGAGGACAATGTAGCTGTTACATTTCCCATAGAATTGCCGCTATTTGGGTCTGAATTGTTTAAGTTAATAACATTAATTGATGAGCTCTTCCAAGGTGACTGTTTAATATTCTAAATGTGAAAATGGTATTTGAAATTTTAAGATCACTAACGACATAACATTAATGAGCTACTCTAATGTTGATTCGCTTGCGGTTGTCAAAGTGGTTAATTTGAAAATCTGAATATACTTGAGTGTTGATTAATTTCAGAAATTAAATTCTGTGCTCGTATGCATTCGAATAGAATTTCGTGTCGACTGCATATGGTGATAAAGTGGAAATAATTTAACAGAAACGTCTCGGTTTTGAATTCCGTTTTGATGTTTATTAATTAAATTTGACAATTTAAGAATATTTTTATGTAAATATATATCATATTTTTCTATGAATATCAAATCAAATTCCATGCCCTTTATAAGTGATGAAATTTTCTAGTGTAGAAATCCGGATGAAGTTAGAATTGATGGATTAAATTCCCAAATATCTTCTCTAACTAAGACGTAATAGGATTAGAAATAAACTAAATTCCAATCTTCTTTCCGTTCATCTTTGAAATAAATGTCTTTTTTATGTCCAGTGAAACTTAATATCATTCTTTTTGTGCGTGCAAATTTTGTGAGCCTCATGCACCACTGATGTATTTCCCGAACAGCCCACCGACGGATGAATACCTCCCGGAAGTTATTATGGGGATAACTGTCACGCATTTACGTGTCGTATAGGAGAAATCCCGGTAACACGCACCTAGGTATCAAGTCACTGATTTCAGAAACTGGGAGACTCATAAACGATTGTGACTATTTGTCTGTTATGGGCAGTCAAATAATCTGGTGGGTGTTTACCCGGTTTTCTCCTATACGACACGTAAATACCCGTATTACACAATCAAGATAAATTCATAAAACAATGTAGAGATGCATTACACTATTAAGATAAATTTTCAGATTACATAATTTTGAAGTATGATAAATAGGGCAAGATATTAGACGCAATCTTCATGTTTGAAAACCTTACCTTAAAACCTTTGAAATCATTACCTTAAAATATTGAGTCTTAAATGAGATTAAATAAAAGAACAATTTGTTTAGCTCAATATTACATTAAACAGTACATCACCATAAATATCCAAACACAGTTTACTTATGTCCTTTCAGACCTCCACAAATGCCACATGTCTTCTAAATAATAAAGCTGGTTACCAAGAAATTGAGCATTGTATTGAATGGGGCATGAAAGACGCTTACAATGTGAGACATGTGGGTCGTATTCCTTAACCTTGATCAATTGTTACGATTTATTGGCATAGTTGCACCCGATCAATGTTAGGAAACTTTCTGGATGGCATAGAATCTTCGCATTCTTACGATAACAAATAAATGTTTCCAATATCGATACACTTCTCGCCATCGCCAATAGGCACCAACATCCTTAATGCAATGCCAACTTTTCGACGCTTCTCAGCCAATGAGTTCTCTGGAATCTGGAATCAATGACCAATCACTCGACTGGATAATGGCTATCCCTTGTAATTAAGACTGTCATCGTTAATCACATTCCTATTCCCATTTCCCTGTTCCAACGCTTCATTAGGTTTAGGGGATATAAATTGATTCCTTGAAACGCCTTCCGCCAAATTGTTCGCCAACCTTGGGATATTGCTCGCGATTTTGCTTGGAATTTTTTTTACTTTTTTATTTATGTCTTGCTTTTACTGATCGTCTTTTGTTGGCGTTTCTCAAGTTTATTCAAGTCGCCAACGAAATGACGGAAGCTAATGGTCTCTCCGAAACAACTTAAAGTTGTGTTTCTTTGGTGGAAGTTGGCGGTTTTAATTCGAAGTGTCTTGTAGTCTTCGGCAATCATTAAACTTTATTGCTCTTTGGCTGGCGAGTAATTTAATGCGCAATCAATTTGAAGCTTGGCGATTGAGTTAATTTATGGTGGGGTATTTTGTTTCTTTTCCCTCTCCCAAAATGTTTCTAAAGCGAGTGAGAGTCGTTTGTGTTTTCCTTTGGCAAAGCGTCACAATCTAGAGTCATTAGTTATGACAAATTGCGTGGCAAAAAGTAAAGTTTAATTTGTCCAGAGAACTTGGAAGTAGGTTTATGTGAAATGTTGTTTGGTAAATACAATTCCAGAAAGTTGTGCCAAACTGCGTCTCTTTTGCCATACTTATTTCATTTGAAACATTGTCGACTATTAATTACTCAGTTAATGATATCATGTAGTGTTGTAGATAGGAGCAACTGGATTGTAACTAAGTACGGTTGGGTTGGGGGCTTGATGGCCGAGTGGCTAGCATCCTGGCGCTCTGTACCACAATTTTGGGGTTCGTATCGATTGTCGACTATTAATTACTTACTTAATGATATCATGTAGTGATTTGGGTTGGAGCAACTGGATTGTAACTAAGTATGGTTGGCCGCTGAAGGCCGCTGTTGCTCGGTACCACATGTTTTGGGTTCGAAACCATGGATGTTTGTAGTGGTTCAGAATCCACTTTAAACCGTAGGTAGTGTCTAAAGTGATCGTAGAGTACTGGGGGGGTATTGTTACTCCGCTTCCGTATCTCATCTTCAAGCTACACGCACCCCGTGGGTAGTGCTAAATAAATAATGTCAGTGCAGTCGTTGCTTACGGCATAAAAAACAACCGCCTAAGTATTTTCCAGCTTCATTAGAAATAAGAGCCCTTTTTGAACCAATAAAAGAGCGTTCTAGCCTACTGATTTATAGTGTAAGACGAAGTTTCTATTTTGAAATATTTTTCAAATCAATTATCCTTGATACGGAAATCCAACGTATAATACCCAATTAGTGACATGAAGTCTTCTTAAAGCAAATAAAAAAAATAACAACCTTATTGTAAATTTAAATAATAATAAAATAATGTACACTGAAGTGACAAAAGTCATGGGATACCCCTTAATATCGTGTCGGCCCTCCTTTCGCCCGGCAAAGTGCAGCAACTCGACGTGGCATGGACTCAACAAGTCGTTGGAAGTCTTCTGCAGGAATATTGAGCCATGCTGTCTCGATAGACGTCCATAATTGTGAAAGCGTTGATGGTGCAGGATTCTGGGCACGAACAGACCTCTCGATCATGACCCATAAATGCTCGATGGAATTCATGTCGGGCGATCTAGGTGGCCAGATCATTCGTTGGAATTGTCCAGAATGTTCTTCAAACCAATGGCGAACAGTTGGGGCCCGGTGACATGGCGCATTGTCATCCATAAAAATCCCATCGTTGTTTGGGTACATGAAGTCCATGAATGGCTGCAAGTGATCTCCAAGGAGCTGAACATAAGCATTTCCAGTCAATGTTCTGTCCAGTTGCACCAGAGGACCAAATCCATGCCATGAAATAACAGCCCACACCATTGCGGAGCCACCACCAGCTTGAACAGTGCCTTGCTGACAGTTTCGGTCCATGACTTCGTGGGGTCTGCGCCACTCTCGAACCCTACCATCAGCTCTTATCAACTGAAATCGTCATTCATCGGACCAGACCACGGTTTTCCATTCATTTAGGGACCAACCGATATGCTCATGTGCCCACGAGAGTCGCTGCAAGCAATGTCGTTCTGCCAGTAAAGGCACTCGAGTCGGTCTTCTGCTGGAATAGCCCAAGAAAGCCAAATTTTTCCGCACATTTTCCGTACTAGTCCCTTGTACGTCCCACATTGATTTCTGCGGTTATTTGACGCAGTGTTGCTTGTCTGTTAGAATTTACGACTCTTTGCAGACGTCGCCGTTCTCGGTCGTTAAGTGCAGGCGGTCGACCTCTGCGCTGTCCATGGTGGGATGTTATGCCTGAAATTTCATACCCTCGGCACACTCTTGACACAGTGGATCTGGGAATGTTGAATTCCCTAACGATTTCCGAAATGGCATGACCCATGCGTCTAGCTCCAACTAACATTCCGCGTTCAAAGTCTGTTAATTCCCGTCGTGCGGTCATCATCACGTCAAAACCTCTTCACATGAATAACTTGAACAGAAATGAAAGCACTGCGCATTTATACCTGTTCTACGTGATGCTACTGCCATCTGAAAATTTGCATATTGCTATCCCATGACTTTTGTCACTTCATTGTATATATTACTTATTCTCTCCATTTAATCTACTTTAAACCGTAGGTCCCGGTCTAACATGATCGAGATCGTTGCGAGTGTATTGTTACTCCGCGTCCGTGGCTTATCTTCAAGGTACACGCACCTCCTGAGTTATGCTCGGTGCAGCGCTTACGTTAAAGGATCAAAGGCAACGGTCTAAGTGTTTGCTAGCTGCATTAGAAATATATATACATAGATAGTTATTTATATAAATTTGTAAGTTATTTATTCGTTCAAACGCGCCCTTTCCACATGAACATACATATAATAAACAAGATATATATATTGTTTGTTGTTTGTTGTTTCTTATCCCACTTGGCTGGCCAAGCCCACGAGCCCATATGGACTCATGATTGAAGGGGAAGGAAGCAGTTTCTGTTGTGATGGAGCACCCGTAGGTAGAAGCCTGACTTTTGCTCCGTGACGCTCTTACAGTCATAGAAGACCGGGACCTACGGCTTAAAGTGGATTCCGAACCACTACAAACATCCATGGCACCGCCGGGATTCGAACCCGAAACCTGTGACACCGAGCGCCAGAGCGCTAGACACTCGGCCATTCAGGTCCCAAATTTGCGAACGGCACGCAGTGTTCCCAGGTGGTCACCCACCCAATTACTGACCGCGCCCAATATATATATAAAATATATGTATAGTCAATTCCTACATTTTTTTCACTATAATGCAGAAAGTCCTTTATAAATAATTTTCATTCATTTTTTTAAGTTTATCTGGCGCCATCTATTGGTAGATACATGCAACTTAAATCTAAAAAAAACTAAAATTAATGAATTAAATTTAATTACTGAATTAATATTTGAAAAAAAAAACTGTATTAACATCCAGTGTCATACACTACAAGTTAAAAAAAATGTATTTGAACTTGAGTGGATGAATAAAAAGTATTTTATGAACGATTGAAAATTTGAACAAGATATATATTGGGAGAGTGTGAGCTAATAGAAGGAATTGAAACATCCACAATGTTTTATATATCATTGGGATTTTATAAAGCATCATAATTTTTATTATTATCTGTCTACAATTCCTAGACATGTAAACAATGACCTGAATTTAAATATTTAAATAATAGTATCAAAGCTATTTAAATATTTTCATAACCAAGACATCAAACAATGTTTCTCTCAATGTTTAATCAATAAAATTTTAGAAGAATATTCACAAAATTTCTCTATTCTGTGGATTATTTTGTAAGTTTGATACCGATAATAGATTCTTTGTAATAATCAAAGGTAACTCACACAGATTTAATACTGAGCACCATGCATATTTTATCACTGTTATGTCTGAGAGGGAACATTTTCTTTTGTATAAAGGGATGGAGAACCTTTGTTGTTGATGTAATATATGAAGTTAGATTTGACATGTATAACGATTTTTATGAAATATAAAGTATTGTGTGGGTATAATGGTGGGAGCCAACGGCCGTACCATGCTGAATATACCGGTTCTCGTTAGATCACCGAAGTTAAGCATCATTGGGCGCGGTCAGTACTTGGGTGGGTGACCACCTGGGAACACTGCGTGCCGTTGGCAAATTTGGGACCTGAATGGCCGAGTGTCTAGCGCTCTGGCGCTTGGTGCCACAGGTTTCGGGTTCGAATCCCGGCGGTGCCATGGATGTTTGTAGTGGTTCGGAATCCACTTTAAGCCGTAGGTCCCGGTCTTCTATGACTGTAAGAGCGTCACGGAGCAAAAGTCAGGCTTCTACCTACGGGTGCTCCATCACAACAGAAGCTGCTTCCTTCCCCTTCAATCATGAGTCCATATAGGCTCGTGGGCTTGGCCAGCCAAGTGGGATAAGAAACAACAACAACATAATGGTGGGAGGTATATAAATTAATTTAAAAAAATTATTATTATAATGGCAAGGGTATATAGATAAAATGTCCTGTATTTAAGACTCCATTCATATATTATGTATAATCTATTAAGATATTTTACATATATATAATACAAAAATGCGAAAACATACTTAATATAATTTGAAATATTCTTAACTTTAAGCAAAACATTCATGATATATACATATAAATACATACACACACACAAACGCGCGTGTGTGTGTGTGTTTGATATATGTGTGTGTGTGTGTTTGATATATATGTGTGTGTGTGTGTGTGTTTGACAATTACAAATTCCATGCATAAACTTTGCATCTATTTTAATAAATGTTATAAATATACAAATGCTGAAGACATTTAAACTATAATAAAAAATATACATTTACTATAATGAAATATTATTTTCCCTCTTGTAGTAGATAATCCTTAATGCAGTAAATTATTCGCTCTTCCTGAATAACGCTGAATCCGTTACATGTTCGGACAAAATTGTAACGCGACAATTTTGGTACAGCAAAGCAGTAGATTTCGTTCCTTGGCTAAAAACTATTCTTTAAATGTATGGCTTAAGAAATTCTTTCTAAACTGCTCTGCAAGTACAGTAGACTATAGTTGACAGACCGCAAATCGCGCTGAAAAAAGTTGAATTCGTTATATTGTTAGTTTGCCTTGTGTTCTCTTAAAAATACGGTGCAACAATGTGAGTACAGAGAGGTGAAAGGAGAGCAAACCTTGCCACATTTCTGCTCTACAATATCACGGCCACAAATCCGCAAATTAGTGACTCATCCTGGAAAACGCTAAATCCGTTACATTTCCGACGTTATAATGACAAATTGATTTTTTAAAAACCAGATATTAAATCTGGTATCTACTCTACTAGATTCAATATAGAATTCTACTATACTAGAATATATTCTATTAACCACATGATATCCGTATAATTTTAATTTATATTTGAATTGAAATATATAATTGATTGAATATCTTTATTGAATAAAACAAGTTACTAAAATAAAAAAAATTAAATATTTCATAATTTAAAAAAAAGCAAATAGTTTATTTATATGTACATGAGAATTTATATTTTATAATTAATCATTGTTATATCATAAGTATTATAATACCTCTGATATATATGTATATATATATATATTCATTCATTCATTTTAATAAATGTTATATGCAATACAAAAATGCTAAAGACATCTAAAACATAATAATATAACAAAAATATGCTTTTACTATAATAAAATACTTTTCCTTTTACATAATCTGATTTTGCAATAAGGTTAAATTTGAAATGATTTATATAATGTCTTTCTAGAATAGAGAAACAAGTAATTTCATTTCTTACTTTTATATGTATTCTCTTGTATCTCAAAAAGTATTATTTTTCAGATCATATTGTAAGCTAATTTTCCATTTGTTTAATGTAAGCCAGAGAAAACAAACAATTTGGTCATGGGGAAAATAAAACACATATTCTAGAAGATAGCTCTAATATCGCTTAAGCATCCATATCCATTAGTGTAGTTGGCTCTAAATATTTTTTGGAATGGTAAAGTCCTAATAAAATCATTTGAAGTAAAATAAAGCAGATATATTTTGTTTCCACATGTAATGTTGATGCTTCAATAAATCCAAATTTTGAAATCTGTTTTTCTTTTACATTAATTTAATTTGTCCGTTTTCGATTTAAATATGAATAAAGTATAAAGAGTTTTGTTAAATTTTAGGAATATATTTGTATTTAAATTTACCAGGTACGGTAAAAATGATTTTATTTTTATATGTGATCTTCGTTGAGATCTATGAGTTTAATTTACGATGTTTTATTAATATTAATTCATTTTGTTTGAAGAAGAAATCAATTATGTTGGTGATCTAATGATTGAAGTATAAGTTGACGATTTAATTTATCATACATTTAATTTACAACTATAATTGTATGCTAAATTAAATCTATTATTATTATTATTATTATTATTTTTGATTAATATCATTCATATTGATTGAAGGTGAAATCAATTATGAGGAGGATGTAATGATTGAAGAATAATTTTATGATTTAATTTAGAATACGATTATTTCAATCTAATTAATTTCAATCCATATTGATTGAAGATAATATCAATTATAATATTGATGTAATGTATGGAGAATAATTTGACCATTTAATTTAGCATACAATTTATTTACAACGTTTTATTAATTTCTATCCGTATTGTTTGAAGATGAAAACAATTATGATTGTGATGTAATGTTTGAAGAATATTTTGATGATTTAATTTAGCATACAGTTCATTTGCAACTATAAATGTGTGCTAAATTTAATCGTTATTTAACCCAGAAAGTGCCAATTCCTGAATTGGTACAATTTGAGTGTAGCGTAGAAAGTGTATGTGTCGTAGATGGCACAATCTGCGTGTAGTCCTGAAAATGTCCATGTTATGGATTTACACTATCTCTGTTTATCCTTGAAAATGACACTATCCTGAAACGGTACAATTTGTGTGTACTCCAAAAAAGGATCCATGACGTAATTGGTCACAAGCTGGATGAAAGTGATGAAGTCGTGGATTGACACAAGCTGTATGTAGCCCAAAACGTGTATAGTCCGTAAATGGAACAATATGTGTGTAGTCCTGAAAATTTCCATGATATGGATTTACAGTATCTGTGTTTAGCCCAGAATGTGACAATATCCGAAATCGGTATAATTTGTGTGAAGCCCAAAGATGTCCATGACGTAAATTGGCATAAGCTGTGTGTAGGCCAGAAAGCATCCATGCTGTGAATCGGATCGATCTGGTAATCCAAAAAGTGTCCACGCCAACGATTGGCATAAACCAAAAGAAGTTCTTCACCTAATTTATGGGTGGAAAAGCAATCCCTCCTCCACACACCACCACTTCTAGATGTTACACTTTTTGATTACATCCCAAAAAGTTTTGTACAATTTGTATATATTTATCGTTCGACATGTTGATGGCCACGGGTCAAAAATACGGCATTAGAAAACTATAACTTTATCTTATTTGTTCATTGCTTTCATCCACATTTTAGGACTTCTTTATACAAGACGCTTTTGATTAAAATCAAGCATCTATAGTGTTTTCGTCTTCGAAATATATTAACATTCAAATCAATCTTGAGTCCAATTAATTAATCCCTTAAATACTTCTGCGTCATTTGGAAATGATTCAAAATTAAAACAAATGAAAAGCCCATGCAAAAATCTTAATTAAAAGCCATTGTTCAACAACATGGAACGATTTCGTTTCCAATGCAATCGCCATTTTCTTATCATAAGAACAGAGAGAGACGTAATCTGGGTAAGCACACAACTATTAATGGAAAGATTATATCTGGAAGACTCAAGTGCAATATTCTGCTTCTCCAAATTGCCGAGTAAGCAAGCGTGGATTTTGTAATCTTATGTCTCTAATAACAAATGGCATCTGAAGGGCTCTTGACTTTAGCCTGGTGATCTCTCTACAATTAATTGGGCTTGTCTTAGCTGCAAGATTTAATTAAAAGCAGTGAAGACAGGAAACAAGAACTAATTACTTAAAATCCAGAGGGGGACATATTTCGTACGACCACCACTCTCAGGGTTGTGACGACAATGCCATTGTGAGAATAAAGCGACTCGTTATGATGCTTAAGTAAAGGAATTATAAGCAAAGATTGTGAGGAATCGTAGATTTGTATTTCCTAAGTAACATTGTGACTAGAATTAAATCTGCTGTCGAACCTGCCGTTATAAAATTATGCAAAATATTGTGGACACGCATGCATTGTGATGTATATATATAATTATATATTTCAACAACACAATTCAACAAGACAATTTCTTTCATATGGACACAGTAAGGCATGAAATTCCAAGATGACATAATTCGGCGATGCAGCTGGTTTTATAGAAAAAGTATTTTACGATACTGTTTATGTCATTCAATAGGGTAAAATAAATATTTGGTTTATACATTGGAAACCTCATAGATAATTAAATATGTTTAATACACATAACCCATGACCTGTGATTATATATATATATGTGTGTGTGTGTGTGTGTTTGTGTGTATTTATCATATCTACGTGACCTATGGGATTTCCCATTAATAACATCATTAGACCAAATATATATTTGGCCCTTTTGGTTGTCATAAACAGTCTCGTAAAATACTTTTTTTTGTTTATGACATCCAAAAGGATGAACGTTATATTTGGTTTACTGATTAGAAACTCCATAGGTCACAATATGATGAATACTGATAAACTGTGATTAAATATACCATATAAATAAAATACACATAACATATGATTTTCTACACCAAGATATATATATATGTGGGGGTGCCTGTATACATCATATTTACGCGACGCATGGTGTTTAATATTAATATACATATATATTTGACCCTTTTGGATGTCATAAACCGTCTCGGAAAATACTTTTTTATATAGCTAATTCCATTGCCGAATTATGTTATTTGTCAGTTGTATTCCTTACAATTTCACAATGAAAGAAATTTTGATTCCGCCATGTTATTGGAAAACACCATTAGATTTAGATCTAGCCACTTTAGTAGCAGAAATAGCATGCTTTAGATAAGTATTCTTTGATAAAGCTACCTTCAGAATATCGTAATTTTTTGGTCATAATTGCTGCTTATTTTCTGAGCGTCTTTTTTTTTTACAAATTCCTATTTCTCTTTGATAAAATAATTGTTGATTTTTAATTTAATATTTTTCTAGATTTTCACAATTAAAATCGATGATTTTTTATCAATCAGAATATAATTATTAGTAAATTGCAATTCATATTTTGATGAGTATGTTTTGGTCATTATTTTACAATATTTAAGTTGACGTTCAAGAATAGTTTCGTCATTATAGAAGATAACTTATTTATAATTTATTTTAAATTTATTTTATTGATAATTTATTTATTTAGAAATTCAGAGTGTCTTAAGCAAAACTAAACACACAATTGATTAACATATATATATATATATATATATATATATATATATATATATATATATATATATATATATATATATATTGATAATACATCTACTCGGTAATCTGTACGTAGAAAGTGGCATTTACCAGTCCCATAAATTCGACACACTATTTTATTCTTGTATATATAACGCGAAATCTGCTAGATGAAATAAAACGACTCTGCGACGCGAAATTTAAAAATAAACAAAACAAATGGAAAACAGAAAAATACGTGTTTCTTCCTAAATCCTATTTAATACAAATTAACCAATTGCATTCTTCCGAATGAAAGTGTATCTTTGTAGCGGTTGGGAATCCCCTTTAAGCTGTAGGTCCCGGTCTCACATGACCGTAGAGCGTCAGCGAGCCCAATCAGACTTTTTCCCACCACATAATTCACAAACGGTAAGGGAGCACAGCAATGTGGTGTGGCATAGTAGGTTCTACCACCCTCAAAGTTTGTCAAACATCAATAAATCATTTATTGTCAAAGATCAATAAATCATCATTTATATAGTAGTTTCATACTACTTTATTATATATGCTAATATTTTTATAATTTAATAATCCCTCTCTGATAAAAGTTCCTTATTTATTTCATTCTTTAACGTTGCTGTTTATGTCTTTGCTGATATTTCATTCCTTATCATTTGTTTTGTTTAATTGCTGTTGTTCATGGATCATTCAACAACAACATTTAAATGCCCTTTGATAAAGGCTTCTGTATTCTTTATTGGTATCGAGTTTTAAAAGTATATTTACGTTCCTACTTTTTTTTCCATCCATCATTATTCACGAATATAACGTTGTTCCATAAATTATCTTGTAAGGAACACTTGGTCTATTATCCACGATCGAGGAAGCATGTCCGTGACTGGATAATAGATCAAGCGCTTCTCGGAAATCAGTACTTCACTGCGATGTGGCATTTACTCCCCTATAAATGCCAGAGACTACTTTACGCTCACTTATCTAACGCTAAAGTCTTCTCGAAGAAATAAAACGACTTCCCCAACGGAACCTTCAGCCGCGGAGGTGAAAAATCAAGCATAAGAATGGGATTCGCTCTAGGCTGTTTATTCGGTCGATTCGTAAGGTGTGACCCGTTCCTGAATATGTACTCTAGATAAGGTGTGGAAAAGAAAAGGGTGAATAGGCACAAAAGTGACACATCGGAAAAAAGGTATCTGAAAAATGTAGGACTTTTTTTTTCTTCTTTGGCGTCTCCCGTGGTGCCGGAGATGCCGTTTTCGATAATGGATGTATTATGAGATAAGATTTAAAACCTATTGGATGTAAAACGACTTTCAAGTGAAAAGAGAAGCAACAATTGCAGAAAAACCCTTTTCGAATTGAGAAATAAATAGGCATAGACTAGAACAGTTAAAAGGAATTATGTTTTTTGGTATTATGTTTCATCCAGGGGCTAAAGTGGCCTAGTAGAGAACTTGTTTAATTTCACAATTAAAGAGCTCGATTAATCATTAGCAAGATATACCAAAGAGAAATACTTCATGTCTATGCCGCGAATGGGGTTTATATATCTGTGTGCCTTAAAACCATTGTATTGGTCTCGCGTATTGTAAGAAGAGGGTATGTTACTCCCTGATCCTAGATTTTGGTAGGAGGCATGAGGTGTATGTCAATGATAGTATGCCAGTCAATATGCTTGATAATTTATAAGATGTTATGCAAGGTCTCCCTACCTTTTACCTAGTATAGTATGTCAATGAAAGTATGAGGTACAGTATATCAATGATAGTATGAGGTGATAGTACGTCAATGATAGTATATTGCTCAACATGGCTGTTGATTTGTAAGATGTCATGCAAAATTTCCCTGTGTTGTACCTTGAAAAGATATAATCGGGATGAAATTTTTTTGAAATGATGAATGACAGAACATAGATTCATAAATGTCAATCATCATGCATGCCTAATTTACAATTCATCAAGCAAGATCACTTTTGGTGTTCTCCAAATAAGATATAATCGTGATGCCATTTTTGAGACAACACAAATTAAGGAAATTATATTAATACGTTAATCACCACAGATATCTGATTTATATTGCATCATGCCAATAACCCATGAGGCAATTTGAGTAAGATATAACACTATGCATATTTTTAGAGGTGAATATTTGATAATTGATTAACATGTTAATTACCAGCGTTGAAAGATTTATACGTTACAATTAAATTTCACCAAGTTACTTTGCATATGAAGTAATCTGGATAGTCTTTTTAAATCGAGACGAATTGTGAAACGTGTACCAGTATGTTAATTACGATTGTTGGCCGATTTATACAGCGTTATCCAATGTCCCCTTTGATGTACTTATTAAAAATGTCATTATTTGAGTAGGGAAGAATTGAGAAAAGTAGACCAATTTGTTAATCAATGTGGTTTCTAGTGTTATCGTAAATTTATTTCTTAAATATTTGAAGAGTCTCCCAAAATCTTTCTAACATTCAAAAAATAAATTTTATTTAAATTTATTTATTTAAAAGAACTTTATCTCTTATTTTTTTAGAAAATACTTTATGTAGTTTATTTATTTTTAGATACTATATCAGATATAATTATTAAGTGACATTTTAATTATTTTTTTACTATTAAAATATTTGAAATATATTTGTTTATTTTTTAAAAAAAGACATTAAATAATTTAAAAGCTGCAATAGTTAAAATATGTTTTCATCTGGCAATATTATTTTTCCCATCTTATTGTGAAATAATTACTTAATTTTGTAAGGTGAAATAACAGTTACTAAATTTAATTTTAATATTTTTTCGTCAAATTATATATTAATTGAACATCAATTTCATAAAATTGTTCTTAATCCTTTTTGCGTACTTAAAAATATTTTTTTAAAATTTTAATCTGATATTTGATATTTATTTTTAATCAATTATTCTGAATTAATTCACGTAAATAAACGATAATAAAAATAATATTTTACTTAATAATTCATTAAAGTTTCATTAAAACTACTTATCTGCAAAAATTAAACAAGAAAGGAGTTGAAGTACAATCATGTCCATAAATTAAGGATAATTCAGAATCACACAGAAATTCAACTCTAAAATAAAAATTTCACCTATAGAATTATCACACACATCTTGAAGAAGAATATGCAAATTACAGGTAACCACCAGATGGCGCGGATAGTACGTCACAATGACGAGAGTGTAAGAGAGGGGTATATAAGGAATGGTGGCAAAGAAGTAAAATTGTTCACAAGCGCTTTAAAAGCCTTTCAGTGCAATAACCGCATAGTTATGGCACAAAGGAAGCATTTGGATGATTTTTTACGTGATAGAATTATCGGACGACTGGATTGTGAACGTAAAAAACTGGAAGTATCCGAGGAGGAACTTGGAATCGCCCAGAGTGTCATCTCCAGGCTTTGGCAACGATTCCAAGAAGATGGTAATATGAGTAGATGTTACAGCACAGGTCGCCCCCGAGTTACAATGCCTAATGAGGACAGGTATTTAGCAGTTACTGCCAAAAGAAACAGACGGAGCACAGCATCAGACCTGTCTCGTCAGCTCTCTTCAGCTACCGGTACGACAGTTTCAAGGCAGACCGCGTACAGACGCTTAGGGCACATTGGTCTATATGCTCGTAGGCCTGTCCGATGTGTTCCACTTACCGCAACTCACTGTCGCCTGCGATTAACCTGGAGTAGAGAGCATGCATTGTGGATACCGCAACAGTGGTCTGGTGTGATGTTTTCCGACGAGTCCAGGTTTAGTTTGCAGTCTGATTCTCGTCGGACTTTCATATGGAGAGCGCCAGGTACCCGTTACCACCAAGAGAACACCATTGAACGACACCGTTACAGTGGCGCTGAATGGCTCGTTTGGGGTGGAATTATTCTTGGTTCCAGAACTGACCTGCATGTTCAGAGTGTAACGACGGCAGACCGCATCAATCGGGATGTCATTCTGGAACAACATGCACGTTTGTTTCGGGGCGCCATGGGTGCTGAATTTCTGTTTATGGATGACAACGCCCGTCCTCACCGCGCAAACATTGTAGACGAATGCCTTCAATTGGAGGATATCACCCGTTGGATTGGCCAGCATACTCACCGGACTTGAGTCCAATAGAGCATGTGTGGGATATGCTTAGCCGACGAATTGCAGCCCGTCAACCCCCTCCTACCTGTCAACCGGAACTTCGGAGGGCATTGCTTGATGAGTGGTGTAATGTTCCCCAAGATCAGATTGATAATTTGATACTCAGCATGCCTAGATGTTGTAAGGCCTGTATTGCATCGTCCGGGAGACATACTCCATATTAACCATCATACTAACCATGTTATACTGTTTTTTGTAAATAGGTCCTTATTTGAAATTTGCTCCAGGGAGTAAAAATCGCAATTTTTATTAATTATGTCAAACATATAGCATCTTTTTTGCTCTTTACCTTTTGTTTAATACATAGACTTTACAAATAAGTCAATTTGTTTTGCTTCTGTGTCTTTCTTTGCCTGAACTGCATTATCCTTAATTTATGGACATGAGTGTATTTCTGTGTTCCTATATAGGACAGCTAAATAGTATGTAAGAAAGCTAATAAGACAGCTAATGTTATTTATTTTATACATTAGTGAATTAATTCACGCAAATAAACAATATATACTTAGTGGAAATAAATACTTCACTTAATAATTTGTTAAACGATTAATTAACTAAGCAATATGAACTAATGATACTTATTTTTAATACATTAGTCTGAGTTAATTCACATAAATAAAACATAAAAACTTAGTAAAATAAAAATTGCCTATAATAATTTGTTAAAATTTTATCAAAACTGCTTTTCTTAGAAATTTAAATGAGGAAGAAATTGCAGTATTTCTGAGTTGCTATTCAAGACATCCAAATCAAGTTCCTAAGTTAATTTCAAAATACATTTTGTACCATACTATTTTTAAGACATCTAAAAAAGAAACAAAAGCATATCATTATTGAGTAGATATAGTAAAAATATTATTACTATCACATTTTATTGATAATTTATCGATTTTAATAAAGATATTACGCTTTAAATATTATGTTCTATGCAATACTTATTTCAAAGTCGTTGCGAATTAAATGTTAGAACCAATTTAATAACATCATAAAATGGCTGTACCATTTTTATTTTCACTTTTAATAAAGGTTAAAGGCTTACGTGATATTAATTAATTATTATTCCATCTTTACTTTAGCGAATTCATAACTGATTTTACGAACAATAAAAATTAATTTGAAACTACAAATTCCGAATTAAAGGAATTATAGTGAATTTAAGCACCTGTTTGTATTTCCGTTTTGCACACAGTACATACGATTTAAATTCTATTTGCAAATCATAACGGAAATTCATAGGCAAAGTCGAAAATACCAAATTAAACATTTTAGCTTAACAGTTTGATATCAACAATCATTAGCGTTTAGCGTCTGTATTTAATTTTCTAATTAAATATTTGTGCACTTTAATTTTATGGTGGATTCTCTCGTTAAATATTATTTACTCATTGAAGTTTTAATTGATATCGCTATTTGCCAATTTTTCCTACATTTAATGTAACTAAAATTTTTTAATATATTCGTATTTATGTAAGAATATTAAGTAATTTCTATTAAAACATTTTTTTTCGATATTGTATGTAACGATGTATTTTTTTTTTCATTTATGGAACAAATTAGCTGGTAGTTGTCGAGCTAGATTTTTCAACGAAAGATACCATTTCAAAATTCTACAAGCATAACCTAACAAAAAAATATATATTTCAATGAAGTTGCTTGCTTCAAATTAACAACAACAAAACTACTTTTAACGATAGTTTGAAATTGCTTTAACAAATATCTCCTATTATACTGATCGCCGAGTGGCTTGCGCTCGCTACCACATGTTTCGGGTTCGAATTTCAGCGGAGCTATGGATGTTTACAATGGTTCGGAAGAAACTTTAAACTATAGGTCCCGGTCTAACAGGATCGTAGAGCGTTTAGGGGTTTGATACTTCGCGTCCGTAGCTTCTCTTCAAGCTGCATGCGCCTCCTGGGTAGTGCTAAGTGAGTAACGTAGGTGCGGCTCTTACCATAATGTATAAAGGACAACTGTCTAAGTGCTTGTCCTTTGCATTAAAAATAAATATGTACAGAAGTTAACTGTATATGCATATGTATAGCATATATATACTTACATATATACATATATTTATACACATAAATGTAAATTGCATATAGATTTGTATAGTTATATGCTGAAATGTATATATTTCTATATATATCGGTATATATATATATATATAGTGTATATATTTCTATAGATTTATTAAATTCTAAAATCGAACCAATTTATAACAGCATTTGCTATTAAATTCCACTTTTACAAAATAATTCTGTGCAAATATTAAAATACATATAGAAAATTATGATTAACTAATAAAAAATACATACAATTATAAAAGAAGTAATGAATAGTAATAAATAATAATTAAATAACAATAAAATCAATAAATATATTTTAGCAATCAATAAACACACATAATACAAGAACTATTCAATAAGTTTTATTTATTTATTTTTTTTTGTTTTTCAGTATGAATTACAAATAACTTATTTGCTAATAGTTGTGAAATATATGGCAACAGCTTTATAATTTTTTGAGATATAAAATTAATTATGTTTAATATTGTAATCATTATTAATTTTATTTAAAAAATTATAAAGCTTTTATGCAAATTATTTCACAAGTATTAACAAATAAATTATTTTTGACTTGATGAATTATTACGAATAAATTGGACACATTTAAATATTATCTGCAGAATAATAATATATTGTATTCAATTCATTATTTATTGACCACAGTTACGAATCACTAACAAGTAAATTTGTTTTGAGATATACCATTTCAATAAAATTCAGCATCATATTTGCTTTTTTTTAGCAAAAAAACGTCTTTCAAAGACTTAAAAGTCAAACTGACATTTCTTTCTTATAGAATAACGTTCTTCGATTCACAGCTCAATAAATCTTCGTATATTTACGTTTAACCTATTTTTAAGATCTATTAACTTCGCTAACAACCGCATTTCTGGCAGATAAACATCATATCAGAAAATATTATTTCGCCTTCAATAAGATACTTTTAGATTTACGAAAACAAAATGAGCTCAAATAGAAGATTATAAAAATACTGAACAATTGTTAGATACTGATAATAATAAAGATATTCAGTACCCGACTCCTGGATCCGTGGCAACACGCGTCGCTGGTCAGTATTATGCATAAGGATCGATCTGCTGCCTGCTTTTTGTACTGTTTCAGAAAACGAGGATACTCGATGGCGTTTGTGATGTTCAGTATCTTGCCTCGTTAATCAGACTACCTTGTAGGATATTAATGGGTTATATCCCATACGATAGGCAAATGTGAGGTAGTTCCCAATAAAAGTCCTCCCGGTAGGCACTACCCTCTTTCTTCAGCGTCACCTAGCCCAGTCAGACTTCTACCTACGAGTGCTCCATATTACAGCAGATGCTGTCCCCCCCTCCCTTTCCCTCTCGGGTAAATGGACATGGTCTAGATATTACTGTCTGCCAAGTGGGATGAGAAAAGAAAACTTCCTTTTTTTTTCAACTTAAACGTTTTCTTTAATCGTTTTTTTCAAATAATTAGAAAAGTATGTTAGATATTTTAATTATACAATATATCTTGTCTGATAGGCAACATGTAACTAAACTATTATAAAAATTATTGACATCGAATTGATGTTTAATATTAGATTTTAGAATCTATTAAATTAGCGATTTAAGTGTATAATGCAATAGAAACATCTATTGCATACATACTTTATTACTTATAAGTTTAACTTAATGTATTATATATACTTCTATATACACTTTTATGCATTTATATGCTCTCTTCATAAACGCTCTTGTATACTCTTCCTTTAAAAAATTAAGTTTTATGCTTTCATAAATCAGCAATATAGCAATGAAATTTAATATTACTGTAAATCAAATTTAAATAATGCAATATAAGTCCGATTTTGCGTAAATTAATTAAAAGTAAATATTATTATTTCATCATTATATCCAATTAAAATGTAATGTAATGAAATTTTAGGGATACATGAATTGTGTTACATTCAAATTATGTTAATCACCAAATGTTTTAATATTTTTACAAAGATTCAAATTATTATGGTTATAAAAATATTCATTAAATTTGCTACACCACACGGTTTCTTGGACTTGGTCTAGATGTTGTTGTCTACTAAGTGGGATAAGAAATAACGACAATATGAAGATATTCAGAAAACAAAACGTACTAGGATAGGCGAAATTTATAAGCCACGTTTAAAATACAAATCTCATAAACCAATAACAAAAAAAATTTGGTAAGAAATAGACCAGTTCAATAACTACTCAAATCCTACTTCTACTAATTTGTGTTGTTACATCTTAATATTAAATACTTTTAAAAATATATTTGCTTCTAAAAAACAATTTATTTTTAAGAGGAGTTTGCTTATATTTTAATATATTACAGCGAGTTTACTCATTATTATTTTTTATAAAATAATAATAATTTTAAAATCAAGATTGATATCCTGACATAAAAAATAAATATAATTGATGGCATTTTTTAATTAATAAGTGGTGGAGTTGGTGGTTTTTATTTTAAACGCCTATGATAACAACCTGTTTTAAGAAATAAAAATTAAACAAGTTAAAAATTATTTTTTTAAAAAGAGTATGGTTTAAATAGATTTTATAGAAAAAATACATTAATAAAATAATTTTAAAATACATTTTTTTAAAACATAAAGAAGAATATTTTATGCATTAAAATGTCAATATTTTATAATTGAATTTTTTTTTTTAACTTCTTTATTTTCGATGATTATGACTTTTAAAAAAAAAGGGAAAATATGTTTAATTTTCTTCTGAAGTCTAAATGGATATCTAATATTTTTAAATTTATGAAACCAATATATTTTCCATATAAGATACTTAAAACAGGTATTTGTTGATCGTTATTTTAATCTTTTTATAATGCATTTTGATGACATTTCCAAAGATTGCATTTTTAAATTATTATCAGTAACAATAAAAATAAAATATCAAAATAAATTATTTTTCCTGTGTAGCAATTTTTTAATAACTGAAAATATTATCTTAAATTAGTTAATCCTTTTTTTCCTGATATATTACATTTTAATTAATTTCTGTATTGTGCAAGTTGAGTAACCAGATTGTAACTGGGTGTGGTTGGGTTGAAATACTTTAGGCACATGTTGGAGAATATACAGCTATATTTACACTCTCACAAATACCACACACATATAGTAAGAGACATACAATATTTATCTAATTTAAGTCAAATTCGTGGAAGGATTTCACTTGTAAATCAAAAACCCGACAATCGGATATACGCAGGGTGCGCGAAATATACTTCATCTCTGGGTGAGAGTTTGTAGGTCAACTGGCCATTTCTCCAGAATGCCAAAGGGGAGCGCTCTTGCAGGTTTTTAGGATAAAAAATGATTACATATTTATATTTGAGTTTATTTTTGAAAAACCAACAATATGTTTGATGTATGTTGTGAAATTTGCTTTTAAAAACAAAACAATTACCTAATAAATGTTTTATTCTTGTAACAAAATGTTAAATTATGAAGAGCAGAAACATCAAGTCATTTATTTTTTTTCTAATGTTCTAACATTTTATACATTTCTCTATTTTGTTGTAAATCATTTTTAAACTGTGTTTTCTTCAAAATCATCGTAACGCAGAAAAGGAACATTTTTTTCTTTTATATCTAAAATTCAAAGAAGTTCTCATTTATTTCAAGTTTTTAATGTCAACAATTTTACTAATGATAATATTTAAAACAATCTATTGTTTCGTGGAAAATAAAAATTTTTTCAAACCTTTTATGATTTTCTAAAATCCACTTCCTAACCTACATCCAAAGACAATCATCATCAGCGAATAACCATTTTTCAAATAGATTTTTGTGCATTTACTGTCAGTTCTTATGGAAAAAGGAAGTTTTCCTTCTTACTGGCTTTATTACTACAATATTTTATTAAATTAAACTAAATAAATGCTAAATGAATGCACATTTTTTACTGACATTTTAGTATTTTTTGAAAATAATTTCCAAAATTTATTTTCATATCAATTATATCATTACAGAAGCATAAAATATCCTTTGGATTTATTATAAAATATTTTTTTTAAAACTTCATTGATATTTAGCATAATTTATGCAAAATTTGTTTTTAAACTAGCTTCATAATCAACATATAATGCTAATATTGCGCTTAAAAATTATAATATTGTGATGAAATCCATCACAACTTTTTTAATAAACACTATCTAAATGACCTTTTCTTACATATCATTTTAAACACTATCAAATTATTAAAGTTTAGCAAATTATTAATAGCCAATATATGATATATATAGCAAATATATGCAAATATAAGATAGCAAATTATTAAATTCAAGCAAATTATCGAACTAGTATATCTTGGGTTTTATTTTAATAATTTTGGTGCCTTATATCATAATTGGGAATTTGTTAGAATTAATATCATAATTTTGAATAATAATTGATATCAGAATTTTGAATCAGAATCGATATCAGAATTTTGAATCAGCATCGATATCAGAATTGATATCATAATTTTTTTTTATATCAGAATTGGCCCCGATGGCCGAGTGTCTAGAGCTATGCGCTCTGCGCTCAGGTTTATGGTTTTAGATCCGGTGGTGCTATGGATATTTACAGTAGTTCGGAATCCACTTTAAACATAAAATACCGATTTAATATCTGTATTGCGTAGGGCTAAAACCCTACTTCGTAACAAAGAAGACATCTCTTGTTTTACAATCTATCAGTAGGCAGATGTCCTTGGCCAACCATGGGGCTGTTGCGCCATTGAAAAAGAATATGAGAATAGCTTATGTATTTTTGTATTTTGTAATGATATTAAAAACCAAAAATACATAATGTGTTCTGATATTAGAAAAATTAATAAAATAAAAAAAAAGTAAAAATAAAATATAAAAATGTATTTACATTTATTTAATGTAACTTTGTATTTATTTCAATTCAAAATACTGTCGTATTTTCTAAAGAAAATTTTTACTTATATTATTTATCCATACAATACAAGCATTTTCTTTAAATATTTTATCTTTTCGGAGTATTAATTTCCAAACCTACTTCCAAAAAAATCATTATAATTTTTTTTTATTCATCAAACAACAAATCTTTTCATGTACTACAAAAAACACGACATTAACTTATAATGCTAAGATATAAATAATTTTTTTTACAAAAACTGTTTTGATGCAGAAAATATGTAAATATATCAATTTTGATAAAAAAAAAATATGTAACATCATCAAAAAAAAAAAAAAAAAAAAAAAAAATGAATATATACTACATTCTTTTGGACTTTCAATATACAACTTTGTAACAAAAGATTAAATTGTATTGGCCAAAGTCCAAACAGATTATTTTGCTTTCAGTAAAGATAAGTAGTTTTTATACAATATATATATATTTTTTTAATTTCTGAAGAAAATAGCTTTTATACCTATACTTTGGGATATTTCATTTATTTATATTTTACAATTTTATGCATTTTTATAAATTGAAAAAATCATTTTGAAACTTACACAATTTCAACAATATTCATTCCGATATAAAGGGAAAAATATATTTCCATTTATTTCAAAAATGAAGAAACATCGTCGTCTATCTCAAAGTCTTAAAGAAATGTACACTTTTTTCAAATTTTTAATCCTAAAATGTGTTTTTCTGAACATTTTTCGACCAGTCATTTACAGTTGTAGACATTTTTATAATTTGAGAAAATCAGTTTGAAACTATGCGTCTCCAACAATGTTCATTCCAATGCAAAGAGAAAAATTATATTTGCATTTATTTCAAAAATTCTAGGCACCTTCATTTATTTCAGAGTCCTAAATATATCTAAACTTTTTTAAATTTTTAATTCTAAACTATTTCGTCGTGGACATGTTTCGACAACAATCGAAACCAGTCACCCACAGTTGCACGCATTTTTTACTAATCACTCACAGTTCTATGCATTTTTATAAATTGAGAAAATCATTTTGAAATTCAGACATTTTCAAAGCCAATCATTCCATTACAAAAGGAAAAATATATTTGCATTTGTTTCAAAAACCAGAAAGATCTTCGTGTGTTTCAAATTCTTAAGGAAATCTACACATCTTCCAAATTTTTAATGCTAAAATATTTTGTTGTGAACATTTTTCGACCAGTCATTCACAGCTCTATGCATTTTTACAATTTGAGAAAATCGTTTTGAAATTCATACATTTTCAAAAACAGTCATTCCATTACAAAAGGGAAAAAAATATATTTACATTTATTTCAAAAACTCCAAACAGCTTCATTATAACCTCGGCTATTGTGAGACTATTAAAGAAATCTACACTTCTTTCAAAACATGTTTTGCTGTATGTCATTTGCAGTTGAATGCATTTTTTTAAAATTTAAGAAAATCATTTTGAAACTCATATATTCTCAACTACATTTATTCCTATATAAATGGAGAAATAAATTTGCATTTATTTCAAAAACTCTAAACACCTTCATTTATCTCAGAGCCTTAAGAAAATCTTCTTTCGAATTTTTAATCCTAAAATATTTTGTTGAGAACGTTTCTCGACCAGCCACTCATTCAATCTTGGAACACAAACAGTTTTGTTTAAACATTTTATCGTTTTCATAGAATATTCTTCCAAACCTACTTTAAGAAACAATCACCACCAACAGATAGCCTAGCTCCAAATAGGCTATTTTGCATTTGTAGCAATTTTTTATAAAAAAAAGAATTTCTTTTTCACCCATCGGCTATTGTGAAAAGAGTTACGGCAGATTCGAACACATCCAACTGGGAATAGATATCGGTTTTTCTTTTTTTTTCTCCTTTTTTATCATTTCGAAAATCATATAATTTCAAGAAAATTCATTCCATTATAAAAGGAAAAATATATTTGCATTTATTTCAAAACTCCAGAAACATCGTTGTTTATCTCAAAGTCATAAGGAAATGTACACTTTTTTTCAAATGTTTTATCCTGAAATATATGTTTGTGAACATTTTTCGACAAGTCATTAACAATTGTATGCATCTTTATAATTTGAGAGAATCATTTTGAAAGTTATACGTTTTCAACAACATTCATTCCAATGCAAAATGAAAAAATTTTATTTGCATTAATTTCAAAAATTCTAAACTCCATCCGTTATTTCAGAGTCTTAAATAAATATACACTTTTTCCAAATTTTTAATCCTGACCTATTTTGTTGTGAACATGCTGCGACCACAGTCGAAACCAGTCACCCACAGTTGTATGGATTTTTATAAATTGAGAAAATCATTTTGAAATTCAGACATTTTCAAAAACAATCATTACATTAGAAAAGGAGAAATATATTTGGATTTGTTTGAAAATCCAGAAACATCTTCGTGTATTTCAAAGTCTTAAGGAATTCTAAACATCTTTCAAATTTTTAATACTAAAATAATTTGTTTTGAACTTTTTTCGATCAGTCACCCACAGCTCTATGCATTTTTATAATTTGAGAAAATCGTTTTGAAATTCATACATTTTCAAAAACATGCATTCCAATACGAAAGGAAAAACAATATACTTGCATTTATTTCAAACAATTGAAACAGCTTCATTTATTGCAAGAAAAAGACTCTGAAAGAAATATACACTTCTTTCAACCCATACTTTGTTGTAAAAATTTTCGACCAATCACTCACAGTTGTATGCATTTTTATAAATTTGGAAAATCCTTTTGAAATTCATACATTATCAAAAACATTGGTTCTAATATAAAGGTACGAATATATTTGCATTTATTTCAAAAGCTCGAAACATCTTCATTTATCTCAGAGCCTTAAAGAAATCTTCTTTCAAAATTTTAATCCTAAAATATTTTGTTGAGAACGTTTCTCGACCAGCCACTCATTCAATCTTGGAGCACAAACAGTTTTGTTTAAACATTTTATAGTTTTCATAGAATCTTCTTCCAAACCTACTTTAAAAAACAATCACCACCAACAGATAGCCGAGCTCCAAATAGACTATTTTGCATTTGTAGCAATTTTTTTTTATAAAAAAAAAGAGTTTCTTTTTCACCCACCGGCTATTGTGAGAAGAACTATGGCAGATTCGAACACGTCCAACTGGGAATAGATATCGCTTCTTCTTTTTTTTCTCCCTTGGAAGCAGCAAAAGGAACAGCAGGGGATACTGCAATGGATTTTATTCTTCGACATAGTTGCTTTTCGCCCCTCTTTAAAGAAAAGTAGAAAAAAAAGAAAGAAAAAGAAAAGGTTTTTACGTCGCAGTAGAGCAAAAAAAGAAGAGATGCGTTTTGAAGAAGTTTTAGAGCACTTTTTTTTTTTTTTTTATTCCAGAAATAGATATTTTACGATGGGCTATATCCAAGATAGTAAAAGAATATACTTTCTCTGGTAAATATTTTAAAAAATTCTGTTGAAATAAATTTAAATTTAATCATTTTGTAAATTTAACTAATTAAATTTGTTATACAATATGAGTAGGTTGAAAACAAATTTGATTCCTTAGTTTTGCAGCTTATTTATATCCAAGCTAGTGAAAATGGCTTTTCTAAGTCAAATTAAAAATAATAATAATAATGTGGAATTTTTGCAGTTACTGATATATAACATTTTCTCCTGAATACTATACATGCTAGTAGAAAAAAAACTAGTTTTCCACAGTCAAATACAAAAACATTTCTTGAAACATTCCTTGTAAACATAAATAATTGATTAAATTTAAATAATTTGTAGATTTTACTATTGAAATTTGTTATACAACATGAGTTGGTTCAAAACAAATTTATTCCTTAAAAGTATACAATTTTTGCTTCTTATTAATATCAAGCTAGAAAAAAATGTTTTTTCTAAATCAAATTAAAAAAAAATATGTTCATTGATATGCAATTTTTTGCTCCTTAATGGTATTAACCTTTGCTCCTTAATAATATACATGCTAGTAAAATAAAAGTAGTTTTTCACACTGAAATTGAAAAATATTTCTTAGAAGATTTCTTGTAATATATATAATTGATTAAATTTAATAAATTTGAAGTTTTTACAATTCAAATTCGTTATACAACATGAGTAGTTTCAAAATAAATTTTATTCCTTAATAATGTAAAATGTTTTCTGCGTATTAATATCCATTCTAGTAAAAAAGGGTTTTTATAAGTTACATTTAAAAAAAATAACAATCGTTGATATGCAATCCTTAATATTATACACTTTAGTAAAAAAAAATAGTTTTCACGGTCAAATTAAAAAAAAGCAAAAATCTTAAAAAATTTCTTGTAATATAAATAAAGGATTAAATTTAATTAATTTTTCGATTTTATCATTCAAATTTGTTACACAACATGAGTAGGTTTAAAACATATTTTATTCCTTAATAATGTACAGTTTTTGTTGCTTATTAATATCCAAGCTAGAGAAAAATGACATTTCTAAGTCAAATTTTAAAAATATATATATAGATATTTATGTGCAAATTTTGCACTTAATGATATTTAACATTTGTCCGCAATAATGTACATACTAGTAAAAAAAATTCACAGTCAAATTCAAAACAATGTGTTAATAACTTTTCCTGTAAATATAAATAATTGCTTGCAGATTTTACTATTCAAATTTATTATACAATATGCTGCAAAACAAATTGTATCCCTTAATTATGTACAAATTTTGATATTTGTTATTATCCAAGTTAGTAAAAGTAATGTTTTTTCTGAGTCAAATTAAAAAAAATAATAATTGGTATGCACTTTTTGCTCCTGAGTAATATTCAACATTTACTCCTTAATAATATTCCTTCTATTAAAAAAACACTTTCATAATCAAATTCATAAATATTTCTTAAAAACTTTTCTTAACATAAATAATTATTTTAATTCAATCTATTCGCAGTTGAATTCCATTGAATTAAACAGCAATATATTAATTTACTGCAATAATTTACTCTTACTGAAAAATATTTTAAACAGTATATATGAATTTAAATAATTTACCATGTTAAAGCAAGGCTTACAAATATTTGAATAATATTCTGAAAAAAAAGTTGTACAGGAAATCAGTATATATTCTTTAAGCAGAAGGTATTCTCGCTATATTATTCAATTCCTTTTGATGGGTTGATTTAGTGGGCGTTCTTGCTTAGGTATTCTCACTAGCATTTTATTAATGTTGTTTAGTACTCCAATGCTAACTGCGAATAATGAATGAAGATAATGATTTAATAATTAACGAAGAAAAGTTTATACATGATGGTTTCGACAAAATATCTTAGAATTAATTACATTTATCATCTAGTATTTATATAACAAGTGGGCTGAAAGGTTCATAGGTTGACACACAAATGGCGCTACTAAATAGATATGACTTTTATTTAGCACTAACCTTTAAAAGACACGTGTATAAATTTAACAGCTGTTGCACTATTAGTATGTGAGAGTTATAATGAGTTAGTTAGTGAGTGAGTTGGTATGTGAGATAAATATTATTCGGAATTTGCACCAGGAAAATCAACCGTAGAGAAGTGGTTTGCTAAATTTAAACGAAGCGAAATGAACACCGAGGACGATGCACGCAGTGGACGCCCCAAAGAGGCGTTACCGATGAAAACATCAAACAAGTCCACAAAATAATTTTTGATAACCGTAAAATTAAGTCGATTGAGATAGCTGAGACCCTAAAGATATCAAAGGAACGTGTTGGACATACCGCGCGAGCTCACAATCGACCCGAAACAATCACGAATTGATGATTCTAAGCAGTGTTTGGAGCTGTTCATTCGTAATAAACCCGAATTTTGTGTGACAATGGATGAAACACGGCTCCATTGTTTCACACCGGAGTACAATCGACAGTCAGCCCAATGGACTGCACGTAAACACTAAAAATGCTGTAACTTCACTAAAAATGCTATAACTCACATACTAATAGTGCAACAGCTGTCAAATTTATACACGTGTCTTGTGAAGGTTAAGGCTAACTAAAAATCATATGGATTTAGTACTAGTTGCGCCATTTATGTGTTAGCCTATGAACTTTTCAGCCCCTCTGTTATATATCATATCTATATCAAATATCTTATTAAAATAAATCCGTTGCTAATTAAAAATATTGAATGAATTTGACTTTCTTTAAATCCTCAACCTACCCGATAACATCATAAAGCGCAATTTTTTATTATAAAAAACATGTTAAAGCGTCACCTTTTATAACAAAGCTCAGAAGTGTCGGTTTATAGAGGAAGGGATACGGTTTATATATGATAGTTTCAACTGTATTTTTCTGAATGAATAACATTTAACACGAAGTTTTAAAAAAATATACGTCATATAATCAAAGAACATTTGAATAAAGTTGACTTTTCTTAAACCCCCAACCCACATGTTAAATGTCACATGTTATATCGAAGCAACGATGAATGGACATGTCTATTGAGGAATGAATAAAGTTTATATACGATGGTTTTGAATTACTTTATGGAATTAATTACTTTATCATCAAGTATTAAAAATATCTATGTCATACCTGTATCGAATATCTTTTAAAATTCATACATTGTTAATTAAAGAAAGCTCGAATAAAGTTAATTCTTGGTTAAATTCCCAAACTACTGAGGAACATCATATTGAGCCCTAAAAATATCGGTTTAATGATGTTTTATAATTTAAAAAACTTCATTATAGTGTCACATGTTATAATGAAGCATAGACGTGGTGGTGGTTTTATTGAGGAATGGATAAAGGTTTTTATAAGATGGTTTCCATTGTATATCAACGAATGCGATACATTTATCATTAAGAATTAAAATATATATTTGTTGTTGTTGTTGTTTCTTATCCCACTTGGCTGGCCAAGCCCACGAGCCCATATGGACTCATGATTGAAGGGGAAGGAAGCAGCTTCTGTTGTGATGGAGCACCCCTTAGGTAGAAGCCTGACTTTTGCTCCGTGACGCTCTTACAGTCATAGAAGACCGGGACCTACGGCTTAAAGTGGATTCCGAACCACTACAAACATCCATGGCACCGCCGGGATTCGAACCCGAAACCTGTGGCACCGAGCGCCAGAGCGCTAGACACTCGGCCATTCAGGTCCCAAATTTGCCAACGGCACGCAGTGTTCCCAGGTGGTCACCCACCCAAGTACTGACCGCGCCCAATGATGCTTAACTTCGGTGATCTAACGAGAACCGGTATATTCAGCATGGTACGGCCGTTGGCAAAATATATATATATATATATATAGATATGTATGTGTGTGTGTATGTGTGTATGTGTGTATGTATGTATGTATGTATGTATGTGTGTTTTGCAATACACACATTGACAGGCATTGTTAATCAAGGGACATTTGAATAATGTCGCTTTTTGTTAAACCCTCAACTAACCCAGTAACATCATATAGTATCATAAAAAAATATCGTTTTAAGGATGTTTTTTAAAAAAAATAACCTTGTTAAATTGTAACATGTTATAACAAAGCATATACGTAGCAGTTTATCGTGAAATTGTGAAAGGTTTATATATGAACGTCGGGAATATAGATCTCTGAATGAATTACATTTATCATCAAATATTAACAAATAGCTATTGCATATCTATATTAAATATTTTATTAAAATACATACATTGTTAATTAAAGAAAATTTGAATAAATTTGACTTTTGTGAAACCCAAAACCCATCAAGTATCATGTAGTGCTATAAAAATGTAAGTCTATATATCTGTAGTATAGAAATTTTTATATATGATGATTTCGATTGCATATTACTGAATAAAAACATTTATCATCAAATATATAAAAATATCTGTCATATCTAGTATCTTATTAAAATACATATATTGTTAAACAATGAGAAGTTTACTTTTGATTAGCACCCAAATTCATTAAATATCATCATGTAGTACCATAAAAAATATCGGTTTAATGATTTTTTTTATTAAAACACACCTTGTTAAAATGTTACATGTTATAGCGAAGCATATAAGTAGCAGCTTATTGATGAATTACGATAGGTTTATATATGATCGTTTCGACTGTATATCTCTGAATGAATTACATTAATAATCAAGTATTAAAAATTATCTATATTATATCTATATCAAATATGTTATTATAATACATACATTTTGAATTAAAGAAGGCCTGAATAAAGCTAATTTTTTGTAAAACCCCCAACCTACTAAGTAACGTCATGTTGAGCCATCAAAAATGTCAGTTTAATAAGGTTTTTTTTATTTAAAAAAATTTTTTAAGTATCACATGTTATAACGAACTTAGATCTGGAGGTTTAGCGAAGAATGGTTAAAAGTTCATTTATAATGGTTTCGATTATATTATATCAGGGGTCTCCAAACTACGACCCGCCAGTGTCATCAATCCGGCCCGCGACAGCGGATAGCTTATTGTTGCTGTAATAGGCTGGATAAAAAAAAAACCCAGAATGGTAATAACTCGGTTTTATTGACTTGCTAGGAAAAGCTTAATGACAAGCATACTACGCAGAAAATTTAATTTTAACATAATAACTAACAAATAATTGAAATGAATCCCACTAACATTATAAACTAGGGGACATCCCGCGGTTACCCACGGTAGTTATGTTGGGATAAAGAGTATATCCATGTACATATGTACGTATATCGATGTTTGAAATGTATATATCTTGAATCAAACATATGATTTTTATCCTGAAAATCTCTCAGGCACGGAAAAACTAATTTAACGCGAATGAAGCCGCAGGGTATCCGCTTGCAAAAAAAAAAAAAAAATACTAATGAGAATTATGTAATTGGAATTTTTCACTGACAATAGCTTGTAGTTAGCAAGCGTATACTCGCTCGGAGCGCGTACTCGGCGACTGGTCTAGAAATTATAGATAATGGCAGAAAAATTAAAACGGTTTTGGCCCTTGGTACGTACGGGAGTAAACAGTATGGCCGTAAGGCTGGAACGTTAGGAGGACCCCTGTATTATACCATTGAATGAATTAGAATTATCATCAAGTGTTAAAAATATTTGTCATATCTATATCAAATACCTTATTAAAATACATGCATTGATGATTAAAAAAATGATTAAAGTTGACTTTTGTTAAACCTCCAACAGAACAAGTAACGTCATGTAGTAATATAAAAATATTGGTTTAATGACGTTTTTTATTTAAAAAAAATGCAAATGTCACATGTCAAAAGTTTATCGAAGTATTGAAAAAGATTTAAATAGGATCATTTCGACTGAAGATCTCTGAATGAATTAGGTTTATCTTTAAATATTAAAAAAATATCTATGGCATATCTATATTGAATATCTTATTAAAATGCATGCACTGTTAGTTAAAGAAAATTGGGTATACGATATTGAATTCGAACTTTAAGAAAACATGAAAAAAAGAAGATCTATGTTCTTGGCATGAATACTGAAACGGAACTACACTTTCTCAAAAAGAGTAACAAAGTATCCAATCAGAAATAAGATTTATGCGGTTCACAGTCATAAATACAAAAGCAGAAAACTCATATCTTGAACCGCCGGCGTGCATTTTGTATTTCGAGTTTAGAATTCTATCTCGTTGCCAAAAAAACTACTTTTTACTCTTTTTGATGTATATGTCTATCGGGAAAGTGTTATTCTTTAGATGGAAGAAAATAATTCTGTTTCCATTTTCGAGTTTTTGTTTTTTATATCCTCGAAATAAGAATCCCAAAAAATAAAACACCAAACCCAAAAACAAAAATTTCGACAAATACTGTATAGGTTTCATGGCAAAAACTCCTTTTTTTTCTATGCTATTGGATAAAATTTTTAAAAGAAAGGATTCTGGTTAGAGAGAGAGAGGAAAAAAATGCAATTTGAAGGGATGTTTTGTTCTGACATCGCATTGTTTTAGAAAATTTTTATTCCATCTTACAGTTATTTGAATACTTTTTTTATGATCTCGACTTTTGCTTTCTTACGTATATGTTTTTATTCTACTGATGGTAGTAACATAGCTGCGAGTTTTGTTTCTTCAAATCCTCAGTGATACTGGAATAAAACAAGTGAAGATTCAACGGGAACATGTTGGCTTTTGGAATGAATAGATTGCCGGTTCTTTAAGCAAAGTTCAGACCTCACATTTGTTTTTGTAGTAGTCTGTTTTCCATTCTTTAAAACCTTTCTGTTCTTATATATTCATTAATATATAAGCATTTCAGTGTTTTTTATATATTAATTATTCTTTTGTTTTATATATAAGCCGAACGAAAGGTGGTATTCAACTCATTTATTACTGATTATGAGATTTACAAACACAGAATAATTTAAAAGTTTGTTTAAAAAACCTATAGTTGCACATTTAACGGAAGCATGCTGCCTTTAGAAATGAATATATTGTCAATACGTTTCTTTAAGGAATGTTGTGATGTACCTTACATTTATTTCTGTAGAAATTTTGATTTCTTTATTGAACGCCTTTCTGCTCTTATATATTAATTTATTTACCAGCATTTTCAGTGTTTTTTTATATGAAATACCCTTTTGTTTTATGTAGAAATCGAACAAAAGATGGTATTCATCTCTTTCGTTACTGAAAATGAGATTTCCAACTACAAGATATTTTAAAAGGTCTTTTAAAAAATGTATAGGTTGATATTTCAGACTATGATGAATAATTTTGATCACCATCGACATCAACTTTTTGAGAAAAATTATTCATCAAATAGTCTGAGTCATCAGAGTGTAAATATTTTTAAAGACTTTTTAATAGTATCCTGTAGTTGCAGATTCAATGGGAAATGTTAGCTTCTCTAATTAATGATTGGCCAATATGGTTTCTTGAGCAATATTGTAACAATACATTTGTTAACAGGGTATCCTGGTGTCTGAGTGACAAGCTCTCTGGTACTCGGTGACATAGGTTTCGGGTTCGTGCCCCGGAAGTGCTATGCACGTTTGCAGTTGTTCAGAATCCACTTTAAACTATAGATCCCGATCAAAAATGATCGTAAAACTTTGTGGGGATAGTGTTACTCGCGTTACTAGCGTATATTCAAGCTACACGTGCCCCTTGGGCAGTTTTAAAGGAGTAATAACTTTTGTCAATCTAGCCCAATTTGGGCTGCGAACAGAGACATACATATATGTAGCAGTATATCGACGAATTGAGAAACGTTTATATATGATCCTTTGAACCGTAGATCACAGAAAAAATTACATTTATCATAAAATATTAAAAAACATCTATGGCATATCTATATTCAGTATCTTATTAAAATGCATGCATTGTTAGTTAAAGAAAATTGGGTATACGAAATTGAATTTGAACTTGAACAAAACATGAAAAAGAAGATATGTGTTTTTGGCATGAATACTGAAACGAAACTACACTTTCTCAAAAAGAGTAACAAAGTATCCAATCAGAAATAAGATTTATGCGGTTCACAGTCATAAATACAAAAGCAGAAAACTCATATCTTGAACCGCCGGCGTGCATTTCGCATTTCAAGTTTAGAATTCTATCTCATTGCTAAAAAACTACTTTTTACTCTTTTTGATGTATATGTCTATGGGGAAAGTGTTATTCTTTAGCTGGAAGAAAATAATTATGATTCCATTTTCAAGATTTTGTTTTTTTGTATTCTGGAAATAAGAATCCAGAAAATAAAACATCAAACAAAAATTTCGACAAATACTGCATAGGTTTCATGGCAAAAACTCCTTTTTTCTATGCTATTGGGTAAAATTTTTTAAAGGAAAGGATACTGGTGAGAGAGACACAGGCAAAAAATGCAATTCGAAGAGATGTTTTGTTCTGACATCGCATTGTTTTCGAAAATTTTTATTCCATCTTACAGTTATTTGAATACTTTTTTTATGATCTCGACTTTTGAATTCTTACGTGTGTTTTTATTCTACTGATGGTAGTAACATAGCTCCGAGTTTTGTTTCTTCAAATCCTCAGTGATACTGGAATAAAGAAAGTGAAGATTCAAGTGGAACTTTGGTTGTCAAGTGTTGGCTTTTGAAATGAATAGATTGCCAATGGGGTTTTTTAAGCAGTGTTGTGACCTTACATTTGTTTCTGCAGTAGTTTCTTTTACTTTCTTTAAAACCTTTTATGTTCTTATATCCATTTATTTTACAGCATTTCAATACTTTTGATATTAACTGTTGTTTCGTTTTATATATAAACCGAACCAAAGGTGGTATTCATCTCTTACTTGACTGAAAATGAGGTCTATTTGAGAACTACGAGATATTTTAAAAGGTAATTTAAAAAATTTTTAGGTTGAAAATTTTTAGGTTGATATCTATAAGCAGTTCTGCACAGTTTCCGTTAAAAATATTTACACGTTTATGACTCAGATTATGATGAATAATTTTGATCACATCATTAATTCTAATAATTTATTGCCATCAACTTTTTGAGCAAAATTGTTCATCATAGTCTGAGTCATCAGCGTGTAAAATTTTTAAAGGACATTTTAAAATATCCTGTATTCGCAGATTCAACGTGACATGTTAGCTTTTGTAATTAATGGATTGCCAATAATTTGTTAATAGGGGGTCTAATGCCTCAGTGATTAGCGCTCTGGTGCTCGGTGACATAGGTTTCGAGTTCGTGTGCCCGGAAGAGCCATGCATATTTGCGGTGCTTCGGAATCCACTTTAAACCGTAAATTCCGGTCTAATATGTACGTAGAGATTTGTAAGAATAGTGTTACTCACGTCAGTAGTGTATATTCAACCTACACTTGCCCCTTGTTTAGTGCTAAATGAGTTGCCATTTGTTGATTCAGCGCAATTTGGGCAACTGACAGAGACATACATATATGTAGCAGTTTATCGAGGAATTGAGTAAGGTTTATGGAAGATCGTTTCGACTGGAGATATCTGAAAGAATTGCATCCATCATCATATATTAAAAAATATCTTCGACATATCTATATTTAGTATCTATTGCCAATATCTCATTAAAATGCATGCATTGTTACTTAAAGAAAATTGGGTATACGATATTGAATTAGAACTTTAACAAAACATGAAAAAAGAAGATATATGTTCTTGGCATGAATACTGAAATGAAACTACACTTTCTCAAAAGGAGTAACAAAGTATCCAATCAGAAATAAGATTTATGTGGTTCACAGTCACAAATACAAAAGCAGAAAATTCATATCTTGAACCGCCGGCGTGCATTTCGCATTTCAAGTTTAGAATTATATCTCACTGCAAAAAAAGTACTTTTTACTCTTTTTGATGTATATGTCTATCGGGTAAGTGTTATTCTTTAGCTGGAAGAAAATAATTCTGTTTCCATTTTCAAAATTTTGTTTCTTATATTCCCGAAATAAGAATCCAGAAAATAAAACACATAAACAAAAAATTCGACAAACACTGCATAGGTTTCATGGCAAAACTCCTTTTTTCTATGGTATTGGATACAAATTTTTAAAGGAAAAGTTACTGGTGAGAGAGAGAGGAAAAAAATGCAATTTGAAGAGTTGTTTTGTTCTGACATCGCATTGTTTTCAAAAATTTTTATTCCATCTTACAGTTATTTGAATACCTTTTTTAAGATCTCGACTTTTGCTTTCTTACGAATGTTTTTATTCTTCTCAGGGTAGTAACATAGCTCCGAGTTTTGTTCCTTCAAATGCTCAGTGATACTGGAATAAAACAAGTGAAGATTCAACGGGAACATGTTGGCTTTTGAAATGAATAGATTGTCAATAGGGTTCTTTAAGCAATGCTGTGACCTTGCATTTGTTTCAGTAGTAATTTGTTTTCCTTTCTTTAAAACCTTTCTGTTCTTATATCCATTTATATTTCAGTGCTTTTGATATTAAGTGTTCTTTAGTTTTATGTATAAACCGAACAAAAGGTGGTATTCATCTGCTTTTTGACAGAAAATGAGATCTGCTGCAACAAGTTATTTTAAAAATGTCTTTTTAATAATTTACAAGCTTATATCTCAGACTGTGATGAATGATTTGGCTCAAAAGGTGATGTCAGTGATGATTAAACTTATTCATCATAGTCTGCGATATCAACGTGTAATTATTTTTAGAGACCTTTTAAAATATCCTGTAGTTGCAAATTATACAGGAGAATGTTAGAATTCGAAATGAATAGATTGTCAATATGGTTCTTTAAGCAATGTTGAAACCTTACATTTATTTCTGTAGTCGTTTGTTGGCCTATCTTTAAAACCTTTATGTTCTTATATTCATTTATTTTTTTTAGAATTTCAGTGCTTTCGTTATAAAATGTTCTTTTGTTTTATATCTAAAACATTCATATCTATATCATAACATTCATATCTATATTCATTATTCATAACTATATCATATATAAATGTTCTTATCTTCCTTTACTGAAAATGATATCCGCAACTACAGAATTTCTTAAAAGGTCGTTTAAAACATTGACAGGTTGATATCTCAGACTATGAGGAATGATTTTGATCACCATCGATATCAGCCTTTTGAGAAAAATTATTTATCATAGTCTGAGTTACCTGCGTGTATATTTTTTAAAGACATACTAAAATATCCTGCAGATTCAACGTGACATGTTAACTTTTGTAGTTAATAGGTTGTCAATATGATTCTTTGAGCAATATAGTGACAATACATTTTTTAATAAGGGTGCCTGGTGCCTGAGTGGCTAGCTCTCGGGTGCTCGGTGACATAGGTTGCAGGTTCGTGTCCCGAAGTGCCCTGATGTCAGCAGTGCTTCAGAATCCACTTTAAACCGTAGGTCTCGGTCTAATTTGATCGTTGAGCTTTATGGGGATAGCGTAACTCGAGAAGCGTGTATTTAAGCTACACGTGCCCGTTGGGAAGCGCTAAATGAGTAACAGGGTTTGATGATTCAGCCCAATTTGGGTGCTAACAGGGACATGCATATATTGTTATAGTTTATTGAGAAAGTGATAAAGGTTTAGATATGATAGTTTCAGCTATAGATCTCTAAAAGAATTACATTTATAATCAAATATTAAAAAATATCTATGACATATCTATATTCAATATCTTATTAAAATGCATGCATGTTAGTTAAAGGAAATTGTATATTCGATATTGAATTCGAAATTTAACAGAATATGAAAAAGAAGTTTATGTTCTTGGCATGAATACTGCAACGAAACTACACCTTCTCAAAAGGAGTAACAAAGTATCCAATCAGAAATAAGATATATGCGGTTCACAGTAATAAATACAAAAGTAGAAAACTCATATCTTGAACCGCCGGCGTGCATTTCGTATTTCGAGTTTAGAGTTCTATCTCGTTGCCAAAAAACTACTTTTTACTCTTTTTGATCTATATGTCTATCGGGAAAGTGTTATTCTTTAGCTGTAAGAACATAATTCTGTTTCCATTTTCGAGTTTTTGTTTCTTATATTCCCGAAATAAGAATCTAGATAATAAAACACCAAACAAAAATTTCGACAAATACTGCATAGGCTTCATGGCAAAAACTCCTTTTTTCTACGCTATTGCATAAAATTTTGGAAGGAAAGGATAGTAGTGAGAGAGAGAGAGGAAAAAAATGCAATTTGAAGAGATGTTTTGTTCTGACATCGTATTGTTTCGAAAATTTTTATTCCATCTTACAGTTATTTGAATACTTTTTTTATCATCTCGACTTTTGCTTACTTGCGTATATGTTTTTATTCTACTGATGGTAGTAAAATAACTCCGAGTTTTGTTTTTTCAAATCCTCAGTGACACTGGAGTAAAACAAGTGAAGATTCAAGGAAAACATGTTGGCTTTTGAAATGAATAGATTGTCAATAGGGTTCTTTAAGCAATGTTGTGACCTTACATTTGTTTCTGTAGTAGTCTGTGTTCCTTTATTTAAAAAATTTCTGTTCTTATATCCGCTTATTTTTCAGCATTTGAGCGCTTTTTGATATTAAATATTTTGTGGTTTTATACATAAGCCTAACAAAATAGAACAAATGTTAATTTTTTGTTAAACCCCCTATGTAATAAGTAACACCATATTTAGTCATAAAAACTATCAGCTTAATAATGTTTTTGTTAAAAAAAATATTTGTTAAGTATCACATATTATAACAAAGTATAGAGGTAGCGGTTTATCGAAGAATGGATAAAGGTTAATAAATAAGGGTTTCTATTATATATCATTGAATGAATTACATTTATCATAAGGTATTAGAAATGTCATATATATATATATCAAATATCTGAATAAGAAACATACATTGTCAATCAAAGATCATTTGAAAGCAGACATTTGCTAAACCCCAAACCCACCAAGTAACATCGTGTAGTGCCATAAAAATTAACTTTAGTGGGGTTTTTTATTAAAAATCCGAGTTAAAATGTCTTATGTTACAGCGAAGTTTATACGCAGTAGTTTATCAAAGAATTGCGAAAGGTTTATATATGATCGTTCAAACTGCAGATCTCTAAATGAATTACATTTATCATCAAATATTAAAAAATATCTATGGCATATCTATATTCTGTATCTATTTTAGATATCTTATTAAATTGCATGTATGTAAGTTGCAGAAAATTTGGAATAAGATATTGAATTCGAAATTTAACAAAACATGAAAAAAGACGATATATGTTCTTGGCATGAATACTGAAATGAAACTGTACTTTCTCAAAAGAAGTAACAAAGTATCAAATCAGAAATAAGATTTATGCTTTTCACAGTCATAAATACAAAATCAGAAAACTCATATCTTGAACCGCCGGCGTGCATTTCGTATTTCGAGTTTAGAGTTCTATCTCGTTGCCAAAAAAATACTTTTTACTCTTTTCGATGTATATATCTATCTGGAAAGTGTTATTCTTTAGGTGGAAGAAAATAATTATGTTTCCATTTTCAAAATTTTGTTTCTGATATTCCCGAAATAAGAATCCCGGAAAATAAAACACCAAACACAAAAACAAAAAAAATTTCGACAAATACTGCATAGGTTTCATGGCAAAAACTCCTTTGTTCTATGCTATTGGGTAAAGATTTTTAAAGGAAAGGATACTGGTGAGAGAGAGAGAGGAAAAAAAATGCAATTTGAAGAGATGTTTTGTTCTGACATCGCATTGTTTTCGAAAATTTGTATTCCATCTTACAGTTATTTGAATACATTTTTTATCATATCGACTTTTGCTTTCTTACGTATATGGCGTAATTCTACTGATGGTAGTAACATAGCTCCGAGTTTTGTTTCTTGAAATACTCAGTGATACTGGAATAAAACAAGTAAAGATTCAACGGAACATGTTGGCTTTTAAAATGAATAGATTGTCAATGGGGTTCTTTAAGCAATGTTGTGACCTTACGTTTGTTTCAGTAGTAGTTTGTTTACCTTTCTTTAAAATCTTTCTGTTCTTATATCCTTTTATATCTCAGCATTTCAGTGCTCTTGATATGAAATGTTCTTTTGTTTTATATATAAGCCGAACAAAAAGTGTTATTCATCTCTTTCATTACTGATTATGAGATTTGAGATTTTCAAATGCAAGATATTTTAATAGGTCATTTAAAAATTTATATAATTATGTCACAGACTATAATTAACAATTTTTCTCAGATTCCGTTAAAAACATTTACAGGTTGATATTTCAGACTATGATGAGTAATTTTGCTCAGTTTCCGTGAATGACATTTACAGGTTGATATCTCTGACTATGATGAACGCTTTTGCTCAGTTTCCGTTAAAAACTTTTACAGCTTGATATCTCAGACTATGCTGAGTAATTTTGATCACGATCGACATCAAGTTTTTGAGCAAAATTATTCATCATAGTCTGAGTCATCAGCGTGTAAATTCTTTAAAAGACTTTTTAAAATATCCTATAGTTTCAGATTCAACGTGGCATGTTATCTTTTGTAATTAATAGATTGTCAATATGGTTTCTTGAACTAACAGGTGGACTGAAAAGTTCATAGGCTGACGCATAGATGGCACTACTAGATTAAATCCATTTGATTTTTAGTTATCCCTAACTTTCAAAAGACACGTGTATAAATTTGTCAGCAGTTGCACTATTAGTATGTGAGTTATAGTCTCTTTAGCGAAGTTGCAACATTATTAGTGTTCATCACGTGCAGTCCACTCGGCTGACTGTCGATTGGACTCCGGTGTGAAATGATGGAGCCATTTTTCATCCATTGTCACGCATCAACGAAAGAATTCGGGTTTATTACAATTGAACAGCTCCAAACACTGCTTAGAATCATCAATTCAATCTATATTAAGTATCTATGCATGCATTGTTAGTTAAAGACAATTGTGTATTCGATATTGAATTCGAAATTTAATAAAATATGAAAAAGAAAATATGTCTTCATGGCATGAATACTGAAACGAAACTACACTTTCTCAAAAAGAATAACAAAGTATCCAATCAGAAATAAGATTTATGCGGTTCACAGTCATAAATACAAAAGCAGAAAAATCATATCTTGAACCGCCGGCGTGCATTTCGTATTTCAAGTTTAGAATTCTATCTCGTTGCCAAAAACTACTTTTTACTCTTTTTGATGTATATGTCTATCGGGAAAGTGTTATTCTTTAGCTGGAAGAAAATAATTATGATTCCATTTTCAAGTTTTTGTTTCTTTTATTCCCGAAATAAGAATCCAGAAAATATACACCAAACAAAAATTTCGACAAATACTGTATAGGTTTCATGGCAAAAACTCCTTTTTTCTATGCTATTGGGTAAAAATGTTTAAAGGAAAGGATACTGGTGAGAGAGAGGAAAAAAATGCAATTTGAAGAGATGTTTTGTTCTGACATCGCATTGTTTTCGAAAATTTTTATTCCATCTTACAGTTGTTTGAATACTTTTTTTTATGATCTCGACTTTTGCTTTCTTACGAATGTTTTTATTCTTCTCATGGTAGTAACATAGCTCCGAGTTTAGTTTTGTTTCATTAAATCCTCAGTGATACTGGAATAAAACAAGTGAAGATTCAACGGGAACATGTTGGCTTTTGGAATGAATAGATTGTCAATAGGGTTCTTTAAGCAATGTTGAGACCTTACATTTGTTTCTGCAGTAGTTTGTTTTCCTGTCTTTAAAACTTTTCTGTTTCTTATATCCATTTATATTTCAGCATTTCGGTGCTTTAGATTTTAAATACTTCTTTGTTCTTTACTTATATAAAAAACAGTGTTACTCATCTCTTTCATCACTGATTATGAGATTTTCAATTACAAGATATTTTAAACGGTCATTAAAAAATTTTTATATTGATATCTCGGACTATGATGAACAATTTTGCTCAGTTTCCGTTAAAAACATTTATTGTTTGATATCTCAGATTATGATGAATTATTTTGATGACCATCGACATCAACTTTTTGAGTAAAACTATTCAGCATAGTCAGAGTCATCAGCGTGTAATTTTTTAAAAGACTGTTTAATAGTATCCTGCAGTTGCAGATTCAAAGCGATGTGTTAGCTTTTCTACGTAATAGATTGTCAATATGGTTCTTCGAGCAATATTGTGTCAATACATTTGTTACTAAGGGGGGTCTGGTTCCTGAGTGATTAGCGCTCTGGTGCTCGGTGGCATAGGTTTCGGGTTCGTGTCGCGAAAGTGCCATGAATGTTTGCAGTTGTTCAGAATCCACTATAAACAGTAGATCCTGGTCTAATATGATCATAGAACTTTGTGGGAATAGTGTTACACGCGTCAGTAGCGTATATTCAAGCTACACGTGCCCTTTGGGTAGTGCTAATTGAGTAACAGAGTTTTGTGATTTAGCCCAATTTGGGCTACTAACCGGGACATGCATATATTGTTGCAGTTTATCGAGGAATTGAGAAATTTTTATTTATATATGATCGTTTCGATTATAAATCTCTGAATGAATTACATTTATTATAAATTATTACAAATATCTGTGCCATATCTAAATTCAGTATATATATTCTATAACTTAATAAACTGCATACATTATTAGTTAAAAAAAAATTGGGCATACGATATTGAATTCGAACTTTAACAAAACATAAAAAAAGAAGATATATGTTCATGGCATGAATACTGAAACGAAACTACACTTTCTCAAAAGGAGTAACAAAGTCTCCAATCAGAAGTAAGATTTATGCGGTTCACAGTCATAAATACAAAAGCAGAAAAACTCATATCTTGAACCACCGGCATGCATTTCGTATTTCAAGTTTAGAATTCCATCTCGTTGCCAAAAAACTACTTTTTACTCTTTTTGATGTATATGTCTATCGGGAAAGTGTTATTCTTTAGCTGGAAGAAAATAATTCTGTTTCCATTTTCGAGTTTTTGTTTTTCATATCTTTGAAATAAGAATCCCAGAAAATAAAACACCAAACAGAAAAGCAAAAATTTCGACAAATACTGTATAGGTTTCATGGCAAAAACTCCTTTTTTCTATGCTATTGGATAAAAATTTTAAAGGAAAGGATACTGGTGAGACAGAGAGGAAAAAATGCAATTTGAAGAGATGTTTTGTTCTGACATCGCATTGTTTTCGAAAATTTTTATTCCTTCTTACAGTTATTTGAATACTTTTTTTATCATCTCGACTTTTGCTGTCTTACATGTGTTTTTATTCTGCTGATGGTAGTAACATAGCTCCGAGTTTTGTTTCTTCAAATCCTCAGTGATACTGGAATAAAACAAGTGAAGATTCAACGGAACATGTTGGCTTTTAAAATGAATAGATTGTCAATAGGGTTCTTTAAGCAATGTTGCTACCTTACATTTGTTCCTGTAGTAGTCTGTGTTCCTTTATTTAAAAAATTTCTGTTCTTATATCCATTTATTTTAGAGCATTTCAGTGCTTTTTATATTAATTATTTTGTTATTTTATGTATAAGCTTAACAAAATAGAACAAAAGTTTATTTTTTGTTAAACCCCCAATCTACTAAGTAACAACATATTTAGTCGTAAAAACTATCAGTTTAATAACGTTTTTCTCAACAAATATTTTTTTTAAGTATCATTCATTATAACGAAGTATAAATGTGGCGGTATATCGAAGAATTGATAAATGTTAATAAATAAGGCCTTTTATTATATATCTTTAAATGAATTACATATCAGATATTAAAAATGTTATATATATATCATATATCTTACTAATAAACATACACTGTCAATCAAAAAACATTTCAAAGTAGACTTTTGTTAATCCCTAAATCTACCTAATAACATCGTGTAGTGCCATCGTAATCGCTTTAGTAAGTTGTTTTAATAAAAATCGGGATAAAATGTGTTATGTTATAGCGAAGCTATTGAGGAATTTTGAATGGCTTATATATGATCGTTCATATTGTAGATCTCTGAATGAAATACATTTATCATCAAATATTAAAAAACATCTATGGAATATCTGTATTTAGTATCTATATTCAGTATCTATATTCAATATCTTATTAAAATGCATGCATGTTAGTTAAGGAGAATTGTGTATTCGATAGTGAATTCGAACTTTAACAAAATATGAAAAAGAAGATATATGTTCTTTGCATGAATACTGAAACGAAACTGCACTTTCTCAAAAGGAGTAACAAAGTATCCAATCAGAAATAAGTTTTATGCGGTTCACAGTCATAAATACAAAATCAGAAAACTCATATCTTGAACCGCCGGCGTGCATTTCGCATTTCAAGTTTAGAATTCTATCTCGTTGCCAAAAAACTACTTTTTACACTTTTTGATGTATATGTCTATCGGGAAAGTGTTATTCTTTAGCTGGAAGAAAGTAATTCTGTTTCCATTTTCAAGTTTTTGTTTTTTTGCCTTCCCGAAATAAGAATCCAGAAAATAACACACCAAACAAAAAATTCGACAAATACTGCATAGGTTTCATGGCAAAAACTCCTTTGTTCTATGCTATTGGATAAAATTTTTTAAAGGAAATGATACTGGTGAGAGACAGCGGAAAAAAATGCAATTTGAAGAGATGTTTTGTTCTGACATCGCATTGTTTTCGAAAATTTTTATTCCATCTTACAATTATTTGAATACTTTTTTTATGATCTCGACTTTTGCTTTCTAACGAATGTTTTTATTCTTCTCATGGTAGTAACATAGCTCCGAGTTTTGTTTCTTCATATCCTCAGTGATACTGGAATAAAACAAGTGAAGATTCGAAGGGAACATGTTGGCTTTTGAAATGAATTGATTGTCAATAGGGTTCTTTAAGCAATGTTGTGACCTTACATTTGTATCTGTAGAAATTTGTTTTGCTTTCTTTAAAATCTTTCTGTTCTTAAATCCATTTATATTTAAGCATTTCAGTCCTTTTTGTTATGAAACGTTCCTTTGTTTTATGCATAAACTGAACAAAAGATGGTATTCGTCTCTTTCGTTACTAAAAATGAGATCTACAACTGAAAGATATTTTAAAAGGTCATTTAAAAAACTGTAAGTTGATATTTCAGACTATGATGAACAATTTTGCTCAATTTTCGTTTAAAACATTTCAGTTTTATATCTCAGATTATGATGAACAATTTTGCTCAGTTTCCGTTAAAAACATTTACAGGTTTATATGTCGGACTATGACGAATAATTTTGCTCAGTTTCCGTTAAAATCATTTACAGGTTTATATGCAGACTGTGACGAATAATTTTGATAACCATCGGCGTCAACGTTTAGAGCAAAATTATTCAGCATAGTCTGAGTCATGAACGTCTAAATTTTTTAGGACTTTTTAATAATATTCTGCAACTGCACATTCAAGGTTATGTGTTAGCTTTTCTAAGTAATAGATTGTCAATATGGTTGTTTGAGCAATACAAGAAGTGACTAGCGCTCTGGTGTTCGGTGACACAGGTTCCGGGTTCGTGTGCCGGAAGTACCTTGGATGTTTGCAGTGGTTCGGAATCCACTTTAGACTTTAGATTCCGATCTAATATGATCGTACAGTTTAGTGGGGTAGTGTTACTCGCGTCAGCAGCGTATATTCAAGCTACTTGAGCCTCTTGAGTAGCGCTAAATGAGTGACACCATTTGTCGATTCAGCGCAATTTGAGCTACTAACAGAGACATACATATATGTAGCAGTTTATCGAGGAATTCAGAAAGGTTTATAAATGAACTTTTCGAATATAGATCTTTAGATAAATTACATTTAACATCAAATATTAAAAAATATCTATGGCATATCTATATTCTGTATCTATTTTAGATATCTGATTAAAATGCATGCATTGTTAGTTAAAGAAAATTGTGTATTCGATATTGAATTCGAACTTTAACAAAATATGAAAAAAAAAAAAAAAAAAAAAATTCTTGGCATGAATACTGAAACGAAACCACATTTTCTCAGAAGGAGTAACAAAGTATCCAATCAGAAATAAGATTTATGCGGTTCACAGTCATAAATGCAAAAGCAGAAAACTCATATCTTGAACCGCCGGCGTGCATTTCGTATTTCGAGTTTAGAATTCCATCTCGTTGCCAAAAAAAACTACTTTTTACTCTTTTTGATGTATATGTCTATCGGGAAAGTGTTATTCTTTAGCTGGAAGAAAATAATTCTATTTCCCTTTTCAAGTTTTTGTTTTTTATATCCTCGAAATAAGAATCCCAGAAAATAAAACGCCAAACACAAAAGCAAAAATTTCGGCAAATACTGCATAGGTTTCATGGCAAAAACTCCCTTTTTCTATGCTATTGGATAAAAATTTTAAAGGTAAGGATACTGGTGAGAGAGAGAGAGAGAGGAAAAAAAATGCAATTTGAAGAAATGTTTTGTTCTGACATCGCATTGTTTTCGAAATTTTTATTCCATCTTGCAGTTATTTGAATACTTTTTTATATCATCTCGACTTTTGCTTTCTTGCGTATGTTTTTATTTTGCTGATGGTAGTAACACAGCTCCGAATTTTGTTTTTTGAAAATTCTCAGTGATACTGGAATAAAACAAGTGAAGATCTGGGGGAACATGTTGGCTTTTGGAATGAATAGATTGTCAATAGGGTTCTTTAAGCAATGTTGTGACCTTACATTTTTTTCTGTAGTAGTCTGTTTTCCTTCCTTTAAAACCTTTCTGTTCTTATATATTCTTTTATTTTTCAGCATTTCAGTACTTTTGATATTAAATGTTCTTTTGTTTTATATATAAACCTAATAAAATATAGCATTCATCTGTTTCGTTACTGAAACTGAGATTACAACTACAGGATATTTTAAAATATTGGTTTGTCAAGTCTATCTGCCTACTGGCAATTTTCGAGATATGAAATGTTTTCCTTTTAAGGAGTAATTTTGTCAGCCCTACGCAAAAGCTGTATTGTCATATTAGACTGTGACCTACAGTTACAATACTCCATGTTTTTTTAAATAATACATGTGTTAACCATTCCTTATGTATAACAAGGCATGTGCTAACACTATTCCATGTATTTGAACAATAAATGTGTTAACGATACGCCATGCATTTAAACAATACATGTGCCAACAATTCTTATTGTTTTAAAACAATGCATGTCAGCAATACTCCATGTATTTAAACAATACATGTGTTAACAATACTCCATGCATTTAAACAATACACATGTTAACAATACACATGTATTTCAACAATACACATGTAAACAATACTCCATGTATTTCAACATGGAATACATATGTTAACAATGTGTGTCCAATACATGTGTGATGGTATACAATTCATGTGTGTCCAATACATATGTTTTAAATACATGTGTTAATAATACTCCATGTAATTCAACAATACATGTATTAACAATGTTTCATGTATTTCAACAATATTTGTGTTAAAAATAATCCATGCATTTCAACAGTACACGTGTTAACAACACCACATGTATTTCAACAATACAATTAACAATACTCTATGAATTTAAACAATAGATATATTAACAGCACACCATGTTTTTGAACAATACATATGTTAACAATATTAAATATCCTTTTAACTGTTAATTCAAAATGTTTATTCAGTTGTGTAGTTGAGACTGGCTGTTTAGAAAAATAGTTTTCCATTATTGAAAAATAACAGAAAGTATAGGAATTATTTAGACTATCCTAAATATAACCAGCTACTCCATTGATTAAACATTAAACTGCAGACAGTCTCCCATCCACAAAATGAATTTAATGGTATGGTTCGGAATCATATTGTTATGTAGGGATTCAATGTCTGCGATACTCCAGATGTTTCTTTCCGGAATTAAATTCCAGGTGAATGTGCTGAGTAACTGAAATTCGTTTCTTTGTTTTTGCAGAGGCAATTCCATTTATTCCTGGATAAGATATCCTGAAGGCAGAAACTCCTTTTAATAATATTTTCATGAAACTTTCCTGCCTGGATGTAAATGTTTACTTCATTTTATTCATTTGTTATTGTTATCATTATTTGAATTTTAAATTACGAGACGATTATCTTAAGTAAAATGTTTTGAATATTATGCACTAATATTATACATTAATACCGAAACATTTCCAATTTGGAAAAAACAACCTTGAGAATTATAGAGTGATTATAGAGAGAATAGAGAATTATAGAGAATTATTGGAGACGGATGATGAAAAATATAGTAGGATATTCAGATGTTATTTAGAAGACTCAAGAGGACTAGGTTTGTGGCGAGTGGGGCCATAGGCTTCGGGTTATTAGATGAGTAGATTATTAGTTATAATTTAGTTATAATTTTTTAATTTCACTCCATGTATTTAAACAATACATGTGTAACCGATATTCCATGTTTTTTAAGCAATTCATATATTAACAATAATCTCTGTTTTTAAGCTGAATGCATTAACAATAATCTCTGTTTTAAAAAAATGCATGTATTAACAATATTCCATATATTAAAATATGCGGGCTAAAATATTCCACGTATTTAAACAATAGTGCTAACAATACTCCATGTCTTTTAACAATAGTGTTAACAATACTTCAATTTAAACAATACATGTGCTAACAATCCCCGCGCATTTAAACAATAATGTGTTAACAATATTCCATGTATTTAAAAAAAAAACATGTGTTAGCAGTACTAAATGCATTTAATATTCTACAATAAAGCATATAAAAAGATAATTTATATATCATTGACACAAAAAATTCCTTTCAAGAAGTTACCCTGACGTCCTAAAAATCATTTTAAATGTTAATTCAAAATGTTGATTCAATTGTCTAGTTGAGACGGGTTGTTTAGAAAAATAGTTTACCATCGTTCCAAAAATGAAAGAGAAGATAGGAATTATTTAGACTATCCTAAATATAACCTGCTACTCCAATGATTAAACATTAAACTGCAGACAGCCTCCTTTCCACAAAATGAATTTAATGGTATGGTTCGGAATCATATTGTTGTGTAGGGATTCACTGCCTGCGATACTCCAGCTGTTTCCATTCGGAATTGAATTCCAGGTGAAAGTGCTAAGTAATTGAAATTCGTTTCTTTGTTTTTGCAGAGGCATTTCCATTTACTCTGGATGAAATATCCTGAAGGCAGAAACTCATTTTAATAATATTTTTATAAAACATTCATGTCTGGCTATAAATATTTATTTCATTTTTATTCATTTGTTATGGTTATCGTTATTTACAATTCAAATTGTCAGACGAGTTGATTATCTTAAGTAAAATGTTTTGCAAAATATGTACTAATATTACACATTATATGACATAGAGTCGATATATTTCCGAGTTGGCCAAAACTTGAGAATTATGGAGATGGATAATATTGAATATTGGAGATATTATGGATGGATGATGATAAAGATATGATATTGGAGATGTGTGATGAAAATATATTTAAAAGGATTTTTAAATGTTATTTGGAAATGTCAAAAACTACTGATGAAGTCTGATGGCCGAGTGACTTGCGCTCGATGCCACAGATTTCGAGTTAAGGTCCCATCAGTGCCATGAATGCTGTAGTAATTCTTAATCTACTTTAAAAGCGTAGATCTTGACCTAATAAGACTGTTGAATGTAGGGCTAACAACTCTACCCTTTAAAAAATAACTCTTGTCTTAAAATCTGCCAGTAGACAGACAGCCTTGGTCCACCATGGGGCTGCTGCTCCAATGAAGAACTATTAAAATTTAACATATATTTAACTTGCCACTAAAATTATCTATTTATTCAAAATTAGTTTTCCTAATGATTCAGTTCTAAAATATTTTTCAATGGTGATTTGTCTGGTATTAGTTTCTGTGATAACCCACCCTATATTAGTTTTCAATGATGATTTGTCATGTATTAGTTTCTGTGATAACCCATCCTATACTAGTTTTCAATGATGATTTGTCCTGAATTAGTTTCTGGGATAACCCATCCTACATTAGTTTTCAATGATGATTTGCCTTGTATTAGTTTCTGTGACATCCCACCCTATATTAGTTTTCAATGATGATTTGTCCTGTATTAGTTTATGTGACAACCCATCCTATATTAGTTTTCAATGAAGGTTTGCCCTGAATTAGTTTCTGTGATATCCCACCCTATATTTATTTTTCAATAATGATTTGTCATGTATTAGTTTCTGTGATAACCCATCCTATACTAGTTTTCAATGATGATTTGTCCTGAATTAGTTTCTGTGATAACCCATACTATATTAGTTTTCAATGATGGTTTGTCCTGAATCAGTTTCTGGGATAGCCCATCCTTTAATTTTCAATGATGATTTGTCCTGCATTAGATTTCCGTGATAACCCATCCTATATTAGTTTTCAATGATGATTTGTCCTGTATTAGATTTACGTGATAAGCCATCCTATATAAGTTTTCAATAATGATTTGTCATTACTTTTCGGTGATAGTCCATCCTATATTAGTTTTCAGTGATGAATTGTCTTGTATTAGTTTCCGTGATAACTCATCCTATGTTAGTTTTCGATGAAGATTTGTCTTAGTTTGCATTAGTTTTGTATTAGATTTTGTGTTAGTTTTCTGTATAGTTCATTAGTTTTTTTTTTGTATTAGTTTGCTGTGATATCCAAATGTAAATTATCTGATTGTATATACCTTATATTTAAATGTTTTTGTTATGCACGTTGTGTATTTCGTTTAAAACTTCAAAAATGAAAATAAAAATAAAACATTTTAATGTATTGTTTAGAAATGAACTGATGTTTAAAACTCTGCAGGATTAGATGATAAAATAATTAATCAGAGAGATTCGAAACAGTATATTTTTCATTAAAAACTGTTTTAAAAGGGTTCACACTGAAGATACAGCTGCATTTCAATTCATAAATATTGCATATACTTTTTTTTTTAAATTGGTTCTTCTACCTTAAGGATAATGATATGAAATACAACTTAATTATATATGTCCATTTAAAAAGAATGTAATTATTTCTATCAACTATTAAAAAAAAAGATATTGAAGTTATCTAAAAAAGATTATTATTTTAGATACAATTTCAATTATGGTAAGCATATTATTAACGATTGAAAAAATTTTAAATTCATTACTCATACTTTAAAGAAAATATATGTCATTATGTAAAAAAAAAGTTTTAATTTAATGCAGATTTATCTATCATAACTAACACAATTATTGGAATCTGTCAAATAAATTTGAATCATGGCATGTAAGGGAAATCTTTGTAAATCATCAAAGCTGACAGGACTGCTAATATATCCTGAATTATTGCCAAGAAATTATTTTCCATCTTAAAATAAAGTGGCCGCGGATGACCAATAATTCACCCTGATTAATTCTTACCCCATAAGGAACCATAATTTATCTCTTAATTTTTCTGCTGTTCTTGTCGGGGACCTTAAGATCTTCAACAATGTTTTAAAAAATGTGCCACATAAAAAGTATCCGATAAGCCTGCCATCATTTGCGTATCAAAATGTTGGTAATAAAAGCATGGCACTTCCTAAAATCTATGCCATCACGAGGAGGCATTTTCATTTCCTCCATTGTGCAAGTAACCCTTCAATGTCCTTTAAGTTCTCTGAAGGATAAATTTTATTAGCTAAGGGAAAAGGAATCTATGAAAAGAAACCTGGTAGGCTGTTTTCTCAACAAAATATCTACAAATAAAAGAAGTTAGCTGAAATGCGTGTCTGATGCAATATAAAACCTGTCTATCTTCCATGATCCTCTAAAACCGGATATTCTCCCTTTTTTTGCCTGACTTTTATTTAGAATTTAGTCTTAAAATATCCAGCGGAAGTTGCCAGTGACAGGTTGATAGACACTTATCTCAAAAAGCATTATTAGTATAAGTAAACTCTTATATCAAGGATTATGTTTGTGTGTATTCTTGTGATAATAATTTTTAGTCTATTTTAAAAACCAAGTTTCATAAAAAATTTTATGAAAAGAAATCTTTTTATATATTTTATGGTCTTTCGGATGCCAATCATAATAACTGTGTCTGCTAAGAACACGTTTACATATTCTGTACTTTAAAATCTTTTTAGTCCAGGTTTCCTATTGTTACCGAATCACCATGAATTTTAAATTATTGTGTATCAATTTTATTAAACTAACTAGAATCTCGGTTTAATTGTTTAGAAAATAAATTATTTGCAGTTAAATGTAGTTTATTGAATTTTGTCATAATATATTTTATATTAGAGAAACCTTTTATTCGAAATTTCTGTAAAAAATACTACTCATATTACCACATTTATTGGGTTTATAGCTTGTCAGATTTAGAATTATGTGGTTCGTTTCTCAAACAGATGATCCTCGGTGATAGTTTCTCGTTGTGTCCTTGTGTCAACGTTATTTTTTTAATTTCACCGAAGTCGCACTAAAGTTTATCAAGAAATTCTATTGTGACAGAGCCCGGCATTTTGATCAATAATCTAGAATCAACGACGAAGCAAATTCTCTCAACATTTAAAATATTAAATATTGAAATTAATATTTTATATGTATACATTGAAGATGTCAAGAATGTAGAAGACTCAGTAAAATCAATATATTTTTAAGTGGATTGGACTAATAGAACTGATATAGCTGATTTGACAATTTCAGAATTATATGGTTGGGATCGTGTATACCTACAAGGAAGATGTCAAGAATATAAAAAGTTCAATAAATTCGATAGATTAGGAAATGGATTTGATCTGATAGAGCTGATTTGTCAATTTAAGAACTCTATGGTTGTACTCAAGTATACCTACATTAAAGATGTAAAGAATATAAAGAAGGTCCAAAACACACATTAGATTAGAAAGTGGATTGAGCTAATACAGCTGACTGCTGATTTGTGAATTGAAGAATCCTATGGTTAGAGTATTTTATACCTACAAGGAAGATGTCAAGAATATAGAAGTTTCAATAAAATCAATAAATTAGAAAGTTAATTGGACTAGCAGAGCTAATAAAGCTAAACAGAGGTAATTTGTCAATTTAAGAATTCTATATTTGTATTCATGTATACCTACAAGGAAGATATCAAGAATATACGAGGTTCAATAAAATCAATAGATTAGAAATTGTATTGAAAGTAAGCATTTCAATAATTTTCTGTAAACAGCTTTGGAAAAGTGACCTGAGGGAAGTTAGAGAAAATTTCAAGGTTTGAGTAGTTACGTAGCATAATAGTAATCCAATATTCACTTTTGAATTATAGTATAAAATATAAAGTATTAATTTCAATATTTAACATTATAAATGTTGAGAGAATTTGCAACGTCGTTGATTCTAGATTATCGATCAGAATGCCGAGCTCTAGTCGCACTAGAATTTCTTGATAAATTTTGGTGTGACATCAATAAAATTTAAAAAAAATAACGTTAACCCGAGGTTATTGTGAGTAACTGCCACTGAATATAATGAGTTTCTGTTAGAAAAAGGTTAATATTTTAATAATTGAATGGCATATAAAATGAATAAATATGCAAATACCATAAGAAAAATCGGAAAATGGACAAACGATCCTTTTTCAAAACTTTTGACACGTTGTCATTCAAATAGTTCATTTTAGTTAAGTAACAATAGAATAACTGATGGAAAACAAATTGGCAAAATAAATTATAAAATATTAATACAACTTTTAAAAGGTAATTTGCTTTAATTTTTTATAATTAGGTATTGAATACAATTTCAGTTTTTTCTCGCAATAAATAGTTATTTTAAATTTGTTTTTCCTTAATTTTTTGTGTATTTAAATGTAATAAATTGTAGGGAAAACAGTTGTGAAACTTTAATTACATGTTACTTTTTTATTTAATTATTTAATTCAGGGGTGCGCAACCCACATAATCTTACGGGCCACTTTGGAAATGCATCGTAACTCCTCGGGCCGCATATAAAATTATATATCCCCATATTAGACTTCTTACATGTAAACATAGATAATATAATACTAATGATACTAAACGCACATTGTAAAGAAATATAAACACTAAAAAGTTATAAATATAAACGAAATAAAAAAATGAATGACCCTCCAGTCATATACAACTATCAGAAACTGATTGTAACATACGATGCAGAACATAAAATCTCTGAAGCAAGATAAAATAAATAAATAAATAGATAAAATAATATAAAAAACATAAAAATAGATAAATAAAATATATTTATATATAAATTATACATAAATAAATAAAATAATATAAAAATTAATAAATAAAATATTTTAGATATAAATAATAAATAAATACAAAATAAATAGAATGTTTGTATAAATACCAAAGGTGATAGTGTTCAAATGGGACTGCCAATGAAAAATAAAATGTGCTTTATTTTTATTATTAATATAATTTGAAACCTTTTTCCCTGAATAAATTTTAATTAATAGGTAACTATTATTTTGTTATAAAGATTTTATATTGCACTTTTTTCATATCTACCAATAATTAATTTTTAATTCATGTTTATTTATTTTTTCCGGTGCAACAATTATTTAATGTTTTAAATTATACCACTTAAATTTTTTTAATGCTGTGTATTAGTAAGGGCTGGCGAATTTTTGACTTGAAGAAAATGTCAAGACGAAATATTTACAATGAAATAAAAAAATAAATAAATATACCTTCATTTGTATAGATTATAAACCCATTTAATTGTGATAATATTGAAGATGGAATTTTATTTTGTGAAATAATATACTTAAAGAAACGATTGAGGAAATAAATTATCCATACTTTAACTACGTTATTGCCGTTTAATTCAATTGCTGTATTGCTATGAATTCCAACTATACAACCAATTTTTATATTGTTGTGATATCCAATTGTGAATCTAGCTGTTATATTGTTGTGATATCCAATTGTGAATCCAGTTGTTATATTGCTGTGATATACAATTGTGAATCCAGTTGTTATATTGCTGTGATATACAATTGTGAATCCATTTGTTATATTGCTGTGATATCCAATTGTGAATCCAGTTGTTATATTGCTGTGATATACAATTGTGAATCCAGTTGTTATATTGCTGTGATATACAATTGTGAATCCATTTGTTATATTGCTGTGATATCCAATTGTGAATCCAGTTGTTATATTGCTGTGATATCCAATTGTGAATCCAGTTGTTATATTGCTGTGATATACAATTGTGAATCCATTTGTTATATTGCTGTGATATCCAATTGTGAATCCAGTTGTTATATTGTGATATCCAATTGTGAATCCAGTTGTTATATTGCTGTGATATCCAATTGTGAATCCAGTTGTTATATTGCTGAGATATACAATTGTGAATCCAGTTGTTATATAGCTGTGATATACAATTGTGAATCCAGTTGTTATATTGCTGTGATATACAATTGTGAATCCAGTTGTTATATTGCTGTGATATCCAATTGTGAATCCAGTTGTTATATTGCTGTGATATACAATTGTGAATCCATTTGTTATATTGCTGTGATATCCAATTGTGAATCCAGTTGTTATATTGCTGTGATATACAATTGTGAATCCAGTTGTTATATTGCTGTGATATCCAATTATGAATCCAATTGCTATATTGCTATATTGCTATGTAGTTCGCGAAGACGTTAATCTCGTTATCTCCTTAATCTCACTGATATTATTCATAGTTAATCTCACTGATACTATTCATAGTTAATCGCCCTGACATTATTCATAGTTAATCTCACTGATATTTTTCATAGTTAATCTCACTAATATCATTCATAGTTGATCCCACTGTAGAATCTCACTGAAATACTGAGAATATCATGAACAAATGATCATCGAATTTACAAAAAAATTACTAAAAGAAGATCTGTTAAATAAAGGTCTCCCTAAAAGGAAAGGTAAAAGTAATATACGTAAAAGTAGAATAAAGGTTTCCGTTTAATATTATATATTTTATTGGTGTTTTATAATTTATGTGGCCTGTTGGCCGACTGATTAGCATTTTGGCGCTCAGTGTCACTGATTTCGGGTTCGAGACCCGGCGGTGTCATGGATGCTTGTAGTAGTTCGGGATCCACTTTAAACTGCAGGATTCGGTCTAATATGACTGTTGGTCGTAAAACTGATAAGCCTACCCCGTAAAAGACATGCATTTCCTATCTCGAAATCTACTAGTAAACAGACGGCCTTGGCCCACCATGAGACTGTTGCGAAAATGAAGATAATAAGACTTTATATCAATTAAAGAATATAGAATATAGAAGTTTTACATTTTTTTTTCTATGTGACTTTTATAATACATGAAAATTTTGCTGTCATGTTAATCTTGCATAATTATGTTATGGCATGTTATTATGATTTATGGTTTTTTTACCCATTAGATCATTACTATACTTTGAAAATATTTTCAATTTCTTCTATTTTCGTATGGATACATTTCATACTTTTTTAAACATTGTAGTATTTTAGTTTTGTAATAAAACTGCACCGTATTTTACAGTCAAATACGTTTAACAGCATTTTATTTAATAATATTCTAATTTTCTGATTCTTGTAAGAATATTCAACTTCGAATATTACAGTATTATAGAAATATTAACTTATGTAATAGAACTATATTAGTGTAATCGGTTGTTTTACATAATTCGATTTCATACATTAATACTAAGTGATGATACACCCAGACTTTACTATTATTATAATCATCATGGTATAGTAAGTTTGTAAATATTTGGAGTTAATGAAGTTAACTTTTAAATATGCAATAGTTTTAGTGATAGTTAAACTAATCCTCTTTTCAATCTGAAAATTATGCGTAACGTTATGGTTTTAGAACTTTTAACGTTTCCATAATTCCATTTGCTAATGTTTCAGCATTATTATATAACAGAAAATGTATTCAATTAATTTTATTTTAGAGAATATCTTCTAATCAATTAAAATTAATTAATCCAATCGATGAATCTCTATGGAATATTCTCTATGGAATTAATTTAATAATATCACTTTATATTACAGCATTCCTTGCCAATAAGGTAATCTTGTTTAAAAAAAAAAAAAAACAGATTATTGTACTTAAAATATAATTCAATCCATTATTTTTTTGTTTAATTGATAAATAGATTCATTTTCAGTATAAATAACGATTTAATCGGTTATAAGATTTTTTTCGTAATTTCCTTGCATTATTTATTGCATTTAAAAGTAAAAAGTTGATAATGAAGAACTTTATGTCCGAAAATCATTTAACTTGTCCTGTATGCAATTTTTTATCCTACACTTTTATATGAATCCCGTACTTCTTTTTAAACTATTAATTATTGTTAATTAGTAAATTTAATTATTATAATTTAGAGTAAATTAATAAGATAAAAAATTAATCTTTTGCACCATGCCATTTTGTGTCTAGTACTAAATTGGAACTGATTTGAGTAAATTTGTACTCCTAGATGTTAAACGAACAACCCCAAAATCTTGGGGCTTCGTCCCTGCTGAAAATCATCAGAAAGACATTGTTTATAGTTTGATCACATGTTTATTACTAGTTTACAGATTTATTTTACACTCGTATACGCACCGAAGTTTTTGATTTGTTATTGTTTGCCAAATTGTGATCAAAGTACCTGTCGCTTGGAATATAAGAGTTAATGACATTAACTATTAACTAAAAAACCATCGTATATTTTTGATGGTTAATCCTCTTTTCCATCTGAAAATTATGAGTCGTGTTATGGTGTTAGAACTTTTAATTTTAATGTTCTATAATTATATTTTCTGCTGTTATAGCATTATTAAATAATGGAAAACTTATTCAATGAATCCAAGGGTGGTAATCCTACTGGAACCCATCATTCTAGTTACGGTTGTTCACAGGTCTATTACAGGTTTAAAGATTTATTTTACACTTATATATATATATATATATATATGTATATATATATATATATATATATATATATATATATATACTCAAGAGCCAAAACATTATGACCACCCCTACATTTTGAACTGAATTCGCCTGGATGACGTGGAAGGCGCGTGATCAGGTGGAAGTGGTATTTAACTGGTATTAAGTGGTGGTATTAATCCATGCCAAGTCGGGTTGAAGCTGTGTTGCGCGCCAAAGGTGCGCCAACTCGTTATTGACAGGTGGTCATAATGTTTTGGCTCTTGAGTGTATATATATATATATATATATATATATATATAAATATATACCGATTGTTTTGATTTGTAGTTGTTGTTAAGTTTCCAACAAAGTTTCTTTGACTTGGAAACTACCTAACCTAAACACGGGGTGGTGAAGGGGAGGAGGGGGTCGGCCAAACAATTTGGATCCCTGAATCAGAAGTTTTTCCACCGACTCCCGACTCCTTTCTATAATTTTTGGTACTATGATCGGTACTATGGATTCATTAAAATTTGTGAAATAAATTCAATGATATTAAGTGAGTATGTAGATAGATTTTGCATAACAATAGATATATCTTGCATAACAAAGTGTCTTTTCAACTTTAAAGTTATAATATTTTTACTAGTTTAAAATACATTTTTGTACTGTAAATTTTCTTATTAAAAAAACATATGTATATAATACATACATGAATATTTTATAAAAATATCACTAAGAAATTGACACATTGTAAGATATTATAGAATATTAGAAAGCAAGAAAATGGAAATTGTAAGTTTTAACAGCAAATATGCTATACTTATAATAAATACATCAAAATCTTATTTTTCTTAATATTGCAGTAGCTACTATAATAACTCCATTCTTTGATGATAACAAGATATCATTTTCTAAGCCTCAATACTAAGAACAGTTTCTCAAATCCGACTTGACTTGCTGTTATAGCAATCACTATCTTTGCTAGTGGTTGTATTAGTGAAAAATAAATAACTGAATTGCCTCCTTAATATTTCATATTAGAATTAATTACAATAATTAAAAAAAATATTTTTATAAAAGCGTTAGGAGTTGGGATATTTAAAGTCTCCTACAAAAATGCACGCCTGCATTTACGACTCCTTGCTTCCGACTCTTAAATCTCCTACGTCTGCCTAACTGTATTATGATTATAGGAGAACCAGGACACTTAATGGAAATCAAATTAAAGGTATTAAATGTTCAATTAGATCAGCTTACATTTATCTTTTTAGCCAATTAAATGTTTAAATACTTTTTAAAGGATCCAATTAGAGAACTTATTATTAATTCAGAAACAGTAAACTAATTTTTTTCAAAGGACAGTTTATATATGTAGGCATATCATACTCAAATCAGTATACTTCTCTTTGTAAGACAATCTCTATTAAAAATAATACTAATAAATATATCAATAATATAAATAGCTTAATAATCTCTTAAAGAATATCTTTAATAAATATTATAATAGAGATAAAATAATTCTTTTAATTCAATGAATTCAACTTAATAATTAAAAAAATTTTTACTTTATTTTAATTTATCTACTAACAAATTATTTGACTCTTAGATAAAATGAATGATATTAATATAAAATTTCGCTCTTAATTTGAACTTTGTGTACATTATTTTTAAAATAATAATACAGAAGCTTACATTGTCTTTGTAGCTTATCGTAGAATTTAATATAATTTTTCAATTTTTAAAATCTTTTGTGCAATTCATAAACACATTTTATCGTTTGCCAAAAGATTTATAGACCAAACGATTTTTTGTTTATCTTGTTACTGAATCTATTGTCTGAAAATATTTCAAGTATGAATTAGAATTTGATGTTTAGAAATTTTGTTACAGAGTACATGTGTTCTTTAATTAAGAAATATTTTCCTTTTCACCTTAGATTTAAATCAACTTCTCATTTTCGTTGAAGTTTTTTTTTTTCTCTTTTCATGATATTGTATTTTTTGATACTGAAGTATGTTTATTTTGATATTCGCAGGTGTAATTTACTTCTCATTGAATTAATTGTTTATTGAATACAACTGTAAGTCTGTTTGTTTACTGTCTGTATTATCATAACTGACGATTTTTGTTTAGTTTATTTGATTTGATAAAAATATGTAATTCTCTTTAAATTAAGCAAATGTGTGTTTCAATCTCTACATAGTAACAGAAAAAAATATAACTAAAAATTAAGTTTTAATAAAAAGTTTTACATTACAAAGGACGTAAAAATTTCTAAATATATTTTAATTTGTCAATATTAAGCATGGTATATTATCTTTAGAATAAAATAAAAGGATTGAGAAATTTATTTTATGAATCTTTACCATTATAATGAGAAATAATTTTATGTGTGTGTGATTTTTTTTTTTACGCTTAAACACTATATAACATTTAATATTATTAATTTTTTTTGAATTTATTATATTTTATTATTCTTTGGCTGATTTCTAGGCATGTATTACGGAAAAGTTCCTTATTAGTTATTTTTAATCAAATAAAAACTTATTTTTTCATTTTAATGTTACCTTTTCAAACAATCTATTTTTCAAGATTCGTCTGATTTTATCAGGCATGTTGCTTTATTATCACAAAAAATAGTACAAATAGAAAAATAGTACAAAATAGTACAAAATAAGAAACAAAAACAATTTATTTGTTAAAAAAACTTTAATTAATCGTTTTTTCAGCAAATATAAGAATACTGATAGCTCTAATACCTTTTTTTTTCTTTTAAATTTACTTTTTTTTTAACAAATACATGACCAAAAAATTGCATAAAAATAAAAGTTCTAATTAATTAAAGTATATTTTTTTATCAAAATAGGCAATAAAAAAGTTATGATGATTCTGCTTTTAAACGAGTTATCATGTTTGAGTTAACTATTATTACTACTACTATTACGGAATTAACTATTATTTCTTATTGATTTTAAATTTATTCTTAAAGTTAAAGTGGCAAAGTTTTGTTTCTAATATTATTATTTTTTTCAAATAAATTTGAAATGATTTTAATTGTATAAATTAAAAATAATGTTTACATTATAAAATATTATTATTATCATTATTGGAACAGTATTAGAATAGATTTTGGCATGTGTTTTTCCTATTGAAAATCTACTAATATAATTGTGATCAGAAATGAATATATATATTTTTTCAAATTAAAAAATTCAAATATCATTTGGTATTATTAATACATAATTTTGGAGTAAAATTAATTTAATGGCTTATTATTTAATCATGTAGAATCAGTATAGAGCCAATTTTTGTATTATTAATCGAAGAGAAAAAAAAAAAAAAAAAACCTTGATAATTGTTTACTAAAAATATCGTCATATAAAGGAAGGCTAAAAGTTTCTAAAGGAGTGATGTGGGGTCTCTTACCTCGTAATGAGGAGCTGAAAGGAATGGGATAGTTGACTTAGAATCCTGTAACATGCTCTCATTTCTCGCTGTTGTATCTCCTGATACAGATGTGTGACGGGAAATGTTAGAAAGCTCATTTGAAAGGCACCAGCGATATTTAAATAAATAATAATAAAAATCGTAATGGAATGAAATTTATATCTGTGTCATCCAAAAATAAGTTAAATATTTGGTTAAATTATATAGTGTCGGTTATGTGCAAATGGCGAGGGGAAATTAGAGGTAAAACATTGCAGATGTTAGAGGGATTCAAACGAATTCAAAATCTCAAGAAAGTCATATACAGACAAACTCATACCTCATATAAAGTCATATACAGACAAACTCATACCTTATATAAAGTCATATACAGACAAACTCATGCCTCATATAAAGTCATATACAGATAAACTCATACAGATACATCACATAAAGTCATATACAGATAAACTCATACAGTTGCCTCATATAAAGTCATATTACAGGAAGTCATATTGAGTAAAGTTTTGACATAGTGTCTAGAAATGGGGTGAAAATTTAGCGTGCGCGACTCTCTACTGGACGATGGCCGAGTGGCTAGCGCTCTGGCTCTGGTAATACAGGTTTCGGTTTCGTGTCCCGGCAGTGGCATGGATATTTGTAGAGGTTCGGAATCCCCTTTAAACTGTACATCCCGGTTTGTTTAGCCTAAAATGGGTACAAGATGATTGTATAGTGACAAACCAAACCAAACCAAACCTTCTGGACGTTTACGAGTGAAAGCAAATTGATATAAGTGTTGTTATTGTTTTCGTTGATGTTGTTCACTGAAGAGTATGATAAAACCAAATACGTAGTGATCCCAAATAATATTGGCTATGTTGATAGCCAGCTCAGAGTATAAATCCCCTTTCGAGAGATGTTCCAGACAATGCATGGCGGCTGCAACAGCTAGCCAATCAAAGACATGATGAGGAGTAAGCTGGACATCAGGGCAGTTGCCACATTTTTGGTATTTTTTAACGCCATCAGCAGAAATTTTCATATTTTTGCAGGGCTTCATCCTTAATCTTGTGAAAGTAGTAGCCGTTTTCCTGTCAACATTTCGCTCGGTAATTTAGTATTTAATTTTAATCTTAGGAGGAATTATAAATTTAGCTTTCGCCAAAGCATTTGCATCTGCAAGGATAGTAGGAATGGCAGTCTGATCCGAACTCCTGGCATTCTTCGATAAAGAATCTGCAATTTCATTCAATTCCAAATCGACGTGAGCAGGAATCCATTGCAGCATGCGCATTCTCTGCAAGTAGTGGATTTGTTCTAAAAGAGATTTACCGTTCAAGATCATCACTTGAGAAACTTTCATTAAGAGCTTGTAAGGCAGACCTCGAGTCAGTGAAAATAGGTATTCCATTCATTTGTTGTGATGGAAGTAGACTCGGATAGGCCTCAAGTGCTTTTTGAATGGCCAACGTTTCTCCTGTGAAGTTTCATGCAATCGTTACATCACCGACAGTAATGTGGAGCCTATTATAACTGTAGAAAAGCCGATGGGCGTTGATTTTAAGAAGGGTAGTGTGTATAATGATAGTTCTGTTTAAATATATGCCTACACCATTCATCCACCCTTATGTCTCATTTCACCTACCTTTCCACTCAATTATTTGTCCCTTCTCCTCTTCACAGATGTTCACAGAGGGATTTTCACACGATAGAACAACGGCTCGGATAAAATTTATACTCGAATTGTTCTATTTCAGGGTATAAAAACATCACCTTTCATATGAATACTTGAAAACTAAAATGGAACTTTGAAGTGTCTTAAATTAGGCATTGCAAGTTGTTTGTTGACTATCGTCCACTGATTACAAAAAAAAGCTAGTTCTTTCACATTCATTGATTTTGATATTGATACTGGTCCTCATAGATGCAAGAATTCATTCAAGAATTTTGTGTATTGATTCGTTCGTCCGTATGTTGCACAACAAAAGGTAATTCATTCTTGACTATGATTATGTGTCTACTGCAAACGATTAAGTTAGTGAATCGGCAATAGTATATGCATACGAATAGGATGATTCCCCGTAGTCGAGGAAGAACTGGATAATTTTGACGACACAGAACATAAGCAGCCATTGACATGAGAAACCAAGAGTCCAATCAATTTAATACTAATATCAAGTTGATTGGTAATCGCTGATACGTTGGCGCGTTATTTGCCGGAAAGCCCAGATTAAATATTTAAACTATTTTTAAGTCGAATTACACATTGTAATTGATATTGAACAGTCTTGTAATTTTTTAAACACTTTTACTCAGCACTGTAGAATTTACAATGAATCTTATTAAAAATAATTATAATATTACTTTTACTGACGGCTACGCTGACACACGTTTTACTACGCTGATTATTGTTTAAATGTAATTTATTATTAAAATTATATGCTTATTATATTTTAATGTTATTGTAACTATGCTTCCTCCTATAAACTAGCAGGAGCTTCCCCTGTGGCGTTCAGGAGAAATACACTCAAGAGCCAAAACATTATGACCACCCCTACATTTTGCAATGAACTCGCCTCCATGACGTGAAAGGCATGTGATCAGGTGGAAGTGGTATTTAACTGGTATTAAGTGGTGTTATTAATCCATGCCAAAGCGGTTTGAAGCTGTGTTGCGCGCCAAAGGTGGGCCAACTCGTTATTGACAAGTGGTCATAATGTTTTGGCTCTTCAGTGTAGTCAATAGCCCTCGTGTCTCTCAACCGAGAGGAAGTACAGGGTACGACGCGCTGTTGTTGAAAAACGTTTAGTTTACAATCTCTCAGCCTGAGGGGAAATGTATTATACGCAGCCCTACGTAATTGTTGGCCTATAGACTCTCACCCGGAGAATCAAGGCTTAGAAGTGAAGTCCTTCTACGATTCTACAGTTATATATTCTTTAAATTTGTTAAACATTGTATGTCTCTAACTGCATGTATGTTGTGCTTGTGCGTGTGTAAATAAAGATGTGAGATCTCCAACTGTGTCTCAAGTATTTCAAGCCAACCACAGCCAGTATAAATCGGATTGCCAAACCTGCACACTACAACGCTGATTACATCTTCGTCCGCATAACGCCCAGGTGATATTTGAACCGTTTGCGATTAATATACTTTTTAAATGCACTTTCGCATTTAATATCTTAATTATTTATTATTTTTTATTCATTCATTTTTCACACATGCATCGAATGTATTATTTTATGTAGTGTGCACATTTCATTTATTTAATTTTTGGATCGCAAAATTTTAGATAGATGGGTATATTTTTCTTTTTTTTTTTTATACAAATGGGTAGATATATAAAATAAGATAAATTAGATAAACATATTCTTCTAAATAATAAAAAGTTTAATCACACGCAAAGCAAGAGATAACGAAAAAATATATTACTCACACAGGTTTTTGATCATTTTTATTTTTTTAATGTTTTGTTTCTTTCAAATGCTCTATTAAATGAACTTAATATTTATTTTTTTGCATCAAAAAATTGTTTTATTTATAATTTCTTTATTTTCGTCTCCTATAATGAAATAAATTAAATATTTATGCGTTATTTATCGACCTTTATACGCTGTTTTCAAAAACTTGAAAGATACGCATAAATATTACGTTTTTAAATTAAAAGAAATTTAACTGACATTTTAGAAGGAATTTTCATTTCAGAATAAAATTGAATGTCTTTTTTTATCTTTTTTTTTTTTTTTTTTTTTTTTTTGTCTTATTGATTAATTTAAAACAATTTACATGAAAATCAACTGACTTGATTAATGTTTTCATATCTCCTAAATTTAATCTGTAAGTATATAATTTTTATTTTTAAGCCTGTTTCTCAAGTATTTAATGAATTACCTTTTTATTATAGTTAAAATTTGATTATCAGAAGCAAAATTCGTTAATTAAAAGATAATATGAAGTTTTCTGTCGTATAGAATGATTAAAATTTTAAGTTATTATTTTTCATGCTGTATATCTTTCTTACACTTTTGGCTATAACATATTTTATTGTGTTTTCATTTCAACATATATGTTTGTAAATGGAGTATCTTCTGTGTTTATGAACGTAAAATGATTAACATTTACTAATGCAATGTCCATTAAATTTAATGTCAATATGTTATAAAATTAAAAAAAAAATACCACAAATTATTTATATGCTTTAATCATGGATACTTTGCCATGTTTTATATAAACAAGTAATATATATAAAAAAAATAAGTCAATTCCTACTTTTTTTTACTCTATTGCAGAAAATCCTTTATAAATAATTTTCATTCATTTTTTTAAGTTTATCTGATGCCATCTATTGGTAGATATATGCAACTTAAATCTAAAAAAACTAAAACTAATTAATTAAATTTAATTGCTGAATTGATATTTGAAAAAACTGTATTAGTATCCAGTGTCATCCCCTACAAGTTCCAAACAAATGTATTTGAAGTTGTGTCGATGAATAAAAAGTATTTTATTAACGATTAAAAATTTGAACAAGATATATATAGGGAGAGTGTGAGATAATAGAAGGAATTGAAAAACAGTTATTAACTGTACATTTTAATAGTGTCATCAGTATCGTAACTATACTATCTGAGGCCCAAGGCAAATTTTTCAAATGGGGCTCTTCAATACAAAGTATCATCTATTTACTTTTTAACAAAGTGCTACCTAAAATGCGCTTTATATTTGATTGATACTATGAACTTATAATTTAAAGGAGCTAATGAGTTAAAATTATAAGTTTTATTAGTAAAAATTTTATTTTTAAATATTTCTTTTTCGGGCTTTCTAATCAGCAAAAGCGTCAACGATCAAATCGTCACCAAAGTTCAAATTTCAAGCCATAGAATGTTCGATTTATGGAATAGCCAAACTGCGCAATCTGTTTTGTCCATATAATTTAAATAAGTTTTTTATCAATTAAATTTCGAGAATGATCGCTCAGCACTTGCCGTAGTCATAGGAATTGCTACAAATAACATGCATGCGGTGGACATTTCAAGAAAGCTTGAAGACATAAAATGATTCCTTATGATTAATAAATCACCCAGTTCCCTTATGGAAGAAGAGTTTTTATTTTATGTGTAAAAGTGAAGAAAAACCCGAAAATTCCTAAGTGAATTTAAAAATGCCCCAGTGACAAATGGGTGGCAGTGAGAATTCTCACTTTTTATTTTGTAAGAACCTATTCACAAACCAGAAATTGGGGAAGTCCCTAGTATTGGGATTAACCATGCGTAACTATTTATTTTACTATTACTAACAGCTGTGATCTATTTTTTCATACAAATGAGTACGTTCAAATTTTTAATACACATTTTTTTTTTTTAATTTTTCGCTTTAGTAACTTAAATTTATTAATATTTTTTTTTGTACTTTATTTTGTAAACTTAAATGTCAGGACTTTCCTGTACACCTAGTCTTTCTGCTGTCGCCGGGGACCGTGGCAATTTGTGCATCTTGCCACCTTATTGTTACGCCACTGAGTGTCATCTATGTGTTAAGCAATCCCATCTTAATAATTTTGAAATCCTATACCTGAAATTTGTCGTTGTTGCTCATCCCCTTGATTTAGAATTCTAAGCCAAATCCAGTAGATCATACTGTATCAATAGATCGTAAGCGGTCCTTCCCTCCTTCCCTCTTTCAACATTTGCCTCACAGAGGCACCAATACAATCGATGAGATGAGAGGGAGACGCGATGGCCGAACAATGACAAAGTGTATATGTCTTCTCGTCTCCATTGAAGGTCAAACTATTAGTGTGGCCAGTCCTTACTCTATCTAAAGCAGTTTGAGCAGATCTAGGACAAGAACACTGCAAGGGCATACCAAGATATTTAGCGGCGTACCATGCATGAATTGGTGGCAACCTCCAAGCGATATTCACTCTGGATAAAGTCATGGAATAAACCTATGAAGCTAACAGATTGAATGAAGAAGCTTTGGGAAGTTCGCAACCTTCCCTAGCGAGCAGATCAGCAATTTCATTTCCATAGATGCCCACATGGGTGGGAATCCATTGCAAACACACCGATCCGATCTGGTCCAAAATAGCTAGTTTAGAAAAGATATCCTGCCCCAATTTGTCCAGGATGCTCGGTCAATCCTTCAAACACTGTATTGAGCTCTTACTATCACTCAGAATCCAAACATAAGGTACTTCAAAGTCTGAAGCCAGGCTCAGAGCTTCGCTTATAGCAATTACTGCAGAGTACTGAGCTGTGCTCCGGGTTTCTAATACAAGAAATTTCCCTTAAACATGTTAATCATAAATACTGATTTATGTAAATGACAAAAAAATAAAATAAAATAACAGATTTTAAAGAAAATTCCATCTAATATAATCAAAATATATTTTACATGTGGCATTTTACATACTGTTACAAAGAATGTTTTGCATGTTTTTATAATTTATTTATTTTGTATAAAGTTTGTCTTAAGATTCAATATGAATTATGTATACAAAGAAAGTAAATACTGAAAATAATTAAAATTATTTCGAAAATTTAAAGGCGTAGACAATACAAATTGCTGAGAGAAAATGTGATTCGTTTTTATTACGCCAAAAAACAATAATATTATTTGACGCTTTTATTATTATTTTAATTTTAGAATTTAATTCAATATGGATAAGTTTGATAGTTACGATTTTCATTTGCTTTGCAATATAACAAAAAATCTTTGCTTTTCAAAGCTTAATAAAACTATTTGAATTGTCGAAATATATACTTTTAAAATAAATATAAAAATATATTCATATTTTAGAACTAAACAATAAGATTACAAAAATAATAAAATTATATGTTTTGAAAATTTATTTTAATATTTTTAAATATTTGTCTTTATTTATAAGAAGAGATTTGAATGCAATTATTGCTTTGAAAACTAAAAGAATAATTTTGAAAAGTTTCTTTTTGAATTTGTTTAAATATTGTACTTCATAAAAAAAATAATTTTTTCATTAATGAACTAGTTACTGTGAAATTTACTATTTTCCTTTGCATTTCAATGAAACAAAAGTTTAAAGTTAAATATTATTATCTTCATTTTTAAAATGTAATCTTTCAAATAAATTTCAGAATATATTCATATTTTAGAACTAAACAATACGATCATAAAAATAAAACTACATCTTTTGAAAATCTTTTTTGGTTTTTAGATGCTTGATTTTATATATAAGAAAAAAATTAAATAGAAGTTATTGTTTTAAAACTAAAAGAATAATTTTTAAAGTTTTTTTAAACTTATTTAAATACTGTACTTTTTAAAAATAATAAATTTTTCATTTATGATCTAGTTAATGTAAATTTTACTGTTTTCATTTCCTTTTCAATATAAAAAAGTTTAAAATTAAATAGTACTATTTAAATTCCGAAATAGAATCTTTAAATAAAATTGAGAATGTATTCATATTTTAGAATTAAACAATAACATTAAAAAATAAAATTACATCTTTTGAAAATTTATTATAGTTTTTAGATGCTTGATTTTATTTTAAAAAAAATTAAATAAATGGAAATTATTGTTTTAAGACTGAAAAGATAACTTTAAAAGTTTCTTTATAAACTTGTTTTTTTTTTTAATAATATTTTAGTTTTAAACTTTAATTCAATGTGAATAAGGGTCAATTTTAATATTTTCATTTGCTTTTAAAATAACATAATAGTTAAATTAATTTTACTATTTGAATTGTCGAAATAATTATTTCATCTTTTAAATATTTATGAGAATGTATTCATATTTTAGAAGTAAACATTCAGATGAAAATAAATAAATAAATAAATAAAACTGTATCTTTTAAAAATTTATTATAGTTTTTAGACGTTTGATTTTATTAATAAATAAAATTGTAAATGAAAAATGTTCTTTTAAAGCTAAAAATATAATTTTAAAAGTTTCTTTTTAAACTTTTTTTTATAAAATGTTGTATTTCATGAAAAAAAAAAAAGCATTAATGAGCTAAAGTATTTCAATAATTAGAATAATGTTAAAACCATTGAAATTGCAGTTTAATCGATGATTTTTAGCAACATATCAAACATGACAAAAAATAATATAAGAAAGAAAGAAAAAACTCCTTACAAATAACCTAGCCGAATCATAAATTTTCCCTACCCTCCTTTATCATATATTATGTATGTTCAAAACACAATGAAATTTGTCACAAAAAATTCTACATTAAGAATGAACCACCATGGGTAATCCATTTAACAAGGGAACAAGCTCATAAATTCCCCCTTCTCATTCATTCAACACCCCTCTAAATACATCACCCCTCGTATTTTTACATGGAGACCTCACTATCCCAGCATTATCTTCCCCTAAACCCCACAGATCGACAATCCTATTTGTAATAATCCCCTACCAAACGATATAAGACTTTGGAAGCCAACTCCGTGACGTTCGATAATACCCCCACCTCTCAACAATCGTTAGGCCCACCCCTGATCGGAAACACGGTCTATCGCCCATGGACTCTCTAACGATGTTGGAAGACGCTTACGTCACATGGGGGGTGTGAGATGATGCCACGTTCATCCAGCATAAATATTTGTTACAGGAAGGGGGTGGGGGTGGTTAGTGGGGTCCAGTACTCGGACAGTCACTCGAGGGTCATCATATTTTGGTCCAGTTCTCTTGCCTGGGGTTGGTGGGGCGTGAAAGCAAAAATCCTGTTCGACAGCCATCACATTAGCGGCCTGACAGCAGCGGCGAGCGTTGACGGGGTTTTTTGATTTCTTTCTGTGGTTATCGTGGGGGAAACACTCGAGTTTTGTTGCGTGCTATTTGTCTGATAAGTAATGGTCATTGACGAAGAGTGATGAGAGTTAATGTAAAAATATGTTTGGTTTTAGTGGTTCAGAGAAAGGTGGGTTTAGATTTATTCAAAGAGCAGAATGTTCAAACCTCTCTTTTTTGCTAAATAGTAATGTGTTATACAAAATATAGTGTTTATTCTTTAAACCACAACTAATATCAATTTAAATAGCAGCAATTTAAAAATAAAATAATTGGTATGAATGCTTAGTGTAAGAAAGGTGGAATAAGTAATATTGGTTCGGGTTTATTCAAATAGACTATTTCCATTTTTTTATTAAATGCCAGTTTTAATTTAAATGTAATAATCTTTTAAAACGACTATTAGCATTATACCAAACATCATCAAATCAATCCCAAAATAATCAGTATTATTAGTCAGGGAAAGGGAAAGTGATTTAAGTGCATTCAGTTAGACACCTTTCTCTCTCTCTGTGCATGTGTGTGTGTCTTTGTAAATTAGATACATACGCAAAAAATTGCATATATTGTTTAAATCACATCTAATATCCTACTGAAGAGCAGTAATTTAAACACATAATAATCGGTATGTTTATTTAGTGTGAGAAAGGTGGTACAGAAAAAGTGGATTTGGATTCATTCAAAAAGACAATATCATATATTATATATATAAATTTTTTAATGTTAAATTTAATAATATATAGTAAAAGAGAAATGTATTTATATTTTTAAACCACTATTATTATTGCAAAAAACATCATTAATTTAAGCCTAAACTAATCAGCATTATTAGTCAGTGCTTAAAAGAAAGATTATTTAGATTTATTCAGACTTCTATCTGTCTCTGTGTGTTTATTTTTCTTTATAAATTATATACATACAAAAAAAAATTGTATATATTGTTTATATCGCATCTAATATCCAATCAAATAGCAACAATCTAAACATATAATAATCGGTATGATTGTTATAAAAGAAAATAAGTTTATTATTAAATAATTAAAAATAATATTAAAGCTCTACATTAAAATTAATTTCATTAATTTAGAGACCAAATTCCAAACAGTTTAATAGTTAAAATTTAACTATTAATTAGTTTTCAATTCTCAATAACAAAAAATTAGATGTTTAATTGATTTTCATTTGTTTTTAATAGTTTAAAGAGTCCATATTAAAGATTTTTTTTTTGGATTGCAGGGTTCGTTTGGAGTTTATTTCTGCTTTTTCTCATGTATAGCACACAAATGAATTTATCCTTCCAATTATATATTTTCTGGGTTGTGTTTCTTTCTGTGTGGCAACCGTTCCTTCGTTTTGCACTGATGTTAACTGAATAAACCAAATCAGATGAAAATGACATAAAATGTAATTCAATGATAAATTTACAAACGATTTCCATTTCCAAACGATTACACGCTATTTTTTACGTATTATTATTTATTTATTTATTAATATTATTCGGAAACGATTGCGCGATTTTTTTTATTTAGTATTATTATTTATTTATTTTTTTATTATTATTATTATATTCGAAAACTATTGCACGATTTTTCGTACCTATTATTTATTTATTTATTGTTATTATTATTCCCAAACGATTCTTACAACTTTTTTTTTTCCTTTTTTAATTTTTTTATTTATAATGATCATTATTCGAAAACGATTGCATGTTTTGTTTTTTACTTATTATTATTTTTTATTTATTATTATTGTTATTCAAAAACGATTGCACGATTTTCTTTTACTAATTTTTATTTATTTATTGATAATTATTATTATTTGAAAATGATGGCACAATTTTTTACTTAATATTATTTTTTATTTATTATTAATATTATTCAAAAACGATTGCACAACTTTTTTTTACTTATTATTATTTTTTATTTATTATTTTTATAATTATTCGAAAACAATTCTTGCAACTTTTAGAACAATAAAACTATTATGTGAAATATCTTTATTTATTTGAATTTATAGCGTCTGTTCAACCTCAATTATTTTTCTTCATTCTAGAGAAAATATGTCCATTCAAAATTGTATCCCATACATATCAAAACTCTATTGTCTAGACTGTTTAAAGTATTGTTGTGGATAAGCATTAAAATAACAAATAGCATTCCCCTACTTTTATATAAATATATTATTTTTATCATTCTTTTTGTACTTCTCTCTACTTTACAAACCAATTTGTTGAATTTTATAACATATAAAATATTTATTTATCTGGCATATAAAGAAAATATTGCATTTCTAGCTATAAAATTAAGTCATAAGTCAAAATACAATGCTATAAATAGTCGAATAGTTTATAAATATTTACGCTATGATTCTGGAAGTCATTTCCTTGATGACTTTGATAAGATTGAACTATTTGATGTTTTATAAATTGACTTGTGAAGATTTAAAAAATAATTAATTTTTTCCATAATATCATCCGTAAACAATATTAATTAAATAATTTTGATTTTGTTATATAAAAAATAATTGTTATATAAATTAATGTATTTATAGCTACAATGTTTAGTCATGAGTTAAAATTCAATGATATAAATAGTCGAGCAGTTTATAAATGTTACTGTTATGATTATTTAATTTATTTTCTTTATGAGTTTGAGAATATTGAACTGTTTAATGTTTTATAAAATGACTTGTGCAGATTTAAAAAGTAATAACTTTTTTCCTCTAACATCATTCGCAAACAATAATAAATAAATAATTTTGATTTTGCTATATAAAAAATAATTTGCTATATAAATCGTTGCATTTGTAGCTATAAAGGCAAGTAAAAATGCAATTGTGTAAATAGTCGAATAATTTATAAATATTACAGTTATGATTCTTGAAATTATTTGCTTTTTGACTTTGATAAGATGGGCCTGAATGACCAAGTGTCTGGCGCTCGGTACCACAGATTTCGGGTTCGAGACCCTACGGTGACATGGATGTTTATAGTGGTTCGGAATCCAATTTAAACAGTAGGTCCCGGTCTAACATGATCGTAGAGAGTTGCGGAGGTATTGTTACTCCGCGTCTATAGCTTATCTTCAAGCTACATGCACCTCCTGGGTATTAGTCCTAAGTGAATAACGTCGGTGCAGCACTTGTTTTAATTCATATGAACAACTGTCTAAGTGTTGCCAGCTGCATTAGAACAAAAAAAAACTTTCATAAGTTTGAACTGTTTAATTTTTTATAGGCTTGTGAAGATTTAAGAAATGTAAGTTTCCCCCTAATATCGACATTACAACAATATTAAATAATTAATTTTGATTTTATTCCAAAAATGCAATTTGTTACATAAATTATTGCATTTCTAGTTATAAAAGGTTAGTCACATAGGTAAAAACGCAAAATAGGCAAGTAGTGTATAAATATTACTGCTAAGATACCTGAAATTATTTTCTTTATTACTTTGATATTTAAATGTTTGATGTTTTAATAAAATACTTGTGAAAATTTTAAAAAATATATATATTTTGCCCTGAACAGTAAACGATATTAAATAAAAAGTGTAAACAATACAATAGTAAATAACTAATGAAATATAATGATTAGTCACTTAAGAAAATATGGCACGCGGTAAAATTGTTGAATAGTTTATAAATATTACCATTATGATTCTTTAAATAATTTCCTTTATAACTGTGATATTTAACCGTTTGATGTTTTACTAAAAAATTTTAAAGATTTATAGTAAAAAGATAATTATTTTTCCCCGGCATAGCAAACAATATTGAATAAAACACAAAAACAATTCAATAACAAATAAAAAATGAAAACAGTACAATAGTAAATAAATAATGAAAGAAAACAAATTGGTAAAAGTATATTGTTAATATCTATAATACTATTATTATTATTCATTCAAGATTGTGGAAGAAATTTTTTTAAAAGCAAGTCAATTATCTGTTTAAATAGATTAATTATATTTCAGTGAAAACTCTGTTATAATAACATTTTGCTTTTTTTTTAATTTTATAAAAAATCAAGCTAACATTGCATAATTTGAAAAAGAAAAACATTTTTTTAAATATGAACAATCGGTTTGTCTTGAAGAGAATAATAAATACCACGATGAATAAATGTAACTTTTTTCAATGGATTTTTTTTTCCAATTTTCTGCTTAATTTATCGGTTCTTTTTTTTTTTAAATTTACTTAAAAAAATGTTTTCAAGTGGTTACTTAACGTGATAAAATACCTGAATAATAAATTTATGTCTTTTTAAAAGAAATATTTACACGCCAGCGAATCTTAACCATTAGCATTTGCAATAAAAATTATCGGTTATTGTTATCGTTAGTTTCCTGTATATAAGACAATTAACACATCCTTCCATGTTTAAAATGTAATCTTAAGTAATTTCTTAAACATTCTTGACTTTTCCAAAAAAAAAAAAAAAGGGAAAATATTTATAGTACAATAAAGATCACATTCAACAGTGTTCAAACCGTTTTTTTAAATTTTATGTTGTTCTTGGCAATACGGACTTCGTCAGTTAGATCTCTCGTTTTGAAACTCTGTTAATTTTATTAAACTTAATATACATTGTTTAAAATTAATAAAACTATTTTTATAAAAATATTAAATACATTTTAAACGGTTATTTTACATACTAATTTTTGAACACTAAGAACGTTTATTTATTTATTTTTTTTTTATTTATTATTTTTTTTTCCCAATATCAAGTTTATAAGACAGCAGATATAAAAAAAAAAAAGAACAAGATAGAAGCAAATGACATAGTTAATCCATCCAAGTCTGGCAGACCAATAACTCTTCAATAACAAAACAGGAGGCAGTGCAGAACAGGCAGCAAAGCCTGGTATATCCCTTTTCTTCTTGGTTACCATACAGGAGAATGAGAAGTCAAGTGCAATATTCTTCTCCCTTGATTTGGAAAAAGCCAAATGCGTTGCACTGCAAAACTCTAAGCAACTCAAACTGAGAACCAAACTGACCGAGGCTGTATTCGTAGATCATTTTGTCATGCTATACCAGTGTTGACCAACCCGCGGTCCGATAGCCGCATGCGGTCAGCCTCGAATATTTTTTCGTCTTGTGAGATTTATGACACTTTTACAAAATATATTTCTTTTATAATTCAAAAAGTAGTGAAAACCAATGTATTAAAAAAACACATAATGTGTGCATTCCTATATTCAAAAATGAACTGTCGAAATTATGAGAAAAATTAACTTTGATTTTAAAATAATATGATATGACAAATAAAATAATATGACAGATACTGTCAGTTTTATTGATGAATTTACAGTTATGCGTTCGCAGAATAATTAAATTATTTTCTGCGAACTCATGGTGCGCGCATCTGGGAACATCTAATATGACAGGTTCTATGTTTCAGTTTAAGTGACCTCAATGATGAAGTGAACATGCCTAGATACGCACAGTTGATTGTCGATAGGAGAGCAAACCAGACTTTCAGTTTCAAATTATTAACCCTTTTGGTTCAATTTGAGCCAGAGAATCGTTTTTTTTTCGAAAACGAAATTGACCAGGCACAAAACATGCTCAGACATAACGGACGCTACCCTGCAACACCCAACAACCCTTCAATGGTTTCATTATTTAATTCCATTGCATTTATATATATATTTTTTTTATATTTCCTTTTTAGTGTTATATATTTATCTATAATGTGCGTTTAGTATTATTATTATTATAGTATAGTATATGCTTACATGTAAGAATAATACTAAACACAATAATAATAACTCCTTATGTTTCTATTTTTCACTCCAAACAGTGTCTATAGTGGGTCTGAATCTAACATGGGGATATATAATCTTATTTGCGGCCCGCGGTGTTATGATGCATTTCCAAAGTGGATCGCAAGATCATTTGGGTTGACCACCCATGTAGTAGACATTGTCTGGAATGCACCACGGAGATGTAGATCTACGTTGCACTCCACACTACTAACGTGGTCATCAGAGATTGCTAAACAAAATCCAAGGTCTAAAAGTCCTTTCGTTTGGCTCTGCGAAGAAAGGGTGAAATATATTATGCAACCTTATAGGTGTGTCGAGGCCAAATATGGTAACAAAACATATTAACTTCACCCTCCACATAGTATATGTGGAGTACTGTATAACACCGAATGCTTTATAACAGAGATACTGCTAAATATCTGCTTTCCAAGTGGTGATAAGACACATATTAATAGGCTAGCCTTCGAAAACAACATGTATAAAAATGAATCACATATAAATAAAAGCAGAAAAGCACTAAACCAAAGTTAATTAATGGTGCTAGAAAATGAATGCGTTAATCAAAATATTTGCACTCCTTCTTATTTGTATGTTTAGTCATCACAAAAAAATTAGCATAAAGTAATCATTGTTATTAACAATAATTAATTAATTTGTATGCTTTATTTCGCAAACAACAAAACATTTGTTAGTAATGCTATTATTAAAATTGCGCTTTGTTGTAATTACTCCCAAATTATATTAGGATATTTAATTATTGGTTCATAATTTAATTAATGCAATTTCATTATAATAATTGGAAATAAGGTGATGTTATGTCAATTACCATAACGAACCACAAATGGTGGGGAATGTGTTATTACAGTACTGTTTTTGCTTTATCAAATTAATATTGAAGATTTTTTTCGTTGAAAACAGCTGTTGAATATTATTGTTATCGTTAAAAAAACCCTGCTTTCTACATACATCGTTCGTTGAAAACAGCACATGTTTCCTTCGATTTCAGAAATTAATACTTGTAATAAGAATTTAATTATTTTTTAACTGAAAAATAGTTACAACATTCTGATTTGTACAAATTAATAAGAATTTATTAAAAATTAAATGATAACGAATCATTTAAAACATATTTTTTAGAAAACATTTATGTTTATTTACATAAAAAAATATTATAAAAACTGCCAACGCGTTGCATTTAAAATAAATATAGTTTTTGCTTTATCAAACATATATTGAAGATTTTCTCTCTGACAACACCTGCTCAATATTATTATTGTTTTCGTTAAAAAAAATAGTGCGTTCTACATACATCGTCTGTTAAAAGCAGAACATGTTACAACGTACGCTGCATGTGTTTACTTTGATTTCAGAAATTATGATTCGTATTAAGAATTTTATTTATTTATTCATAATTTTTATAATTTTTTTGTAATTGAAAAATAATAATAATAAGTATTTTAATTTGAGCTAATTAATAAAAATTTTACGAAAAGAAAAAAATAATAAATAATATAAAACTTGTTTTTTAGACAAGAAATATGTTCGTTTACGTGAAAAAACTGTAAAATCTGCCCAGGTGTTTTATTTAAAATTATGTAAATATTGATATAAGAGGACAAATGTAACTATTTTCATAAAGTAAATGAACTATTATCTTGGGAAAATAAGATAATGGCAATAAAAAATAAATAAGGTAATAACCAATAAGGTAATGTTATACAAATTATCATAATGAACCACAAATGGGGAAGAATGTTTTATTAAAGTACTATTTTTGCTTTACCCAAGTAATATTGAAGATCTTTCTCCTGAAAACAGCTGGTAAATATTATCGTAAGCGTTAAAAAAAATACTGCTTTCTACATACATCCTCTGTTAAAAATAACATATGTTATACAGAATACATAAGTACGTTTCCTTTGGTTTTAGAAATTAATATTTATAATAAGACTTTTATTTTTTTAACTGAAAAATAATAATGAACACTCTGATTGGCACTAATTAATAAGACTTTTTTAAAAGATAAAATGATAACGAATAATTTAAAACATATTGTTTAGAGAAATAAATATGCTTGTTTACATAAAAAAAAATTATATAAACTGCCCAGGTGTTTCATTTACAACAATTAATTTCTAAACAAAGCGCTTAACTAATATTGATAAGATAAAATAACTTTTTTGTAAAGTATATCTCTTTCTCTCAACACTAAATGGCCAAGGGTCTTTTTTAAAGCAAATATGAAAATATTAGTATAAGAATATATATGAAAAGAATTTCATAAAGTGAATAAACTATTATAATAGGATAATAACGTTATTACAATAAAAAAATAAATAAGATAATAATAAATTAAGAAATGTTACGTAAATTACCACAGTGAACCATACATTATGCGGAATGTTTTATTATAATACTCTTTTTGATTTATCAAACTAATAAAGATTTTTCTACTGAAAACAGCTGTTGAATATTGTTAGCTTTAAAAAATGCTGCTTTCTACATACATCGTCTGTTATAAAAAAGACAGTTGCACATGTTTATTTTGGTTTTAGAAATTAATGCTTGTAATGAGAATTTCATGATTTTTTTTTTGTAATTGAAAAATAATAAGCATTCTAATTTGCACTAATAAATAAGGATTCATTATTATTTATTCGTGAGAAGATAAAGAAGCATTTAAAAAATTGTACATAATTTTTTTTATAAAAACTGCCCAGTTGTTGCATTTGAAATGAATATTAAAATTTTGGTATAAGAACAAATGTAAATAATTTCATAAAATAAATAAACTACTCACCACAAAAAAATCTTTAAGTGTATAAATAGTGAATAAAGACATTTTCTATCTTAATATGATCTTTTAAAGAAATGTAAACAAGATAAATATGCTTTTAAGAAATAATTAATGTGTTTTTTCTACTAATTTGTAATTTCTAAAATATTAAGTGAATATATGATTCGAATATGTTTGGATAAATGACAAAAGAAAAATGATACATAATATGCTTTTAAAGTATTCATAGAGAAAAAAGTAAGGTGTCAATAGGGCATTGAGTGCATTTTTTCTAGACATTTCATTTCCCTAAATGTTTTACAGTAACTCATTTTATATTTACTTAGGATTTAAAGGTATTTTTTTAATAATATATAACATATTTATTTTTAGTGAGCAATAATAAATTAATAATTTCACATCTTTACAAATACTAAAAATGGAAAATGTAAGTTTAAAATTTGATGATATTTATTCTGCGTGTAAAATATTAACTATGCTGTCTATGATATGTTAAAATATTAAAATGCTGTCTAGGATATGTTTTGTGGGATTTATTGCATGATAATTAAGACAACCTAATGCAAATTATGCAACTTATATGCAAATCAGTTTTTCTACAGAAAGCACCATATTTTGAGAGATAAAACAGCATTGATATAAACATAATAGTTAATGATTAAACATTTTTTATTGAGCTTCCATCATAAAATAAGTAATAGCAAACGAGTAAAATCCGTAAGAGATAATAACTGTGATTAGCTAGATGTCTAATGTTTATCACATATCAATATTGGTAACATATAATTATTATTGTAGTGTTGGGAGTAAGGGAAATTACATTATAGCTGGATGGGGTTGGGTTGAGATACTTCAGGCACAAGTTGGAGAACTCACAATTTTATTTACATACGTAAAGTACATCACAAACATGCAATTAGAGACATACATTATTTAACACATTTTAAGGACAGATAATTATAGATTCGGGGAAGGACTCTATTTCTAAGCCGAAAACCCCAAACACGGATACGTGCAGGGTGCGTTAATTATATTTCCTCTCCGGGTGAGAGTCTGTAGGCCCACTAATGAACCAATATGCACTAAATATATTTCCTATCAGGATAAGAGACTATAAGCTAAACATTTCTCAGTGGTAGCACAGGTTGAGCTGTACATCCTCTCGAGTGAGAATCTCGAGACCAACAGACCATATCTTCTGAATGCCGCAATGATCGCTCTTGCCAGTGTGTAAGAGGAAGCATAGTCACACTATAAATTTTAATTATCAAAAAATATTTCTTATTTTTATAAAACACATTTTGTATTGTAATTTATTACTGTTTAGAATAATAGTGTTTAAATATCTCCTATCGTTCATTATATAATAGATAAAAATAAATATGCTTTGAAAATACTAAATTTTAATCCAGTAGAAAGTAGAAGTTGACCTTCAGCATTTATTATATTTTTTATGAAAATTAAATTAAAAAAAAGAAAAACTTTTTGAGAAAAAAATTGAATTTTTAAAAAAAACCTTTTTTTCCCCTAAAGCAAAACCTATTATTTTTCAGGTGCACGTTTATGCATTTAAAATCCAAAATGATTTATTTTACTTTTAGGATTTACCACTACATACTTTTAGGATTTTGTTAAAAGGGCAATAAAAATCTAATATAAATGTTATATTAATAAATATGTTTTGTATAATACTAAAAAAATCTATAACACATATATTTCAACATGAACAAGCTCTATATGAGAAAATAAGTACATCTATATAATTTATATAAAATATTTAGGTACCAAATTTAAAATTTAATAAGAAAACTTTTTTCTCTGAAATAATATTACATAAAATATTAAATGATAAGGATTAGTTAAAAAGGCTAAGAATTTAGTATTTAGTTGCCAAAATGTTTCTATAGCTTTATTTAGATTGAAAAATATCTATCATTAACTAGCAATATTATAGAGAGAATTATTTAAAAAAAATGTACGCAGAAAAGTTAAATATTAATTAATAAGTTTATTCATATATAGTAAATTATTTTTTTAATAATTTTTTTAAATAATTTTGAAGCCTTAAAAACTTTACAAAAATTTGCCTTAAAATACTTACCCTTCAATACAAAGCCAACAAAGAAACTTTTAAAAATATTCAGGAAAAAATGTTAAGAAACCAATTTTTAATTATTAAAAATAATTCAAATAAATATTATAATTTTAACACTGAAATGTGTGGTAGTTCATAAGGATATTTAATTCTTATCTTATTTTCAATTTTTATATTTTAATACAAAACGTTCAAATTAATTATATAATCAAAATTGCACTAAATATTAAACATTCAACTTTTCATGAAAGACATTTTGGAAATTTAAGGATTAAAATAGTTTTCAAAATAGGAACCAAATCGTTTTATTTTTTTTTTTTTTATAAATTTCTTTCATAAAATATCGCGAAATTTGAAAGAAATCAATTTTTAATTATTAAGAGCAATACAAATAAATATTACAATTGGAACACCAAAATGTGTGGTAGTTCATAAAAACATTTAGCCATACATTTTTTTTAAAATTTTATACTTTAATACAAAACATTAAAATTTATTGTATAATTAATAATATACTAAATATTAAATATTAAATTTCGCATGAAAGACATTTTAGAAACCTAAAGAGTAAAATCGTTTTCAAAATAAGAACAAAATCGTTTTATTTATTTTTTTTTTGAATTCGTTTTATTAAATATCGAGAAATTTGAAAGAAATTAATTTGTGATTATTAAAATATATATTTAAATTTCATAAAAATTTTATTTTAAATTTTATAATATATATTTAAATTATATAAATATATATTTAAATTTTTATATACTAATAGAAAACGTTAAAATTTATTTTATAATTAATGTTATACTAAATATTAAATATTCAACTTCTCATATAAAAGACATTTTAGAAACCTAAAGAATAAAATCGTTTTCAAAATATGAACAAAATCGTTTTATTTATTTTTTAAGATTTGTTTTAGAAAATATCGAGAATTTTTCCAACTGCATAACAAGTTCTTCGTAGCGTAAGTAATTTCGAACTTTTATTATGTTGCCTAATCGCCTGGATAAATATTTGTGAGGTATAATATTTTTTAAAAATTCTAGATTTCACTTTTCAGAAACATTGTCGAGCATAAAACTATATTTAAAAGTCTCCTTACTTTAACAATGGCACAAAAAAATATATTTCTTTTATCTTGAGAGCTTTAGTTTAGATAAATTATAGTCGAACAAGAATTTAATCAAAAAGAAAATCTTTTTAAATTTATACTAGTTCTTTATTTGATTCTGAAAACTTTTTTATTAATGTTTCTTTTTTAAGTTAAATATATTTAAAGTATGTCGAATTATTGTGTAACCCTTTAAGACTGCATAAGTCATTAAATTTATAAAATAATTACAAATAACTATTTTTTAAAAATATACAAATAAAAATGGCGCATACATGTTTAGTAAACGCAATTGGCAGTGTGGAATCATTATATCCAAATAATTTCCCTGAATAGTTGTTGAATAAATTAAATTATTAAATGAATAATAATTAATAATAATAATAACAATTATTATTATTATTATTAATTAGATCATTTAATATAAGATATTTATAAATATTTAATATGAGTTAATAGTAATAATTAAAAGTATTAATAGTAATTAATTACTATTAAATTTAGTAATTATTTAGTAATTTATTGTAATTAATTTTAAACTATCATTTTATATTTTCAATTTTATAATTATATTTACAATAAAATTTGATTATATTTATATTTTATATTTTGTTTATTATTATATAATTATTTGTTTATATTCAGTTTGTTTACATTTATATTATATAAATAAGTTATCTTTTTATATAAAATTTAAAAAATCACCTTTCAAAACACTCATAAAATGTATTCTAAAATAATTTTATTTCCAATTCTTCATTATCTCTTAAAGATACATTGTTAACGTAATATGTTTCGTAATTTTATATAGTTATCTCTTAAAGTTTATAAAAAAATTATCTTGATAAATTAAGGTTTCACGTATAAAAAAATTATATTTTCGTTAATTATTGCAGAAACAATTTATCTTTTTTAGAAAAGATACATTGTTTAACTAGTATCATTAATAATTTTCTCTTTAATAACCTTCATTGCACAACGAAACTAATGTGTGTTGAACTCATATTTAAAGAAAATTGTGATGGCGTGATATATAGAATTATATTTATAATAATGATGTAAAACAATTTTTGATAAGCGAAATACATAGAAAGTTTAATCAAGTTTAGGAAGGAAATATTATTTTATTGTCTCTTCCAGATATTGCATAATAAGCAACTATTTAATTTAATTACATTACATGCAATACTGGAAATGTAATATACCTCATTATATTCAGCATCAGATAATAATAAGGTTTATTATAATTATTACGAAATTTGTGGTAGGTTCTAAATATGGCTTTATTTAACAAACATGTCGTTCGCGATTTTTTTACAGATATATTAAATTCTGTACTTTTAATTATTTATTTAAAAATAATATTATATATTATACTATAATTAAGTATTATAATTTATAAACATATTTTTTTTTTAATTTGTTCATGGTTAATTTTAAATATTTTAATGGCCCTGATGGAACAGTGACTAGCGCTCCGGCGCTTGGTAACACAGGCTGCTAGTTCAAGTTCCGGTGCTACCATGGATGTGTGTAGTGATTCGGAATCCACTTTAAACCATAGGTCTCCGTCTAATATGACTGTTGAGAGTAAGGCTGACAACCCTACCACGTAAAAAGGCAGGTTCACTAGTCGAGTCAGACTTCTACCTACGGGTGCTCCAGCACAACAGAAGCAACCCCCACTCCTTTCCCTCCTTTCATGAGACCACATGGTTTTTTGGACTTGTTCTGGATGTTGCGGTCTGCCAAGTGAGATAAGAAACAACAAACAACAAAAAATATTTTAAACACAAGAACATTGTATGCTTATGAATATTTTTGTATTATAGGTACAATTAAATGTAATTCGAAGAATATTGATCCCCATATTTAAAAAAAAAAACAATTTATATTATTCAAAAAAAAGTGCAGCCAGCCACTATATTTATAACAAAATCATAAAACTATTCTAGTTATCTGAGTAACGAACAATATAAAACCGATAGGGTGTCCTAATTTTACAAATTGAGAGAGCTTGTTGGTATCCAAATACTAAATAGTAGGGTTCCACTAAACTTTCAGACGGCTACTACATTTATAGTAAAATCATAAAAATCTTCAAAAATAAAAAAGTCATCACAATAATTAGCAATACAGAATGGAGAGAGTGCACCAACTTTTCAAGCTAAAGAGAGTTTTAATGAAGTCTAAATTCCAAACTGTAAGATTCCCTTGTAAATGCCAGAAATGTTAAACAACAAGTACTTGCATACACTAGATATCAACTTTAGGATTTCTCTACAAATTACAGTGGCTTCCAAAACTTCAACTGAGTTAAAGCAATTGCAGCATTCTTTCTGATCAATTTAATTTGGACTAATGTTAACACTTTTGCAACGTTACCATCAATTAATTTTTCATTACCTAATATATTCCTGTTAAATATAAAAACGATAAATTGATTCAAAGGTTGCCGACAATTGTACCTATACCAAAAACCATTGCTTTACAATTGCCAACAATGACAAAACTCAACTAGAAAAATTGACGGAAAGAAAAGTTGTTGTTCGTAAAATATACTAAAAACGAAATTGACTCAAATGAACAAGTTTGAATTGTTGCCATCAATTAATCTTTTTTTACCTAATATGATACTATTAAATGTATAGAAAGACGAATTGATGCAAACCATGTCGACAATCATACAGAAAACAAAAACCATTGTTTTACAATTCCCAACTGTATCGAAACTCAACTAAAAAATTGGCGAAAAGAAAAGTTGTTGATGTTCGTAAAAACGAAAATTCCGTCTCATGTTCGTAAAATTTATGGAGACAGAATTTATTATATAACGAGAGTTCCTGCTAACGTTCGTAAATTTTTACTATAGAATAAAACTTCATGCTGATAATAAAAGATACAGTAGAACAAGAATTCATGCTGATGTTCATAAAATCTTACAATTGAACAATAATTCTTGCTGATTGTAAAATTTAATATAGAATATAGAATAAGAATTTATGCTGACGTTCGCACTATTTGTTTAACACTTGTTAATTTTGTAAAATAATCACAATAATGGTGACTATTGTTTCATAAAATATATTAGAATCTTCCACTATTATTTTTGATTTTTGTAAAATATAGGAGACAACAATTATTCACATGCATTTAAAACAGTGATGTTAGATAATGATGATTATTTAGATAATGATGCCAATGCTTTTAGATATCGATGATGATTTAGATAATGATAATCATTTAGATCATGATGTTAAATGCTGTTAATGACGTTGATATGATGATTTAGAAAATGATGTTAAGGATCTTAGATAATGATATTTAGAAAATGATGTTAAGGATCTTAGATAATGATATTTAGAAAATGATGTTAATCATGTTAGATAATGATGATGATTTAGATAATGATGTTAATGATATTAGAGTAAATATTTTGAAAGTTAATTTTCGTGACATCTTTTAAGATAAAAGTAACTTTTTTTTTCTGTAATAAATAATAAATTTTATTTTTCTTTTCGAATAACTTTTTAAGAACATACGAAATCAAATAGAAATTTAATTATTATGAAAAAATTATATATTAGTCGAATAAAATGATAAATAACGTATGTGTTTTACTAAATATTGATCCTAATAATGGTAAGGATTTGATAATGATACGAATGATGTTGGATAATCAGGTTATTTAGTTAATGATTTAATGATGTCATAGTAAATATTGAAAAAAATTAACTTTCGTAATATCCTTTAAGCGAAAAAGTAAAATTTTCTTGCATAATAAATAATAAATTTTGTTTTTATTCCCGATACACTATATAAGAATATACAAAACCAATAGGAAATTTAAATATTATGATAAAAATAGATATTAGTCGAATAAAAAGAAGAATAACGTATGTATTTTAGTAAAAATTGTTGCTTTGCTCAGGAGATTAAAACTTTTATGTTTTACGATCAAAATAAAATTTTATTGGCAGTTCCCATAAATCTTTTTCACTTAAGATATTACAATTTTATGATGCTCTTAGGAATTTCCCACATTATTCTGATCGATAATAAAAACCTAAAACAAATATGATTTCATAAAAAACGTCAGATAGATTTCTCTATATTTTTGGGGGTTTTTGGTTTTAAATCTCAACACTGAATTTATTATCTCGCTGAAAAAAAGAATCCTAACTTATATACTCACTAACTTTATAGTTATATTTAAAAAACATATTTATATAAAAATATTATTAAAAAACTATAAAATTAGGGAAGTATATTCTTACAGTCAACTTATGTTGACTGTAAGAATATACTTCCCTAATCTTTATAGTTTTTTTAATAATATTTTTATATAAATATGTTTTTTATTTTTCAATACATACATTTTATTTTTCAATACATACGTTTTATTTTTCAATACATTTTATTTTTCAAGTAAATAGGCTTGTAAACAACAGTTATCTGTTGTTTACAAGCCTATTTACTTGAAAAATAAAATGTAATAAGTTTTAAATTTAGAAAATGTCGCCATACAATATATATCTATACAGGTGGTTATCAAAATAACGAAAACATTTATGAATAAAATAAACATTTAAGAATACGCTTTGTATACTTTAAAATGTAATCTTAGCTACCATTTTTTAATATAAAGTATATATCATAGCAGTAAGAGGTAGCTTTAGTGAAGTTGTATACATCTTGGATTTTTGTCAAAAGCGTAAAATGTCAGACCTCACAGACTTTCAAAGACGCCACATCGTAAGAACTCAACTAGCTGAGGCAGCTGTGACCGAAACATCCTAACTTTTAGGTGTTTCTGAAGGTACGTGTCTAAATTCGTGACAGCGTGCACACTGCGGGGCAAAAGAAGCTTGGCAAAGCAAAATAGTGGAAGGAAGGAGAAGTTTTGTGAAAGGGGCCGAAGGGTATTGAAGCGGATTGCAATGTCTAAAAAGGCAACTGTAGCCAAAGTAACCACAGAGCTCAATCTACAACTGGATTTTTCAGTTTTAATATGCATCTATTGTAGATGTTATATAATATCTATTGTAGATTTAAATGGCTGCATATGATGTCCAAAACTGATTTATTTATAAAGTTTCATTATTAAAAATACCAAATACCAATTCATTATCAAAAAATACCGCTAATATTTTTATGTCAGTGAATCTTGTGGCGAAATCATCATTTTGAACAGAATACTTGAATACAAGAATATAATGCAGGAATGTATTTATCTTAGATGTTTACATAAAAATTGCTTTTCCATGTTTATATTTTTATAAATCTAAATGTCATAGCGCGAATAAAGGGTTAGAATGTAAAGATTTGATTGATGACATGGGCAGTGCTTTATTCTTGGCAGTTAAATAAGATAAATTAACTTATTGAGATATATGATAAACTACATGGAAGAGTAAACGGATTGTTGGGTACACTATAATACACGATAAAGTACAAGAAATGTTGAAAAATTGATAGAAAAGACTAACGGAAAGCTAATAAATGAAGATACATCAACTTTACAAATATAAACTCTGTTGTTCAAACCTGATGCAGCTGTTGGTAACTAGTTCATCAGGATTTTTTTTTACTATTTAGGGTAGTAAAGATACAAAAGTGACTATTGCAAGTATAGAAAAGATGCAAAAGGTAAACATGTCTACAATTTAGAAAATTGTATACATTTGAAAAAAAATTTCTTTCTTTTCCCATGTTATATTTCTGTGGCTTCTATAATTAAAAACTTTTCTTTAAATTTAAATATAGACCTAAGGAATATTAATTGTCATCAACTATAAAATTTTGATGGAAATAACTGACAAAAATCATAAAAAAAAAAAAAAAAAAAACTATTATTAATAACACAATTCTATACCAGTGGATTGCTGGTAAACAATTGAACTTTTATTATATTTTGAATGATTTTTCTATTTAAATTTTATGCTAATGAAAAGTATATATTTTTTTAAATATTACTAAATAGACAAATGAAATCGAAATACTTAGCTCAAAATGTTCATTCCTGATATCAGTAAGCAATAGCACCATACCATCAATGCGACCTACTGTAACTGAATAGTGCCGATGAGGAGTAACGATAATAGGTTGCTTCCAGAAAGCATCGGAACCTATCTCTCTCTCTCTATATATATATATATATATATATATTTTATACATATATATATGAATAGATTGATAGATGAAATCGAAATTCTTAGCTCAGAGGTGTTCATATCTGAGATCACTAAGCTATAAGATCGTAGCATCAATAACATATATCTATATATATATATATGTGTGTGTGTGTTTGTATATTCCAGAATAATTTATTTTTTTCACTGTATTTATTTTCTTATCTGTTGCGTAAACATAATAGCAAATGTAATTGTCGTAACGATTGTTGCTATTTATTTTTAACATCTGGTAAGATTATCGCTTTATCTAATATTTGTTTTCTGTTTGTGTTAAACTTGCAAATTTCTGAAGTTTATCTTATGGTGTTTTTAAAACTATTTTTGTTTCTTTAAAAATTCTTTTTGCTTATTTTTTGTATAAATAAAAAAAATTTTTTTTTGGAAGTTAACAAACGATAATTTGTACATTTTTATTTTATTTTATAATAATAACAATTATCAAAACTAAAATAGTTTCATTTTTTAGCCAACACTAAGGCACACTTGCTAGTTTCAAATAAACAGCTTCATTCGCAGTATAAGGCTACTTCTTTACCCATCGGCCAATCAATGAAGAGTCATTCCTCTCCATAGTCGTTTGGAACTTAAATAAGGCTTTTTTTATTTTATTAACTGAATACAGCAAGCTAATGACCAGTATTCTCTAATCCCAAATGATATGTTTCAGCAATCGAATTTAAAGTATCTCATTCAGCAAACCAATACGATTTGCGCTACTGTACCATTTAATCGTTATTTTAATCAATTTTTTTTTGCCTGGAAAAAGTAACAAATTTTGAAAAACGGCACACAGCTATTGAATAAGTGCTTCTATTAAAAGACACACCCAAGGAGATCTAAGATGTCAGAATTTAAAACAAAAAAATGTACACCAGGCTGAATTTTTTTTTTTTTTTTTAGTGAGATAATAATGTGAATAAAAAGTTGAAATTCCTAATTACTCTCAGACTAGGCTGCTGATTTAATTAAATTTCTCCATCAGCGTAATTACTGCTGTCTCAGGATGGGTTTTTTTCTTTTTCTTTTAATATAGTTTTTCAAAGAAAAAAAATGTTTTTAAGTAACTAAGTTCTTTTTATAATCCTTCTTGGAAATTAGGAAAAAAATTTAAGCTACATATTTAAAACTATTTTGATAACTTGAGTGCGTGGAAAAATTTTGATCTTCACAGTGTGAAATCTTTATTACTATTTCATATGTCAGGAAGACATCTTAACTAAAAATGGTAAAGAAAAGACTTGGAAGTATTAATTTTTGTTTAAAACTTCAAGAACTCTTCAAAAAACTTTTGTTTTGTTTTTTATACCTTATTTTTGATGAAAAATATTATTAATTCTTTTTTTTTTTTTTTAAGATTTTGAACTCTATATTCGACAAATACAGATTTAATATGTTTCCAAACCATTAAAATCTTATTGTTTTCGATAATTACAAAATTCCCCATTTTAATTTATTTTAAGTTTCATAAGGTTATCGCTTCATCTAATATTTTTTTGTTTTGAAGTTAAAAATTTGAAGAAAATTAAAATTTTTAATTTTTTTGTTTATATTATTGTGTTTATTTCAATAAATTTTTGTTTGATTAACAATTATTTTTGTTTATTTATATGCAAAATAATTTTTCTTTTTCAATTTAACCAATCGATAATATGCACTTTTCTGTGTTACTCTATGATAATAAAAATATTTATTAAAACTATAAACTATAAGATTATTTATTTAAACTCTATAGAATTTTAATTTCTTCTTTAATAGCCAACGCAAAGGCACGCCTGCTAGTTTAAAATAAACAACTCCCTGCTCAGTATAAAGATTATTCTCGTCTTTACCCATCAATCAATCAAGAGTCATTCCTCTCCATAGTCATTTGGAACTTTAGTGAGGCTTCTTTTTTTAAACAATACAGCAAGCTAATGATCAGTATTCTCCAATCCCAAATGACATGTTTTAGCAATCGAATTTAAATTATATCATTCAACAAACCAATACCATTTAAGCTACTGTACCATTTATCCGTTATGTTAATCAAATTTTTTCTCTGAAAAAGTAACAAATTTTGAAAAACGGCACCCTTCTACTGAATAAAGTGCTTCTTTCAACAGACACACCCAAGGAGATGTAAGATTTCAGAATTTAAAAAAAAAATGCACACTAGTCTGCATTTTTTTTCCTTTAGTGAGATAACAAGGTGAATAAAAAGTTGAAATTCCTAATTACTCTCAGACTAGGCTGCTGATTTAATTAAATTTCTCCATCAGCGTAATTACTGCTATCTCAGGATGAGTTTTTCTTTTCATTTAATATAGTTTTTCAAAGGCACCAAAAAAAAGATTATATGTTTAAATAACTAAGTTCTTTTTATTCTCTTTCTTGGAAATTAGGAAGAAAAATTAAGCTACAGACTTAAAACTATTTTGATAACTTGAATGCATGGAAAAACTTTGATCTTCACAGCGTATATCTATATTACTATTTCATATGTCAGGAAGACATCTTAACTTAAAATTTATAAAGAAAAAAAATTGAAATAATAATCAGTTTTTGAAAGCGTCAAGAAATTCTCAAAAAAGGTTTTTTTTATATCATTTATTTTTTATGAAAAGTATTATTAATGTTCTTTTAATATTTTAAACTTTATATTTGACAAGTATAGATTCAATATATTTCGAAAGCATTTAATCATATTGTTTGTGATAATAATCCAATATCACATTTTAGTAATAAAAGATATATTAACAGTTTTATAATATAATATTAATACATATTTTCTTTCTTTGCGTTTGTAGAAAAAAGAAAAATAATTGTTAACAATATTTTTGGTATAGTAACAGAAATTCCTTAAACACTTTTATAAAGTCATTAGAGAGTTTTTGCATACCGTACTTTAAAAATACGGTATTTTTCTCTCCCTAGCGCGCATGCTCATAGGAAATTGCGCATGCGTATCTGAAATAATGTTTCCTATGAGCATGTGGGCTAGGGAGAAAAATAATACCGTATTTTTCAAAAACTCTCTATTATTAAATAATGGTAAACACTAAGGAGAACTGTTTAGGATAATATATTCAGTAAAAATATTGTCTTTATTATGAATTTCCCAAATAATAATGTGCACTTTTCACCGTTATTTTATAAAAATAATATTTATCAAAACTAAAACAGTTTTATTGTTTTAGCCAAGTCAAATGCACACCTGCTAGTTTAAAATAAACAAATACATGCACAGTATAAGGCTTATTCTCGCTTTACCCATCGACCAACCAATGAAGAATGTTTCCTCTCCATAGTCGTTTGGAACTTCAGTGAGGGTTTTTTTTATTAACTAAATACAGCAAGTTAATAACCAGTATTCTCCAGTCCCAATTGACAAGTTTTATCAATCAGATTTAAAATATTTCTAACGGATATTATTCTCCTAAACAATTGTTCTCCTTTGTTTCTACCACTATTTAATATGCACTTTATAAAAGTGTTGAAACAATTTTTGTTATTGTATAAAATAAAAAAAAATATGTTGTTAATTTTTCTTCTTTTATCAATTAATACGAACGAAGAAAATATGTATTATTATTACAAAACTATTAATTTATCTTTTATTACTAAAATGGGGGTATTTGATAACAGTCGGAAACACTAAGATTTAAATGATTATGAAATATTATTAAATCTATATTTGTCGAATATAGTTTTCAAAATATTAAGAAAAAAAAAAGACTGTGAAGTGTCCTTCCTCTCCATAGTCGTTTGGAACTTCAGTCGAACTTCTTTTTTTTCTGTTTTTTTTTTTTTATTTACAAAATACAACAAGCTAATGACCAGTATTCTCCAATCCCAACTGCCTTTAAACAATCGAATTTAAATTATTTCATTCAACAAGCCAAAACTATTTACCAAAATTAAAACAGCTTCATTTACCTGTCAAAGTACACCTGCTAATTTGAAATAAACAACTACAGGAGCAGTATAATTCTTATTCTCGTTTTTTCCCATCGACCAATCAATGATCAGTCATTCCTCTGCATAGTTGCTTGGAACTTTAGTAAGGCTTTTTTTATTAACTAAATACAGCAAGCTAATGACCAGTATTCTCCAATCCCAAATGGCATGTTTCAGCATTCGAATTTAAATTATTTCATTCAACAAACCAATGCCATTTGCGCTACTGTACCATTTAATCGTTATGTTAATCAAGGTTTTTTTTTGTCAGAGAAAGTAACAAAGTTTAGAAAAACGGCACACTGCTATTGAATAAAGTTCTTCTTTTAACAGACACACCCAAGGAGATATAAGATGTCAGAATTTTTTTTAAAAAATGCAAATCCAGCTGCAATTTTTTTTTCTTTAGTGAGATAACAAGGTGCATAAAAAATGGAAATTGCTAATTACTCTCAGACTAGGCTGCTGATTTAATTAAATTTCTCCATCAGCGTAATTACTACTATCTCAGGATGAGTTTTTCTTTTCTTTTAATATACTTTTTCAATGACAAAAATATATATATATATGATGTGTTTAAGTAACTAAGTTCTTTTTATCCTCTTTCTTGGAAATTATGAAGAAAAATTAAGATTCACACCTAAAACCATTTTGATAACTTGAATGCATGGAAAATTTTTGATCTTCACAGTGTAAATCTTTATGACCATTTCATTGGTCAGGGAGACTTTTTTTCTTAAAAATGGTAAAGAAAAAACTTTGAAATAATAATTAGTTTTTGAAAGCTTCAAGAACTCCTCATTTTTTCCTTTTTTTATAATTTATTTTTGATGAAAAGTATAATTAATTCTTTTTTTTTGAAATTTTGAACACTCTATTCGACAAATATAGATTTAACATATTTTAAAAGCATTTAAATCTTATTGTTTTTGATTATTATCAATCACCCCTGTTTAATAATAAACGATATCTTGTTTTATAATATTAATACATATTTTCTTTGTTTGTGTCTGTAGATAAAAGAAAAAGAATTGTTTAACAATATTTTTTTTTCACATCAAAATAAAATTGCTTAACCAATTTAATAAAGTGAATATTAAATAATAATAAACACACAGAGGCACAATTGTTAAGTATAAAATAGTCATTAAAATATCGTCTTTATTATTAATTTCCCAAACCATTATGTGCACTTTTCAACGTTATTTTCTGTTAATAATATTTATCAAATCAAAAACAGTTTTATTTTTTAAACATCTTAAAGGCACGCCTACTAATTGAACATAAACAGCTCCATATAAAGCTTATTCTCGCTTTACCATTTGGCCAATTAAATGAAGAGTCAGTCCTCTTCATAGTCGTTTCTAACTTTAGTGAGGCTTCTTTTTTTTTTTTTTTTTTTTTTTTTTAAACTAAATACAGCAAGCTAATGACCAGTATTCTCCAATCCCAAATGACATGTTTCAGCAATCAAATTCAAATTATTCCATTCAACAAACCAATACTATTTGCGCTACTATACCATTTAATCGTTATTTTAATCAAGTTTTTTGTCTGAAAAAGTAACAAAGTTTTTGAAAAACAGCACACTGCTATTGAATAAGTGTTCCTATTAAAAGACACACCCAAGGAGATGTAAGATTTCAGAATTTAAAACAAAAAAATGTACACCAGGCTGAAATTTTTTTTTTCTTTAGTGAGATAACAAGGTGAATAAAAAGTTGAAATTCTAATTACTCTCAGACTAGGCTGCTGATTTAATTAAATTTCTCCATCAGCATAATTACTGTTATATCAGGATGAGTTTTCTTTTCTTTTAATATACTTTTTCAAAGACAATATATATATATATATATATATATATATATATATGATGTGCTTAAGTAACTAAGTTCTTTTTATCCTCCTTCTTGGAAAATAGGAAGAAAAATTAAGATACACATTTAAAACCATTTTGATAGCTTGAATGCATGGAAAAATTTTGATCTTCACAGTGTGGATCTTTATTACTATTTCATATGTCAGGAAGACGTTCTCACTTAAAAATGGAAAAAGAAAAAACTTTGAAATAATAATTAGTTTTTGAAAGCTTCAACAACTCTTCAAAAAAAATTTTTTTTTATAATTTATTTTGATGAAAAGAATTGTTAAATATTTTTTTAAAATTTTAAATACTCTATTCGTCAAATATAGATTTAAAAGCATTTAAATCTTATTGTCTTTGTTTATTATCAAATACCCCTGTTTAATAATTAACGATAACTAGTTTTATAATAATAATACATATTTTCTTTCTTTGTTTGTGTCTGTAGATAAAAGATTTATTATTTTAAATAGTTTATTATTTTTTTACAGTAAAATAAAATTGCTTAACCAATTCAATAAAGTGAATATTAAATAATAATAAACACACAGAGGTACAACAGTTTAGGATAAAATAATCATTAAAAATATTGTCTTTATTATTAATTTCCCAAACAATAAGGTGCACTTTTCTCTGTTATTTCATAATAATAATATTAAAGTGGACAATAAATCTAAGAGAGCTAAAGTTTATCTTATTGTGTTTTTTTTTTAAATATATATATATTTTTTAAGTATCTTTTTGTTTATTTGTTTTTAGAATAATTATTATTTTGGAATATAGCCAAACGATAATTTGCACTTTTCACCGTTACAATATAATAATAATATTTATCAAAACTAAAACAGTGTCATATTTTTTGATATATCAAAGACACACCTACTTTTTTTTAAATAAACAACACCGTGTGGAATGTAAGGCTTATTCTCACTTTGCCAATCGACCAACCAATGAAGAGTTATTCCTCTTCATAGCCGTTTGGAACTTTAGTGAGACTACTTTTTTTGATTTCCTAAATACAGAACGCTAATGACTAGTATTCTCCAATCCCAAATGACATCTTTCAGCAATCGAATTTAAATTATTTCATTCAACAAACCAATACCATTTACGCTACTGTAGCATTTAATCGTTATGTTAATCAACTTTTTTTGTCTGAAAAAGTAAAAAATTTTGGAAAACGCCTCACTGCTATTGAATAAGTGCTTCTATTAAGAGACACACCCAAGGAGATCGAAGATGTCAGAATTTAAACAAAAAAATGCACACTAGGCTTTATTTTTTTCTTTAGCGGGATAACAAGGTGAATAAAAAGTTGAAATTTCTAATTGCTCTCAGACTAGGCTGCTGATTTAATTAAATTTCTCCATCAGCGTAATTACTGCTATCTCAGGATGAGTTTTTCTTTTCTTTTAGTATAGTTTTTCAAAAACACAAAAAAATATGATGTGTTTAGGTAACTAAGCTCTTTTTATCCTCCTTCTTGGAAATTAGGAAGAAAAATTAAGCCACACACTTAAAACCATTTTGATAACTTGAATGCATGGAAAAATTTTGATCTTCACAGTGTGAATCTTTATTACAATTTCATATGTCAGGAAGACATCTTAACAAAAAAATGGTGAAAAAATGTTTGAAATGATAATTAGTTTTTGAAAGCTTCAAGAACTTTTTTTTCCTTTATTTTTTATAATTTATTTTTTATGAAAAATATTATTAATAATATTTTAATATTTTAATATTTTGAACACTATATTAGACAAATATAAATTTAATATACTTCTAAAGCCTTTAAAACTTGTTGTTTGTGACAATTATAGAATACTCCATTTTAATTTAATTTAAGTCTGATAAAGTTATCGCTTCATCTAACATTTTTGTTTATTTGTATACAAAACAATTTTTCTTTTTGAATTTAACCAAACGATAAGTTGCACTTTTCCCTACCATTTATTGTACTGTACCATGTAAACGTTATGTTAATCAACTTTTTTATGATTGTTTTTTCTTTGTGTTTAGAAATTTGCAGAAAATTAAACTGGGAAATACTTGAAGTTTTCCGTGATTGTGTTCTTTTTAATATATTTTTTGGTTTTTTTATATGCGGAATAATTGTACTTTTGGAATTTTCCTAACGATAGTTTTCACTGTAATTCTATTATAATAATAATTATCAAAACTACAACAGTTTTATTTTCTTTAGAAAACTCAAGAGCACACCTGCTAGTTTAAAAAAAAAAAAATCCTTGCGCAGTATAAGGCTTATTCTCGTCTTTATCCATCGACCAATCAATTAAGGGTCATTACTCTCCATAGTCGTTTGGAACTTTAGTGAAGCTTCCATTTTTTAATTTACTAAATAATCAAGCTAATGACCAATATTCTCTAATCCCAAATGACATGTTTCAGCAATCGAATTTAAATTATTTCATTCAACAAACCAATACCATTTGCGCTACTGTACCATTTAATCGTTATTTTAATCAAGTTTTTTTTTGTCTGAAAAAGTAACAAATTTTTGAAAAACAGCACACTGGTATTGAATAAGTGCTTCTTTAAGAGACACACCCCAGGAGATGTAAGATGTCAGAATTTAAACTAAAAAATGCAAACTAGCCTGAACAAAAGTTTTTTTTTTTTTTTTTTTTTTTTAGTGAGATAACAAGGTGAATAAAAAGTTGAAATTCCTAATTACTCTCAGACTAGGCTGCTGATTTAATTAAATTTCTCCATCAGCGTAATTACTGCTATCTCAGGATGAGTTTTTGCTTTTCTTTTATTATAGTTTTTCAAAGACATAAAAAAATATGATGTGTTTAAGTAACTAAGTTCTTTTTATCCTCCATCTAGAAAATTAGGAGGAAAAATTAAGCTGCAGACCTAAAACCATTTTGATAACTTGAATGTATGGAAAAATTTTGATCTTCACAGTGTAAATCTTTATTACTATTTCATATGTCAGGAAGACATTCTGACTTAAAAATGGTACAGAAAAAAATTGAAATAATAATTAGTTTTTGAAGGCTTCAAGAACTTTTAAAAAAAGTTTTTTTGATAATTTATTTTTGATGAAAAGTATTATTAATTCTTTTTTTAATATTGTAAACTTTATATTTGGCAAATATGGATTTAATAATATTTCATAAGGGTCTAAATCTTAGTGTTTATGACTATTATCACACTCATAGTATTAATAAAATATTAATTAATAGTTTGATACTAACAATACTTAATACTTTCTGAATTTGGAATTGTAGATAAAAGAAAAATAATTGTATTAACACTTTTTTACACATTCTTATATAAGAAAAATTTTATTTAAAATATAAACATCAGAATGGCACACTGATTTCTCTTCTCAATTATTAAGTACTAAATGCTGTTTTAAAATAATAAAATGCGAAATGATGCTGTTATAAAAGATTTTAAAAATTATGTATATATATATATATATATATATATATATATATATATATATATGTACGTTAGTATATAAACACGTTTTTCTCCAATCTTATATTTTGCTACGTCTAAATGGAAGAATATTATGTATGTTCCACTTTATCGGTATACGTCGGTAGAACTGCTTTTGACTGGAATCCAATCATATTTATTTAATTATTTTAAAACATTAATGCATCGTAATTTGTTAAAACTTTGCAATGCATTACTACCCTATATTAAAATTACAGTTTTATTTATTTTAAAGCAACTAATTATGCATATATATATATATATACATACTACACATATATACATCTAAACATACTACACATATATACATCTAAACATACTAAATATCATAAATATATACATATATACATTTTAAACTAAAACTGATGTCGCATCTATTAAAGAATGGTTCAATTTTTAGCTTATGACAACATCCACAGTAATCCAATTTATCAAAAGCAACTCCATTTTAATCATTAAAAAGACACACATTTAAAAGAAGGGAGAAAATTTTGAAGGAGTTTCTTTTATCTGACTCAAGATTTATTCTTAGTTGGGAAAAACTCAGGAAGTGATTAATAATCTTCGAATCTTTCCCCTCATTTTATTTATGGGAGATAAAATTACTTCCGGCGAAAATACTTTGAAACTAATATTTAGAAAATTAATTATTGTTGATATGTGAATAACGAAGCGAGTCACCGAGTATAAAAGAAAATCCAAGTCCAAATATTGAAATTTTTGCATGTTTCCAAAAAGGAAATTAATTATATAGTTTCGATTTCAAAATTACTCTCCAGTATTGAGGTATCTGCCGATCATATTTTACAACTTTAATGAATTTTGGCTTCATGTATCACTTGCGAATGCGTTTCATTTTCTTATAAACAAATATTATTAATATATATATATATATATGGTAAGGTGGTACTTACGTATTAACGGTACCTTGGCGACAGACTTGGTGGTTTTTAATTGTCGCCAATCTTTATTATTTGGAATAAAAATATTTTGAAAGCGTTTTGATTTTAAATGAAGTGTTTCATATATAGTTTATTATTTGGAACAAAAATTTTAAGTGTAGATTGGCGCCAAATCTGTAGCTGCGGTTGGCGCGTGTGCTCTTTATTGGCGCAACTGTCGCCAAGGTACCGTTAATACGTAAGTACCGGTAAGGTTCTATCGAATGACGTGATTTCTTATCTTAGACACGCTTGCATTACTAAGTAATTTTTTTAATTCTTTAAATGGGATATCTTTAATCTGTTGTCTTCAATCTGTTTTGCTTTAACCCTCTTTGCTGCCTAAAAATGGAAGTAAGTCCCATGTTATTTATAGGAATGTCCGGAGCTTAGATAATCGGAAGGTCCATTCCATGTTGTCGGAATACGTCGGTAGATCTGTTTTTAAATGGGATTCAGTCATCTTACCAGAAGATGTAACATTGTTTATAATATGTTGAAGATATGTGTTTATTGACAAAGTTTTATCCTGAGAATGTTGCAATTAATTTCTTTAGGGTTTCTTATTTATTGCGTGTTTTACGGATTGCTTGAACAGAATTTTTTCACTTCATATCTTGTATGTGGTAAATTTTTTTGTGTTTTTTTATTATTCGCCGATTCCGTTTTTGTCTTTGAATCTTTGGAATTTTAGGTATATTAAATGATTTTCAATTCATCGATAAACTTATGTTCAAAGGTCAGCCAATTCAAGTAGTGGTAGTAGCATCTTAAAAATTTATTCTGTGTTTAACTTTTTGAGAGGTTTGAATGTGAGACACTTCTGAGATTTTGTAATGCGATTGTTATGATAGCTTTGTTATACAATTTGCGCATAGTGAATGCTAGTAGTAGTCATTCACTATGCGCAAATTTTATTAGCATATGTATATATATATATATATATATATATATTGCGATACATTGGTTGATATCCTTATTTGCTTGTGTCTTATACGAATATGCCTCCTTGGTGAATTTTGACTCATCTAAATTAGCCTCTAAAATGATTTTTAGGGGTAACTGCTTTGCATTTGAGTGTGGATTGGGAGAAAACTCTGAAATCTCTGAATATCTAAATGAGAGATACTTATACACATTGTCATGATCATTTTTGGCTCCTCGTTTTTAAAAACAATGACTCCGGAATCGAATCTGGGTTCCCCTGCCCACAAACGTATCAGACGCATACTGTGTCATATATCGAACGGATAGCATATTAATGGACGAATGGATGACGGATCCGAAACTTGATTTTAACATTATTATTTTTGAAGTTTATTTTATTCTTATCAAAAATTTGTATATCAAGAAAAAAAAAGAATGGTATATTTTACAGAATAATTAAATATGCAAAAATATAAATTAATATATTTATTTTATTTAGAATTAAAAGTTTTATTAATTCAAAAATAATGTTTCATCTTGAAATAGAGAAATAATGTCTTCCGATAAAACTTTTAAGGTAAACTACTCCATATTTGATTGTCATATGTTAAAAGACATGGAAATATCTTCTCTTGGTAACCTTATTATTGATCTAAGACGCTTAGAAATGCTCTCACAATCCATTTAATCTGCTGGTTTCTGAAATTAATGATAGTAACACACACCACTATTTGATTCGAACCAGATTTCTTTTATAAGCTAGCTACGTGCCTTTTATCTTGTTTATAAATTGCGCAAATATTTTCGAGGTAACTTATTTTGTTTATTTTCAAAAACAAATACTTAAGATTTAATTGGTAATTTAATTTATTTAAAACAAAACAAACCGTAAAAAGGCAGGAATTATTTCCAAATAATATTCAGTAACAAAAAAAAAAAAAAAAAAACTTAGTGATATAAAGAGTGCAGATACATTTTTTATGGTGAAATAAAACATATATATATATTTACAATTTAAATGCGAAATCTTTCAATTAGCCTGAATGTTAAATGTGGAACATGCACAAATCCCTTTTTGCTTTGCGCATGCTGTACATTTTTCAACAGTGTTTCTAGAAATGCTTAAAAATCTTTCAATAATTTAACATCAGGAAATATCTCGCCAAAATCACAAAACCCTTATATATATGCCAAATTGGCGATATGAAGAGATTCGATTACTAATAATTTTTTTTTTTTACAGCAAACGATTTTATAAATACAAACTTAGTGATATAAAGAGATATATGCTAATAACTTTTTTTGGAGATATATCCTAATAACTTTTTTTATAACAAACGATTTACAACAACGATTTTATATATGTCAACTTGGCGACGTAAAGAGATTCGATTTCTAATAATGTTTTTACAACAAACGATTTTATATATGCCAAATTTTGTGATATAAAGATATTCGATTCCTAATATATATATATATATATTTTTTTTTCTTTTTTTTTTTTTACAACAAACGATTTTATATATGCCAACTTGGCGATATAAAGAGATTTGATTCTTAATATTTATTTTACAACAAACGATTTTATATATACCAACTTGGCGATGTAAAGAGATTCGATTCCTAATAACTTTTTTTATAACAAACGATTTTAATAATTTTTTTGCAACAAACGATTTTATGTATGCCAAACTTTGTGATATAAAGATATTCGATTAGTAATATATATTTTTTTTACAACAAACGATTTTATATATGCCAACTTGGTGATATAAAGAGATTTGATTTCTAATAATGTTTTTACAACAAACGATTTTATATATGCCAAACTTTGTGATATAAAGATATTCGATTAATAATATTTTTTTTCTACAACAAACGATTTTATATATGCCAACTTGGCGATATAACGAAATCCGATTCTTCATAATGGGTTTTTACAACAAACGATTTTCAGAATCTTTTAAATAAACAAAATAAAAAATTGCATTTCTTCAAAAATTATTAATTTCCTATACTCTCAATTATTTTCATACTGCGAAAAAAAACAGCAGTACCCTTCCTTAACGACGAAAACTATTTCTCCCATTTACATTATAATTAATTAATAGTTATTTTATTAAATATAAATACCTTAAATCAATAAATGAATTTCCTGGAAGTTATTCTTTCCCACATAAAATCCGTTAATAAATACGTGATTAACGATAAGTTTTTCTTTAATTAAAAAGTTTTAATGGAACAGCATTAATAATACACATTTAATACTTATCTTATGATAAACAATAAATGTATTGTTTAAACCATTGAAATTCATTTAGTGCATTAAAATTCGAGAACAGTTTAAGCGAAAAAAAATACTTAGTGGGGAAATACAAAAGAACCAAGGAACAATGAACTATTCATAAAAGACGATGAAAAACTAAAATAATGTATGAAAAAAAAATTGAAAAGATTCACAGCGAGAAATGGTATTTGAATAGCGGTTCTTTCAAATTGAAAAGTTTTAAAAATGAGTAATTTTGAATCCAAAGGTAATTAATTTAAAACTGCACTTAGAAATTTAAATCAAACACAATACTCATTTTTTTTGTCATTATCTGAAATACATAATTCAGAAACAATTTATATTTTGCCTCATAGGAAGAATACATTAAATATAAAATTATAAATATTTTAACAGGTCATAATTAATAAGATACTTTGTATGTCTTGCTATTTAATTCACCCACGTTTTTAAAAAAGTTAAGAGAACTATAAAAAATGGAAAACTATAAAATAATGTTGTTAAAAAGAGTAAAATCCACATAATGATGAATTTATTATCTTAAGTAGTGAAATAAAAATTATGATGTTATTATTTTATTTGCTGTAGTGTACAGGTTGGGCAAACAGCTTATAAATGGGTGTGGTTGGGTTGAGATACTTGAGGCATATGTTTGAGAATTCACAGTTTTAATTACACACGCACTAACACCACACACATACAATTAGAGATAGAATATTTACCATATTTAAAGACAGATAATTGTAAATTCGTGGAAAAACTCCACTTCTAAACCGGAAACTCGGATATGCACAGGGTGCACGAGATATTCTTCATATCCGGGTAAGAGTCTGTAAGCCAACTACCATTTCTTTCGAACAGCAGAAACAGTGGGTAGAAAGAAGCATGGCTGGCGCTCTGATGCTTGGTATCATAAGTTCGGGCTTGAATTCCGGCAATGCCATGGAAGTTTGTAGTGGTTCGGAATCCGCTTTAAGCCGAAGGTCCCGGTCTAATAGGATAGTAGAGCGTTGTGGGGGTAGTTTACTCACGTCCGTAGCATATCTTCAAGCTACACGCGTCCCCTGTGTAGTGCTGAATGACAGCAGTGTAGTCCTTGCTTATCACATAAAAATAACTGTCTCTGTATTGCCAGCTGCATTAGAAAAAAAAGACATGCTACATTGCTAGATAAAGTGGCTACATTGCTAGATAAAGTATAAATTATTAATATATATATATATATATATATATATATATATATTTAACCTCAAAACTTCCACATAGAATAGAAAACAATAAATATATCGACATAATTTACAAATTTGATACATAATTTATGACAATAACTCTTCTCAGAAGCCTTTTGCCACGTCCTTTCTTACTTTTTTCACCATTAAATATAACTTTGAAGTTTTCTGGAAATTATATATTAACAACCGTTTATTTAGTTGGTTAAAAATATAAACTTAATCTTTATTTAGGAAGAACATGTTTTTTCTGTAACTCAAAACTATACTAATCAGAAGGTTTTTATAAATATTTTTAGTTGAGAAATTAAACAGTAGGATGTCCCAACCATGAATCCAATGTGCCGATATACGGATTAATCGTATTCAATCACGGTGTAAAAATGAAATATTTCTGTTCAATTTGTCTATCAACAACTAAAATCGACTTTTATTAATGCACATAACGAATCGATCCATTTTAGAATACATTTGACATACATACACCTTGACTACATTGCGACTGTTACTGCAGGAAATGAAATCTGGATTCTAACTGATATCAGGAGTTCTATTCAGCACTTGGCCAATTGGTCCAGTATTAGAGACAGGGTAGGTGTATATATTCTCAAAAAGCTAAAACATCTTTCAGTAGATCATCAGATCCACATACATTGAGGGGAATGAAATGGCAGATGCGTTGGCCAAAGCGGGTGCTAGTGAGGTATTGGTTCCACTTGAGCCCCTTACCTACACAGAGATTTACTCACAAGCTAAGTTAAATGGAAAAACAATTTGGTCTACTCCCCCTGTGTACCAGTGGTATCGGGGCCATCGACCTGGCGGTACTTTGGACTTAATTGTGACAGGCAAAGACAAACTTGCTCAGTGGACACCTCAGAACTATGACTTTCTCAGATGGTTTGAAGTCTTTCGACACTTGCACCAAGTGCTCCTCTGAGCACTTGGTGCAAGTGTCAAAACACCATCTCGTATCTTGGACTGCCTGGGGCTCAGATGTCAGGATCTCCTTGACAGTCCGTTGATGGTCTTGGAATTTCTTCGGGTATTTCGATTCATGGACCTAGTCTAGTCTCGCTGGACTTTGGGGATAGGCGAAGAAGAAGAAGAATACATTTATATAAAAATCAGTAATTGATAATTTAAAATCATGCTTGCCAAATTTAAACTAGCCGAGTGCCAAATATAAACTATCGACACTTTTATTTATTTATTTTTATATTAGAATATAATTGTTTTGAATTTTTAGTATAGTAAGAGAAAAAAAAACATATTTTAAATTTTTTTTCTTAAGGTAAAACATGAAATTTTTTTTAAACGGAACATGTAAAAAAATATATATGTATATATTATGATATATATTTCGTGAGTCATTAATTTTAAATATTTTTATTGAAATTTTCGTTACCAACGTATAAATGATCATAAGAAGTTTATTTATATTCATATTTTCGAACATATTTCTTTGAAATTTTTAATGTAGCAAGAGTAAAAAAAAATAATTTAAATCTTTTTTCATAAAGGTAGCACTTAAACATTTTATTTTTAAATGAAAATAGTTCCATAGAAAATAGCTTACCGGTTCTTTTCCTTAATTTAATAATTTTTTTTTACTAATTGTCATAACTGTAATTACTAAATATAAAAATATTTTGATACATAATTAATAAGTATTTTAAAAATATCTAACATAAGATATAGTTTAAATTTATCAAAACATGTTAAAAATAAATAAGATTAAACATTTTTTAAAGTAAATATTTTAATACAGTGATATTTATCTAAATCGTATTAGCAAATAATTATGGGCAATGATTTCTTATGTGCATAATTTTAAGAGAAATCCCTGTAGATGCACAAATAATTAGAAATTTGCAATATTTGCAAAACAATTAATTATGCTTGTAAATACCTTCATTAATTTAATTTGATCGGTCCTACAAATTCCAAAATAAGGATCCGACATTTAATTAGCTTAATAAAAGTTTTAGTACCAAAATTTAGAGTGAATGAATTAAACCTGCTAAACATAAACATTTTATTTCCACATCAGGTTATTTAATTAAACATTCTTCAAGAAATAATTAATTAGCTTAACTTAAAACTAATTTTTAAATGCACATTTATTGCAATCTTGGCTTCATTAATTTCAAAACAATTATAAAATGATTTTATGTTATGCGGTTATTTAATTAAATTTGAAAAAAATACATAAAATAAAAATAAAAAAAATATTCGTAAAAGTGTACAAATAAAATAAATAAATAAATAAATATATATATATATATATATATATTATTTGTACTTTTTTACGAATATTTTTTATTTATTTTTAAGTTAATTAATTAATTCCTAAATAAATTGAAATCCATTACTTACTCGACTCATTATGTAGTTAAAAAATAAATTAAAATAAACTTTAAATCAAGATAAAAAAATTAAAATTTTATATTTAAAAATAAATTTTATAGTTATATTAAAATTTTTATATTTCCTTTAAAAACCAATATCAATTAAAAATATATTAACTAATTAAATGTTACTTAAAATTTATACTTATTGTTATTTTACAATACTAGTTATCTATTTTAAAATTTATTTTGTTATACTTAACATGATTGTTATTTACTTATTCATATTTTTTATTTTAATTATACTTGTTTTATTGAATGTAATTAATTCAATAAATTACAATCTTTCCAATTAATTACACTCAAATCCATTTTCTGCAAGACATTTACACTCGAAACCTTTGTCTATTGAATTAAAGCAATAGCATCAGTGTCTTTAAGACTTAACCTCTTACGCCACACATAAAACTAGACGTGTATTAAAACCATGAATAAACCATCACAATCCAGACAGCAGTCGGCAACACATGAAACAAGTACCGTCTGGAACAATACATCACGCCGCCAGCTCCTATTGGCTCATTTCGAGAACCCTTGGAATGCCCGTGTCCTTTTAATATTCTGTGATTCCAACACAAGTAGTCTTGTGGGAGTCACAAGAGTAAAACGAAAGGCTATTCAAAGCTTCAATCCTGAAATGAAACCGGAAGCGTTCATTTCCTCTTCCAGTTTCCAAAGGAAATGTCTGGAGGTATTCGCTGGTTGGTTTTTAACTGTTTCGTGGTTGAGAAATGGTCTCTCGGGTGCCATAGTCCAGTCGCATATTTCATTAGACAGCTGGGATAGAAGAGTTTTCTTATTGTTTGTGTTGAAGCAAGGAAGGACAACTTGTTGAATAAGAAAAAACAGAAATGTAAAAGAAATTTAGAAGTCTCTGTAACAAGAATGGATAGAAGTTAAGACAACAAAGTAATTCATTTTCAAGAAGTCTTTGTTGTGGTTTTTAAAGTATATTTTATAAGACTTCCCAGTACAAAAACTTTAAATTGTATATGATTAATTTAAAGTTAATACCAGTTTTTCAGACTTCCCTATACAAAAACTTCAAATTGTATATGGTTAGTTTAAAGTTTAGCACTAGTTGTTTTAGGCTTTCCCATACTGAATCTTTAAATGGTATATGATTAGTTTGAAGTTTAATACTAGTTGTTGTAGGCTTCCTAATACCGAAATTTTAAATTTCATATGATTAATTTAGAGTTTAATACTAATTTTTTCAGACTTCCCAACACATACAATATATCTACACGACAAATAAAGTTATAATTTAAAATCCAATATTGCATTACTCCTAAATACATAGAAAAATTCCTTAACAAATTATATCTTTAACTGATAAATCGAAATCTATTACTTACTTGCCGCATTATGCAGCTGAATTAAATTAAAATAAACTTAAAAAACAATGCAAATATTTATATTTCCTTTGAACGACAATATTTAACAAAATATATTAACGGATTAAATTTTACTTAAAATTATATTTATCGTTATTTTTCAATACTACTTATTTATTTATCAATTTATACTTACAGTTGTATTGTTATACTTATTAATATTTAATTATTGTTCTTCACTTATACTTATTAATACATAATTATTGTTATTCACTTATACTTATTAAAATTTATACTTATTATTTTAATTATACTTATTTTATTGAGTGTAATAACACTCAAATTCTTTTAGGAACTTTGGATGAAAACATTAAATCTTTGTTTAATGAATACTGGTGATTTAATGAAAACATTAATCACTAAATAACCAGATGAAAATATTTATTGAATTAAAGAAATCTCATCAATGTCTTTAAGACTGGACCTCTTACGCAATACATAAAAGTAGAGATGTATTAAAACCATGAATAAACCATCACAATCCAGACAGCAGTCTGCAACACATAAAACAAGTACGTCTGGAACAATGAATCACGCCGCCAGCTCCTATTGGCTCCTTTCGAGAACTCTTGGAATGTCCGTGTCCTTTGAATATTGTGTGATTCCAACACAAGTAGTCTTGTGGGAGTCCCAAAAGTAAAACGGAAAGCTATTCAAAGCTCCAATCCTGAAATGAAACCGGAAGCCTTCATTTCCTCTTCCAGTTTCCAGAGGAAATGTCTCGAGGTATTCGCTGGTCGGTTTTTAACTGTTTCGAGGTTGAGAAATGGTCTCTCGGGTGCCAGTCGCATATTTCATTAGGCAGCCAGGATATAGAAGAGTTTTCTTATTTTTTGTGCCAGCGGGGAATGACAACTTGTTGAACAAAAACAAAACGAAATATAAAAGAAAATTAGAAGTCGGTCTAACAAGGATAGATGGAAGTTTGGACATCACAATAATTCATTTTCAAGAAGTTTTTGTTGTGTTTTCTAAAACATATATATATAAGACTAGCACTAGCATATTACGACTTTAAGATTTAGCACTAGTTGTTTAGGCTTCCCAATATTGAAATTGTAAATTGTACATGATTAATTTAAAATTTAATACTAGTTGTTTTAGACTTCCCAATACCGAAACTTTAAATTTAATATACTTAGTTTAAAGTTTAATACTAGTTTTTTTAGACTTTATAATACATACAATATATCTATCTACACGACAAATAATTTCATAAATTAAAATCCATGATTACATTTTTCCTATAAAGATTGGAAAAATTATTTAAAAAATTATGTGTTTCACTGAAAAATCAAAATCTATTACTTACTTGATTCATTATAAAGCTGAAATAAATTAAAATAAGTTTTAAAAAACAATGTAAGTATTTACATTTAATTTAAACGCCAATATTTAAAAAAAAATATATATATTAACAATAAATTTTACTTAAACTTTATATTTATTTTAATTTTACGATACTATTTATTTATTTTATAATTTATACATATAGTTATTTAATTATACTTATTTTTATTTAATTATTGTTATTTACTTATTTGTACTTATTAAAATGTATACTTAATAGTTAAATTATACTTATTTTATAGAGTGTAACAACCTTTCAAATAATTACATTCAAATCTATTTAGGAAAGTTTGATCAAAACATTAAATCTTTATTTATTGAATTAAAAGAAATCCCACCAATATCTTAAAGACTGGACCTTTTACGCAATACATAAAAGTAGACATGTATTAAAACAATGAATAAACCATCACAGTCCAGACAGCAGTCGGCAACACATGAAACAAGTACCGTCTGGAACGATACATCAAGCCGTCCAGCTTCTATTGGCTCATTTCGAGAATCCTGGGAATGCCTGTGTCCTTTTAATATTGTGTGATTCCAACACAAGTAGTCTTGTGGGAGTCACAAAAGTAAAACGGAAATCTATTCAAAGCTTCAATCCTGAAATGAAACCGGAAGCGTTCATTTCCTCTTCCAGTTTCCAGAGGAAATGTCTGGAGGTATTCACTGGTCGGTTTTTAACTGTTTCGAGGTTGAGAAATGGTCTCTCGGGTGCCCTAGTTCAGTCGCATATTTCATTAGACAGCAAGGATAGGAGAGTTTTCTTTATATTTTGTGGCAGCATGGAAGGACAACTTGTTGAATAAGAAAAAATAGAAACATAAAAGAAAATTAGAAGTCTGGATATCAGGGATGGATGAAAGTTTGGACAACATAATACAAGAAGCCTATGTTGTGTTTTCTAAATCATATCTTTAAGACTTTCCATTACAGAAACTTTAAATTAAATATGATTAGTTTAAAGTTTAGCAGCAGTTGTTTTAGGCTTCCCAGTACCAAAACCTTAAATTAAATATGATTAATTTAAAGTTTAATACTAGTTGTTTTATACTTCCCAATACCGAAACGTTAAATTGAATACGATTAATTAAAAGTTTAATACTTACTTTATTTACCATGAAGTTGAAATAAATTAAAATAAACTTTAAATCAAGATAAAAAAAAATTACATTTAAAATTTCAAAGTTTTCTTTATTAACCTATATTTAAAAATATATTAACTGATTAAATTATATTGAAAATTTATACTTATTGTTATTTTACAAAACAACTTATTTATTTTACAATTTATAATTGTTATTTTGCAAAACAACCTATTTATTTTACAATTTATACTTATTATTTAAATTATACATATTTTACTGATTGTAATTAATTCAATAAATTACAATTCTTTCAATTCATTACACTCAAATCCTTTTAGGAACTTTGATTAATTAAATATTTGATTATCGAATTAAAAGAAATCACATCTATGTCTTAAAGACTTGACCTCTTACACCATACATAAAAGTAGACATGTATTAAAACCATGAATAAACCATCACAATCCAAACAGCAGTTCGGCAACACATGGAACAGGCACCGTCTGGAACAATACATCACGTCGCCAGCTCCTATTGGCTCATTTCGAGAACCCTTGGAATGTTCTCGCCCTTTTAATATTGTGTGATTCCAACACAAGTAGTCTTGTGGGAGTCACAAAAGTAAAACGGAAAGCTATTCAAAGCTCCAATCCTGAAATGAAACCGGAAGCCTTCATTTCCTCTTCCAGTTTCCAGAGGAAATGTCTCGAGGTATTCGCTGGTCGGTTTTTAACTGTTTCGAGGTTGAGGAATGGTCTCTCGGGTGCCCTAGTCCAGTCGCATATTTCATTAGAGGGCAAGGATAGAAAATTTTTCTTATTTTTCTGTGCACCCGGTTGGCATGGAAGTACACCTTGTTGAATAAGAAAAAACAGAAATCTAAAAGAAAAATAGAAGTCTGGATAACAGGGATGGATGGATGTTTAGACAACATAATAATTCATTTTCCAGAAGCCTTTATTGTGTTTTCTAAGTCATATCTTTAAAACTTTCCATACTGAATCTTTAAATTGATCATATGATTAAAATTAATTACCTGCTTAGTTTAATTGAGAAACAGCAATGTTTTAGATATGAGTAGTTGACATCATTTATGATATTATTCGGAGAATAAAACCATACTCTATTCAGTCATTTGAAGATTAATGGTTAAATTTCAATCAGGAAAGCACTATATTTGTAAATATTTTAAAACAAATATATATATATATATATATATATATATATGTAACATTTAGAACAAAAATTTTGAAAACATTCTTACAGTTTATTTTTTAATTAAAAAGATTAAACATTATTTGTGATGCCTGATGCACTCTGGTGTCTCGATTTTTGAAATACATTGTGTTGATATACATGTCGATGTACTCAAGAATCATGGCTCTGCGAATGGAACCATGCTCCACACAATCATTTGCAGATTAATGATTGGATGAGAATCAGGAAAGCAATATATTTTTTGTTCAATAATCATAATTTTTTGTTCAATTTGTTTTTTTCAACAATTTGTTATTTTCCTAATTTTTGTTCTAAAATTATTTAGAGCAAAAACTAGGAAAAGATACTTAAAATTTATCTTTTAAATTATAACAATAAATGATAAATGCGAAATAATTTTTCTCTTCTAAATTGAACACATTGATAAAAAGTTTGAATAATACTTTTGTAGTGTGCAGGTTGGGCAACCAGATTGTAACTGGCTTTGGTTGGATTGAGATACTTCAGGCACATATTAGAGAACTCACATCTTTATTGACACATGCACAAATATCACAAATATACAGTTAGAGACATACACCATTTGACACATTTAAAGACAAAATTATATATTCATCTAAGGATTCCACTTCTAAGCCGAAATCCCGAAATTCGGATACGCGCAAGATGCGCGAAATATACTGTCTCTCCAGATGAGAGTCTGTAGGTCAACTGACCATTACTCCTCAACGTCAAAATGGTGGCTCTTGACAGTGTGTAGGAGAAAGCAGGATTGTACCTTGATAATTCCATCCAGGTGAACTGACTATTGATAAGAAATTCTTATCAAGGTGAGTAGTTGAGTAAATCCACATTTCGGAAAATAATGACAGCAATTCAAGTCCAGAGGATTGAAACCTATACGAGTCAGACATTCGAAATAATTGATTACAATGGTATAATATTATCCTCTAATTAATATAATTTAAATATTTTTACTATAATCACCTATATATATATATATACATATATTATATATATCCTATATATATATATAATTCAAAATTAAAAATAATTAATTAATATATATTATTTAATTTTATTTTCAGTTGTTAATTAATAATTTCTTTAATTTTAATTTGTATATATATATTTTTTCAAATATAATTAATTAACAGTATAATATAAACACGTCCTTACTATAGTACTTTTTAAATAAATGAAGAAAGGTTTGCAATAAATGTGCATTTAAAAATTAGTTTTAAATTTAATTAATTAACTATTTCTTGATGAATGTTTAATTAAATATCCTATGTGGAAATAAAATGTTCAAAGCATGTTTAATCCATTCACTTTAGATTTTGTATACTAAAGCTTTTATTAAGCTAATTAGTTGTTGAATCCTTATTTTGGAATTTGTAGGACAGATATAATTAAATTAATGAAGATATTTACAAGCCTAATTAATTGTTTTGAAAAGAATGCACACTTTTAATTACTTGAATGTCTACGGGGATTTCTCTTAAAATTATACACATAAGAAATCATTGCCCATAATTATTTGATAATAAGATTTTGATAAATATCGCTGTATTAAATATTTACTTTTAAAAATATTTTATCTTAATTTATTTTTTACATGTTTCGTTAAATCTTAAACTATATCTTAAGTAATATATTTTTTAAAATTCATTTTAATTATGTATCAAAATATTTTTTTAAATTAGTAATTATAGTTACGACAATTATTAAAAAAATTAGTAAATTAATTAAATGAACGATTATGAACTATTTTCTTTTTTAAAAATGTTGTTTTTCTTACTATACGAAAAATTTCAAAACTATATTACAAAATATGAATATGAATAATAATAATACTTGCAATGATGTACGAGCTGTTAACAAAAATTTCAATTAATTATTCCAATTAAAGTCGTTTAAAATTAATGATTCACGAGATATATAGTCATAATATATATATATTTAACTACTTTCATTTTTAAAAATATGTTGTACATGTAGTACCTTAAAAGGAGAAATATTATGCTTTCTTTTTCCTTACTCTACTAAACGTTTCAAACTATATTCTAAAATATAAATATAAATTCTACTGCATGTAAGGATTTATACGATGTTAACAAAAACTCCAATAAAAATCGTTTAAAATTAATGATTCATGAGATATATAGTCATATTAGTTTTTCAAAACTATTTTCATTTTTAAAAAATTGTTTATGAAGATGTTTAAAGAATGTTTAAAAATTTTTAAAACATTGTTTTCTTTCTTACTAAAAACTTCAAATAAATATATCTTAAAATATAAATATAAGCTATGCTGCCTATAATGATTTATACAATGCTAATAAAAATTTCAATAAAAACGTTTAAAATTAATGATTCATGAAATATATAGTCATAATATATATTTTTTAATTATTTTCATTTAAAAAATATTTACGAAGGAAAATTTAAATTATGTGGTTATTATTTTTAAAAAAAAAAAAAAAAAATTAAACTCTGTTTTATTTTTCCTTACTACACTAAAATTTTCAAAAAAAAAATATTCTAAAATATAAATATAAATATAAATAATAATGCTTGTAATGTTTTATACGATATTAACAAAAAATTGCATTAAAAATCTTTTACAATTAATGATTCACGATATATATTTTTAAACTTCGTTAAAAAATATATATATATTATGCATGGCCTTTAGGAAGAAAAATTTAAATTATTTTTTTTTCTTACTATACTAAATATTTTTATTTTCTAATGCAGCTGGCAAATATACTAAAAATGTCAAAGAAATATATTCTAAAATGTATACACATACTAATGTATGTACAATGTTAACAAACATTTCAATAAAAATCGCTTGAATTTAATGATTCATTAAATATACAGTCATAATATATATATATATATATATATATATATAACTATTTTCGCTTTAAAAAAAATGTATTACTTTTAAGAAGAAAAATTAAAATTATGTTTTTTTTTCTTATTATACTAAAAAGCTAAAACAAATATATTCTAAAATATATATACATTGTTGTTGTTGTTGTTTCTTATCCCACTTGGCTGGCCAAGCCCACGAGCCCATATGGACCTGATTGAAGGGGAAGGAAGCAGCTTCTGTTGTGATGGAGCACCCGTAGGTAGAAGCCTGAGTTTTGCTCCGTGACGCTCTTACAGTCATAGGAGACCGGGACCTACGGCTTAAAGTGGATTCCGAACCACTACAAACATCCATGGCACCGTCGGGATTCGAACCCGAAAAACCTGTGGCACCGAGCGCCAGAGCGCTAGACACTCGGCCATTCAGGTCCCAAATTTGCCAACGGCACGCAGTGTTCCCAGGTGGTCTCACCCACCCAAGTACTGACCGCGCCCAATGATGCTTAACTTCGGTGATCTAACGAGAACCGGTATATTCAGCATGGTACGGCCGTTGGCTATATACACATAATGTATGTGGTGAGTTATACAAAGTTAACAAAAATTTCCTTAAAAATCCCTTGAATTTAATGATTCACTGAATATACAGTCATAATATATATATATATATATATTAACTATTTTCGTTTAAAAAAATGTTTATGTATAAAAACAACAACATAATTTTAATTTTTCTTCTTAAAAGTAATACATAAACATTTTTTTAAACGAAAAATTAAAATTATGTTATATAAGATGTTTTTTTTTTAAAAAAAATTAAAATTTGTTTTTTTCTTATTATATTAAAAATTTGAAACAAATATATTCTAAAATATAAACATAAATAATGCTGCGTGTAATGATTTATACGATGTTGACAAAAATTCGAACAAAAAATCGTTTGAAATTAATGATTCAGGAGATATATAGTCATAATATTTCTTTTTTTTTTTTAAGTTTACATGTTTTAATGTCAGGAAAGTTTTGGTGTAATGAAAATTAATCGTTTGTTCTTGTTTAGAGACGTCGAAGTTCCTTGAAAAAATAACAGGAAACACAGGGACAGTCGTTAAACTTTGTTCGAATTCTTTTAGATCTCTGGCTTTTCTCCAAGTGTAGCTGCCTGTATTTGAGGGAGACTATTTTAAAATATTTAACTATTGATTGTTTGAAGTTTAATTTGATGGATTAACTAACTTGAAATTCTTTTCAAATCATGATATGATTTAGTTTCTATAACTATATAGTTAACTATAAGGGAATATATAAAAATTATTTATTCGATTTTAAACAACCATTGAAATAATTTCTCTTGTATTGTATATTTTAAAATGAGAGATAATGTTTTATTGGTTTATAAATATTATAGATATAATTATTATTGAATATAAAAAATTGCAAATAATATATATATTTAATATTTATTATTTCATTTAAAAATATTTACATTAAGTTAAGTAAATAAAAAAAAAAGTCATAACATTTTGAGGTATAAAATAAAATTAGAAATTAATAGTTTAATTAATGAATGATTTAATGAAATATAGAAGAAAATGTAGAAAACTATTTTTTTATTATTTTTTTATTATTGTAAAAGCAATTTCCTCTTTATACTGTATTTAAAAAAGGACGAAAAATACTTTGAATTACAGTGGTTTAATTATTTTTAATTAGTTTTGAGAATTAAATATTCTCTACAAAAAAAATTATTTAATTATTGAAATATTTTAATTAATTATTCTATTTTTTATATTTTAATTGCAAAATCGAATTTTTCAAATGTGTTTCTTAATAATTTCAAAAATATTGTAATTTTTTTCATGTAAAACTATTCATATATCAAATAATGTTAATTGCTTTTTAAATTTATATTAGTGCATTTTGAACTATGTTAAAACATAAATATATGAAATTTTTGAAATAAGCATCAATTTAATAAGTCCAATCAATTTTTATACTGCTAATTGTTTATTTATTAAAAAGTAATTAGGGAATATTTAAAATATTAGGATGCATGTTTTATATAAACAGTTATTTTATACAAAAGGTTAAAAAAGAATAACTTAAAAAAAACGAGTACAAATATAGATTTTTTTTTCATACATAGAAACTACTTTTAAGATGATAATAATAGATTCTTTATTTACGTGAAAAATATCATTAAACAATAAAAAATTATTGATAAAATGTTAAGCAACATTTTTTTTTTTTCGTAAAGAAATAACTAAACTATTATTACATAATTCTTTCTCGATTATAATTAATTGAAATATCAATTAATTGAAATAATTGTATTATATCTTGCATAGATTAGACATTAATGCCTATGGTTGTGGTTACAGTGCGGTTATTTATTTATTTTTTTAATCTTCAAAGAAAAAATTATTTTTCCTATAATGTGAAAGCAAATATTTTTTTATCTTTCATTCGTCAATAAAAAATAAAAAAAAAAAAAAAATGCTGTCACAAGCAAAAGTATCTAAAAAAAAATAACAAAATCTTCATCTTTTTTTTCTCTTGTTCATACAGTAAACTAAGAAATGAAAATACTAAATTTTCCATCAAGAAATTACCATTTTTATTATTATTTTTTCCTTAAAGAGCACAGAAAAAATACACTCTAAAAAATGGTAAAAATCTTCTTCGAGAATTCGATAAGTTTACATGGACGTTTTCCTTAACATAATTAAAAGAAAATTACTAATTTTTGATTTTTAACATTTCTGGATAAAACATTTAAACAGCAAGAGCCTAGATATACCCTTTAGCGATAATTTTATCTATATCTGCAAGTATGTACGTTTTCGGTAACATCATTATGTTTCGATTTTAAAAAAAAGTATTGTACTATAAAAATCTTAATAATTTAATTAATGCCTTCTTGAATAAAAAACAGCTATTATTACAATGTAGAAAATATTCTTCCAAAGATATGAAAGAAAGACATAAAAAAATATATTATCAAATTATCAATTTTTTTTTTATTATGGATGTTACCTGTACATTGTATTTAATTGATTTAAACAGGTTTTATTAGCATACATAATAATGTAATTTAACATATATAACAGTACTAACATTTTTGATATCAATCTACTTTTTTATATTATTTATAACCTAAGTTGCAAAAATAAATTTTTATGAGAATTGACTACTTTGTTATTTTATAAAGATTTAAATACATATTTCCTTATTTTCACAGAAAATTTGGTATTATAAAAAATGAATCAATTTATTTGTTCACTGAAGTTAATTTTTTTCCATTAATAAAATAGCTTAGAGAACATTTATTACATTTCAATTCATTTTTATATTGCTAATTGTTTATTTATTAAACTGTAATTAGGGAATATTTAAAATATTAGGATAAATATTTTATATAAACAGTTGTTTTACACAAAGGATAAAAAAAAAATTTATGTTTATTTTAACTTTAAAAAAGCTGGTGCAAATATAGACTTTTTGTAATATATAGAAACTACATTTAAGATACTAATAATAGATACTTTATGTAAAAAAAATATCATTAAACAGTAAGAAATTATTGATAAAATGTCACATGAAGAATTTTTTTTTCATAAAGAAATAACTAAATTATTATTAAGCAATTCTTTCCCAATTATAATTAATTGAAATATCAATTAATTTGAAATAATGCGATTATAACTTGCATAGATTAGACATTAATGCCTATGTTCGTGGTTACCGTGCGGTTATTATTATTTTTATCTTCAAAAGTGCTTTTTTTTTTTATAATATCAAAGGAAATATTTTTTTCAATCTTTTATACGTCAATAAAAAAAAAAAAAAAAAAAAAATGCTGTCACAAGCAAAAATATCTAAAAAAAACCACAATCTTTATATTTTTTTTCTTCTCTTGTTCATACAGGAAACTAAGAAATGAGAATACTAAATTTTCCATCAAGAGCTTACCATTTTTATTATTATTTTTTTCTTACAGAGCTCAGAAAAAATACACTGTAAAAAAATAATAAAAAAATAAAATAAAATTAAAAAAAAAAAAAAAAAAAAACCTTCTTCGAGAATTCGATAAGTTCACGTGAACGTTTTCCTTAACATAATTAAAAGAAAATTACTAATTTTTGCTTTTTAACATTTCTGGATAAAGCATTTAAATAGCGAGTGCCTAGATATACCCTTTAGCGATAATTTTATCTATATTTGCAGGTATGTACGTTTTCGTTAACAGCATTATGTTTCGGATTTTAAAAAAAATATTGTACTATAAAAATCTGAATAATTTAATTAATGCCTTCTCCTTGATTAAAAAATAGTTGTTGTAATTACAATGTAGAAAATATTCTTCCAAAAATATGAAAGAAATACATAAAAAATGTTTTATCAAATTAACAATTTTTTTTTATTAGGGAGCTTACCTGTACATTACAGAGAATTGATTTAAAATAGACTTCATTAGCATGCATATTAATATAATTTTAACATATATAACGTATTTCATTAAAATATATGGATTTTAGACGATTAATGTTAAATTTATATGATAAAAATTAAAAGTTAATTGATTAATAATACCTGCCTGAGTTGCTAAATAGCACTTGAAGTATATTGTATTAATGTAATTTTAACATAAAACAGTATTCATTAAAGTACATGGATTTTACACAAATAATGATAAATGTATATGTTAAAAATTAATTGTTCAATAAAACATGCCTGTGTTCCTATACATAACTTGAAGTATCTTGTTTAATGTAATTTTAGCATATATAACAGTACTTCATTAAAATCTATGGATTTTGAACGATTAATGATAAATTTACATGTTAAAAATTAAAAACTAATTGGTCAATAACAACTACCTGAGCTGTTAAACAAAATTTGAAATAACTTGTTTAATGTAATTTTAAAATATATAACTGTACTTCATTAAAATATATGTATAATAAACGAATAATGCTAAATTTATACGTTAAAAATTAGAAATTAATTGATTAATAAAACCACCCTGAGTTGCTAAACAGAACTTGAAATACCTTGACTTGAGTGTGAACATAAACACTCTCGATACTTCATTCAATGACTTTTTCAGAAGATACATTATATGCATTATAAGATGCCTGAACATAAGGACTCTTATCATGAAGTTTCAAAAGATTCCATAAGAACTCAGCAGATATCTTAAGATATGCTGCGTCACAGAAACATTCAGGCAGGAAATACAGGTAAAAATATATTTACCGATGATTATTTATCATATTATTATTTATGAGATGCATGCGCAGACACCATGAAAGCCTATACAGGATCTCATAGCATGTACAGTGTGTACCGCTAACAACTGGTCTGGTACATTTCAGATCATCCAAAAGATGTTTAAACTCCATTGTAAGTTGTGCAATGGCATTTACGATTGACTATTTGAACGGCACCTAATTAATAATAATAATAATAATAATTAATAACATAGTTCTTAAAAATAATCATATTCTTTCTGGTATTTTTCACTTCACAGCAGTGCTGAAAAAACGCTGTCAAAAATGCCATTTTTTTTAAACTTAATATTGATATTGTTATTGTTATTTTTCATCCTTGGTTCGACTTTAGACTCTGCAAGTACATTTACGAATTTCACCTGCTAAACAATGTTTATGATAGTTTGTTTTTCTAGATGTTTGCTGACATCTGTCTTTGTCATAGCAATAATTGGATGTCATGTATTCTATAATCAATAAAAATTTTCAACACACTGATCATAAAAAGAAATTGTACATGTACCATTATTTATGAACTTTATTATTAATAACAACATATTACTAATAAATGTATATAAACTTATTTATAACAACATTTTAAATTAAAATAAAATACTAAACTCCATATTTAAATTTATTTTTTAATAAGTGATTTTTAGATTCGCTTATTTTATGAGCAAAAATGCATAGTTCGATTTTAACTTTATTGAAATTTTAATATCACTGTTTGTAAACATTGAAATCCTGAAAAAAACCTTGTAAAATAAAACAGTATTAATTTTGATGTTAATTAAATTCATTTAACATTAAAAAACAAAGATTAAGAATTAATATCTTATTCAACCGCGAAAATATTTAATTGCTTTATATTCAAATTTAAACATCAGCATGTGCTTTTCAACCGTTATTGAGCTACAACAAAATGTGCACAATGTAAAATTTGATTTAATGAAACTGATAAAGTAATATCAGCTTGTATAATTCATCAGTAAATCCTGTTTCTTACATTTTTTAAATTATTGGTTTTGGCAGTGAGGAAAATGTGGATAAAATTGACTAACTTTTTCTATTAAAGCCTTTTCCTTTTTTTCGAAATAGGAAGAAAAAAATGTCTCTTCGATCGTTAACAGTAAGACTTTTTCGAAAGTGATAGACACTGAAGTTGAGTGCTTTGGATTTGTAGGCAAAAAAATTACAATTTATTATTAGAAATTTTTGTGTGCATGCAGAAAATAGTTCGAAAGTTTTTAGTACAATTTTTTTTAAATTTAGTTTTAGTAAGGTAGTTTAATAATATCATAAACAAATTTTATGTAATTGCTGACAAGAATTAACGTTTTTTAACTGTTATGTTACAAATATTTTATTTTTTATTGTATTTCGAACAGTGTTGAAAGAATCAATATTTAACTGAGTTATAGTTTCAATGCTGTACCATTCCTTGAAATTTTAAATGCTTGAATATAAATTGATTGAATTTTTAATTGAATTTAACTGATATTAAATCTTAAATTTACATTTTTAATCTTGATTCATGCAAAAAATGAGCTATATGTTTATTATTACAAATTCATAAAAATGGTTTATTGTTGAAACTATGTAATTCAGGAAATGGTTTATTGTTAGAAATTAACCATTTCCTGAAAAATGGTGCAAATTGTAGTAAAAAAGTTTAAATTTATCTCTTAATAAAGCAAATGGATGAAATTCTTCATTGTTGTCCAGTATCAAACTCTAGAGAGATTATCTAAATGAACAGTGATAGTCTAATTGATACAACTAATTGAACAGAAGTTACATTCGGAAACAACATTTAGTCTGGTAAAATTATGAAAACACGTAAGTTCTGACATTATTCCTATGGGCAGAAACGCTCGGTACTGTACTAGGATCATATATAGAGTCTCATATAGTATTAGTATATTTATATTAGACAGTATACATGCACCAGCGTCTTGGTGAAACAATATACAATGTTTCTCTAAATTTGTGCAATATACACTATGCACAAGATGTATATAAGGTTCACGCGTGTTACTTTTCTGCCTTTATGTCACATAATGGTTGATTAGATTCTCCAAAGATTTTGGATAGTCTCCAAAAACTTTCCAGCTAGTTAGATACTATCCTTCAAATCATTTGTTAATGAAGACATCATAATTGGCCAGAGGAAAATATCAGGGTTCAAATGGACATGACTATATCAACAATCAACAACATTTCTTACATGTTTAAACATATTCATTAGTAGTTTATTCGAAGCCAACAACTGCATGATGCCGTCCGTAATCACTTTCGAAAGACTCATATACTAATTTGTCATCGTTTTTGTTCATAAATTTTCCACTCCACCAAATAAGTCTGATAGATTCATAGTCTAAAGATACAAAATGTATACATAGTTCATACATGTGGCTTTTCAACCTTTATACACAGTCGTGGATTAGATTCGTCAAAACTTTTGGTTTGTCTCCAAGAACTTTCCAGACCGCTTGTTCCTAGTCCTTAAATCATTTGTTAATGAAGACACCGCAGTTGGCCAGAGGAAAATATGGTGCAAAGGATCATTACTATGCCAACAGTCAATAGCATATCTTGCCCTTTTAAACATATTCAGTAGTTTATTTGGAGCCTGTGACTGCATAATGATGTCCGTGACCAACATTTCAAAATTGTCATCATATCTGTTTTTAAACTTTCCACTGCACCAAAGTCAAATGATATGTTGAAAAAGTGCTGACAAAAAATGTTATTTCGGTACTTTATACTGTACTATTCGTCATCCTGATTTGACAGGCTACTGATCAGGTCCTTCAATTATATTTTTTTCGATATAAATTGACTAAACGCGATATATGATAGCATGCTATGTAATATTTTTTCTTCCTCTTTTGTCACAGTAAGCCTTTGTAAGCCTGCATACAATTATGAGTAATTTTTTGAATACTTAAAATGTAATAACGAAATATTTCCCCTATATTTTTTTTTATTTAATAAATAATTTTAAACATTATACTTAGTTTATTACAATGTACATGATAAGTCATATTTAAATGTATGTTCTAAAATTCTCAGTAGTAGTAATTCTCAGACAGACGGGCTCATTATGTTGCAAAGCAAATATAGTTTGTTTTTAGTGTATTAGTCTTAACAACACTGGTTATACATCTTGAAATATTATGTTATTTGCATTGATTTAGCTTAAAAACGTTAAATCGTTTGAACGATTCACAGAACTCGCCAAAAATATAATTGATTAAAATATTTATTGATACAAAAATTAATATTTTCTTTTAAAAGATAGGTTTCACTCTTATCGAAATCACTGAAACTGATGAGAAACAACTTGACTGGCGTTCTGCTACGTTCTATTTGGTGGAAACCAACTTAACAACAACAACAAACAAACAAACTGGAAACAAACTATTGTTAACAAAACATGAACAATGCATTGATGTCAAGTTTGATTTAATATAACTTATCTAAATTTCTGAAGCATTTTTGTCTGTTCAGTAATTCCCATTTTTGATGTTTTTAAATGATTGGTTTCGACAGCGAAGAATTTAGAGTAAAAGATTCAACTCTTCTATCTCAATCGTTTTACGAATAGTGAAGAAACGGAATTCCTTTGATCGGGGCCAGGGGCCCTTCTTTTAAAATGATAGACATTAAAGTTGAAAGCTTGGTAGTTGTATGCACTAATGTAACTATCGGTTTTTTTTAGAAGTGTTCGTATGGATTTAAATAACAATTAGAGTATTTAAATGTAATTTTCATATCGAAAATGGTTTAAAGTGTTCCAGTAATATGCAGTAGAATAAAAAAAGTGTATTGAACTGTATTGTATATAATACCAGTTCAATTAAAAGTATGTTGAACTGTATTGTATATACTACCAGTTCAATTAAAAGTATGTTCAACTGTATTGTATATAGTACCAGTTCAATTAAAAGTATATTGAACTGTATTATTAAATGTATTGTATCAGTAATTTACTTATATATTTGTTATATTTTGCATTATTATGAAAAAGAAATGCAAAATATGCAAAATATAAAAAAAATATTGTAATTTTACTTTGCATTACAATTTCTTAATACGTAATGTAAGAAAACGTTAATAAAAAATCATTGTATAAAGTTTGAAAAATTAGGCAAATCTGATATAATTATTGATAAATATTAATATTTTTTTAAATTTTATTTAAGAGGTTTAATATTGATCTATTAACAAGTTTTAAGTGATTAGATATCAAAAGGAATTATAATTTTAATAAGTATTATAAAAATTTTTATAATTTTATAAATCATCTTTTTAGTAAGTTATCATTTTGAATTTCTTAGAGTATAGTCTTTGTATAGACTTTTATTAAATTTTTTGATTGTTTAAATTAAATCTCAACTCAAACAATCACTTGTTTATAATGTAATTTTTTTATAATATTCAGTTATGGATATTATTTTTATAAAGTTCTTTTTTTTATAAATTAAGTGTAATTTATATTATTTTTCTGCATATATATTTTTCTATACAAACAAAAAATTAATGTTTTGGTAAATGCTCTTAATTATAATCAATAGTTACAGAGATAGAGCGCAACATCACACAACAAAAAGATAAATAAACAACAAAAATGGCTTTATATTTATTTATTAATGACATCAATAATTTGATTTTATTTTTATCATGAACTCCTTTATTATTTATTATCTTTCATAACATTGCTTATTAATAGAATGAAACAACAACCTAATCACCAGTAACTAAGGTTAGGAATTAAAGATGAATTAAATATTTTTTTTCTTATTTATTAATGTTATAATATTTATTTTTTTATTTCGAACGAGAGAGACGAATTAATAAGCATCTGTGCATGTGTTTTTTTATCGAACACAATTGTTGTAATTAAAAGAGATGTGAAGGATTCTTTTCGATTAAGATTATTAAAAATATTTCCATAAATTCAAAATTCAAGTAATTCATGAATAAAAGAAATGGTTATTTTTTGAAAAAGTTTATGGATTTGGCCAGAATGTATTTTAAAATAAAACATTTTGCCATTTCCACACGTAAAGTACACTGAAGTGACAAAAGTCATGGGATACCTCTTAATATCGTGTAGGCCCTCCTTTCTCCCGGCGAAGTGCAGCAACTCGACGTGCCATGGACTCAACAAGTCGTTGGAAGTCTTCTGCCGGAATATTGAGCCATGCTGTCTCGATAGACGTCCATAATTGTGAAAGCGTTGATGGTGCAGTATTTTGGGCACGAACAGACCTCTCGATGATGTCCCATAAATGCTCGATGGGATTCATGTCGGGCGATCTAGGTGGCCAGATCATTCGTTGGAATTGTCCAGAATGTTCTTCAAACCAATCGCGAAAACTTGTGGCCCGGTGACATGGCGCATTGTCATCCATAAAAATGTCGTTGTTTGGGTACATGAAGTCCATGAATGGCTGCAAGTGATCTCCAAGTAGCTGAACATAAGCATTTCCAGTCAATGTTTGGTCCAGTCGCACCAGAGGACCAAGTCCATGCCATGAAAAAACAGCCCACACCATTACGGAGCCACCACCAGCTTGAACAGTGCCTTGCTTACAGTTTGGGTCCATGGCTTCGTGGGGTCTGCGCCACACTCGAACCCTACCATCAGCTCTTACCAACTGAAATCGTGACTCATCGGACCAGGCCACGGTTTTCCATTCATCTAGGGACCAACCGATATGCTCACGTGCCCACGAGATTCGCTGCAAGCAATGTCGTTCTGTCAGTAAAGGCACTCGAGTCGGTCTTCTGCTGGAATAGCCCAAGAAAGCCAAATTTCTCCGCACAGATCTAACAGACAAGTCCCTTATACGTCCCACATTGATTTCTGCATTGATTCACATTCTTGTCTGTTAGAATTTACGACTCTTTGCAGACGTCGCCGGTCTCGGTCGTTAAGTGCAGGCGGTCGACCACTGCGTGGTCCATGGTGGGATGCTATGCCTGAAATTTCATACTCTGGGCACACTCTTGACACAGTGGATCTGGGAATGTTGAATTCCCTAACGATTTCCGAAATGGCATGACCCATGCGTCTAGCTCCAACTAACATTCCGCGTTCAAAGTCTGTTAAATCCAGTCGTGCGGTCATCATCACGTCAAAACCTCTTCACATGAATAACTCGAACAGAAATGAAAGCTCTGCGAAAGCACTGCGCATTTATACCTGTTCTACGCGATGCTACTGCCATCTGAAAATTTGCATATTGCTGTCCCATGACTTTTGTCACTTCAGTGTATATAACAATTCGAAATTTACAATAACTATGTTATTATTTTCTAACTTAAACAATAATAAAAATCTAACACAGTAATAAATAAATAATAGTAATAAAGTAACACAGTAGTAACTAATACAAAACGGTAATAAAAATTAAAAACACATTTGTTATGTTGTTAAAAAAAGTTCTGAAAAAATTGTTTAAGTTATAATATGTTCTGCAATTCTATTATAAAATAAATAACCCAAAATATTACAGAATGTTTTGATGCTATTAATAAATCCCTTCTAATGAACATTTTTTCTTCAATCTCAACAATTAAGAATGTATTTCTAACATTTTTATAGCTTCGTTTCCTCATACGAGTATTGTCCCATGTTTTCTCTTTAAGTTTTGTGATTCTTTATGAAATATTTTGCCATGATAGCGGGGTACTTCGCTAGATACCTTTCATATATTAAACTTTATAAAGAGTTGAAACGTAGATTCTTAGCTGTAAAGTCCATTTATTTTTACCTACGAGTCTATCTTTCGGATATTAATTTCTCTTCTTTTTGATAATTTATCTGATATACTTGAAACTTTTTACACTTTGATATTTTTGTTCTTTATTTTTATTTGACATTTGAGTAATATTTATTATTGTTGTTTATATATGCACCATGCAATTTATAAAATAAGAAGAAATAAAATAATTATTCAAATTTTTTCATATTTTTTTGAATAATTTTATAAAAACAAATTATCAAGGTAAATTCGATACTTTGTTTATATTTATTTAAAACATTAAAGGTGATAAAATCATTTTGTTCCTTGTACTAGTTTATAAAATCACAAAAAAAATTAACAATAATTTCATTGGACATATACCAAAAATAACTCTGCAACCATAAAGACAAAATATAATTGTTACAAACTATCTAATGACATGCTTAAAACTATCACTTATCTCCGCATTTTACAAATAACTATTTCTCACCATCAGAAAACAGATATATCACTAAATGCCATTATATCAGCAGGCTTTTCATTTATTCCAAAAGATGACTTTCAGCAAGTTTGACTTATCGCCAGAAAAGACAATCCTCAAGAAAAGTCGATCATTCAACATTGATCTATGACAACAGTCAACCGATATAACAGAAATATAAATGACATATGTCGTAGCCAACCATAGGTAAATACTCTCCGAAAGACGTAAGATGTGTTGTCTTAACTTCTAACAAGTGTGACCAAGAGCTATTGTTTCTGATTAAAAACATTGAACATTGCAGATGTTCATCTGGACAAATATTTTTGTTACGCACATGGTTGGTGACTTTCTAAGCGTGAAGTGGATTAGTTACTATGACAGGTGAACTGCTGTATGCATGGAGTGGATTAATTATTATGATTATTCTGTGTAGGATATGAATTCCGGTAGTGTTTTTCTTTATGTATGGATAAATGTACATTTCATGATATATAAGATAAAATTTATTTGTATATGGATGTTTTTCATGCATTATAGAATTTCATGCATTATTTTGCTGGTTAATGCCTGTTAGAATATATTTAAGCATAAGTTTATTGCAAAATCAGGATTTAACCTAGGATACCTTATAGACATTGCAAAACATCAATTAGGAAGTATGCATTTGTAATCGTTATCTACTAGCAAAAATGGAAGAGATTCCCTCTTTACTGATTTATAGACATTTAACATTCCTTTTTTATAAGGAAACAATATTATACATTTTAATATAATATTTGTTATACCAATAGTAATTCAAATTTTTATTCATAAGTGCCGATTCACAATTACATTCAGTTGATTCACAATTGCATACAATTCGATTCACGATTACATTTAATTCGATTCATAAATTCAATTCTTCAGAAGTTCATTCGATTAGATTCACAAGTTCTTTCAATTAGTTTCACATGTTCATTCGATTCGATTCACAATTACATTAAATTCGACTCACGATTGCATTTAATCAATTCACAATTACTTTCAATTCGATTCACAATTATATTTAATTCGATTCATACATTCAATTCGTTCCACAAATTAATTCGATTCGATTCACAATTGTATTTAATTTGATTCACAAATATATTTAATTTGATTCACAAATATATTTAATTCGATTCATTACATTCAACTCGATTCACAAGTTCATTCGATTCGATTTACAATTACATTCGATTCGATCCATAATGACCAAGAGCTTTTGTTTCTGATTAACATTACAGATGTTCATCTGGACAAATATTATTGTTCCGCAAGTCGCAGGTGACTTTTTAAGCATGAAGTAGATTAGTTATTATGGCAGGTGAACTTTTTTATGCATGGAGTGGATTAATTATTATGATTATTCTGTGTAGGTTATGAATTCCGATTGTGCTTTCCTTTATGTATGAATAAATGTACTTTGAATGGTATATAAGATAAAATGCATTTGTTTATGTATGTTTTTATGCATTATATAATTTCATACATTATATTTTTCGTGAACACATATTAGTTATATTTAACATTTAGCAAAATCAAGGTTATTTAGGATACCTCATAGACATTACAAAGCCTCAATTAGGAAGAGTGCGTTTTAAACAGTTCTTTACTAATGCAAATGGAAAATATTCTCTCTTTACTGATTTATTGAAATCTAACATACTTTTCATCAAGAAACCCCATTGTATATTTTCTAAATAGTAATTGCTATATTAATATTAATTAAATTTTTTATTCATAATTGTCGATTAACAATTACAGTCAATTCGATTCATAATTACATACAATTCGATTCACAAATTCAACTCCATTCATGAGTAAATTTAATTCCATTCATAAGTAAATTCAATTCCATTCACAAATTCACTTCGATTCAAAATAAAATTCAATTCGATTCACAATTACATACAATTCGATTCACAATTACGTTCAATTCGATTCACAATTACATACAATTCGATTAACAATTACATTCAATTCGAATCACATTTACATTCAGTCGATCATCAATTATCTTCAATTCTATTCATAATTACATTCAATTCTATTTGCAATTACAATCAATTCGATTCAACATTAAATTCAATTCGATTCAAAATTAAATTAAATTCGATTCATAATTAATTTCAATTCGATTTATAATTAAATTCAACTCGAATCATAAAATTAAATTCAATTCAATTCATAATTAAATTAAATTCGATTCATAATTAATTTCAATTCGATTTATAATTAAACTCAATTCGAATCATAAAATTAAATTCGATTCATAAATACATTCATTTATAGAGAAAAAAAAAATTCCATCAATAATAGTTTATAGAAAAAAAATTGTAATGTATAAAATACAACAAAATACAAATAATGTACGTTATAAATGGAAAGTCCTTACGGATAAGGATTAAAATAAAGGTTAAATATACGAGAAATATATTTATAATGAGGAAAATAAATTTATGAATCTGCTGTATAATCAAATAAACATATATATATATGTAGTTATTTTAAATTACATTACATATATATTAATGTTTTAATGTTATGTATAATTACATTACATTTAAACAATATGTAATTAAAAAGCTGCCAGTGATTAAGTTATCAAAATTTGGAGCAATATATGCCCAACAATTCCATCTACACCCTTTTATATTACTCGCATTTTAAAAATTATTTAAATCTTGCGAAAGATATCCAGACCTACCATCTACAGATACCACGAGAAAACGGGGATCTTGATATCTAGAATATGTTAAATCCCCAAAATGGAATATGCAGATATCAAAATACAGATCACATCGAGATTGGCTTCGTCCCAAATATGCAAATAAGAGTTCAGGAACGAAAATGTTGCGTATATATGCATCGCGAAATTTTATTACATCTAAAACATTTGGCGAGAAAATTTGAAACACACTTTTGCATTAACAACTCCCTTTTCACACTCTGGAGTAATTCGTAATTTTGTCCTGGAGTTGTCCTGTTGGATTCGGAACAATTTGTGGATGAGCAGATTCATGTAGTGCGAAGATTAAGTTTCGCCTTATTAATTCTTGGACTTAAAGTCCAATTGATAATAGACTTGGTGGAAGGTGGTAACCAGATACAAGGTAACCAAATATTGAAGGCGCCAATACAAGAGGCTATTCAAAATTGAGGTTATTTTATGTCACGAATAAAGAACCAGAGTGTCCTAGTAAACAGCGTCTTGGGTCTTCTATGTTAAGTACTTGAGGTTCGAAACTCAATAAGCAATGACGAATCGAAAGTTTCACTTATATGCAGAGGAGGTGCGCCGGAATCTCTTTCGACAACTTTGAAGAAAAGATGAGGTTGATCTGGTGGCACACAAAATTGTGGAGTTATATTGTAGTTGTAGTTTAGCCGGTCTTATATGTAGTTGTATGTTATATAGTAGTCGCTTTTGACACTCTGTAGTAATTTGTCTTGCAGATTACTATAGTGCGAGGACTGAATTTTGCCTTATTAATTCTTGGATTTAAAGTCCAATCGATAATAGACTTGGCGGTAAAATGTAACCAAATGTTAAAGTCGCCAATACAAGACGGGCCCCAAAGCTTTTCAAAATTGAGAATATTTTATGTCCCGAAAAAAGGACCACAGTTACATAGTAAACAGCTTCTTTGGTTTCTATGTAAAGTACTTTAAATTCGAAACACGATAAGCGATGACGTATCAAATGTGTCATGTATATGCGTAGGATGTGGTCCAAAGTGTATTTCCATAACTTTGAAGAAGAAAAGCGGAAGTGGATCTAGTAGCACTCACAATTGTGGAGTTAAATTGGAGTTGTAGTATAGCCGGCCTCTTGTAGTCCCTTTGACAGTCTAGAGTAATTCGTAAATTTGTCCTGCAGTTGTCCTATTGGATTCGGAACAATTTGTGGATGAGGAGATTAATGTAGCGCGAGTACTAAGTTTCGCCTTATTAATTCTTGAACTTAAAGTTCATCTGATAATAGACTTGGAGGAAGTAGGTAACCAGATGCAAGGTAAACGAATATTGAAGTTATCAATACAAGAAGGGCCCCAAAGCTATTCAAAATTGTGGTTATTTTATGTCACGAATAAAGGATCTTAATGATCTAGTAAACAGCGTCTTGGGTTTTATGTTAATTACCTAAGGTTCGAAACTCGATAAGCAATGACGAATTAAAAGTTTCATATGTAAGCGTAGTATGTGTGCCGTAGTGTCTTCCACAACATTGAAGAAGAAAAGAGAAGGCGGATGTAATGACACACTCTTGGGCCTGATGGCCGAGTGGTTATACGTACCACAGGCTTAGGATTCCGACGGTACCATGGATGTTTGTAGTGGTTAGAAATCCACTTTAAGCCGGAGGGGGTGTTGCGCAATGGGGCTGTAGCGCCAATGATGATAGTTTGGTTTGTCTCTCTACTGTCATTTTTTGCACAATTCAGGCTAATTAGACCGGAACTTACAGTTTAAAGTGGATTCAGAACCCCAAAAAACATCCATGCCATAGCCAGGATTCGAACCTAAAGCCTGTGGTACCAAAGTCCAGAAAGCTAGCCAATTGGCCATCAAGTTGCCCAATGATGATGATGATGTTGTTGTTGTATAAGGAATTAAGTTAAAATAATGCTTAACAAGAATTTCATTAATTTACATCAAATCAAATCATCAAATAATCACATTAAAACCATATGTATAAAAATTAAAGAAAAATTATTCTTTCGAAACTGTGCCTCTTTAAAAATTATTATATTTGTCTGTTATACATTTACTTAAATTTTTTTTTTCTTTCATGTTTACGAATAATAATAAGCATAAATATTGTTCATCTACGTATCATGAGAACCATATAAATGTATAAATAAATTTTTTTGCGCCCTTGACATTTTATTAAAATATCAATACATTTATTTGTTGTTTTACTGAAATTATTTTTGACAGTAAAAATTTTAGTTCATCAGTTTTAGGAATAGTTAATTCATCGCTTTTTAGTGTTTCAAATATACTAAAATCAGTTTAATGGAGGTTAGAATTAAATAATGAATTATTTATGTTATAGTAAATAGAAGTTTTTCTTTCATTAAGTTAATAGCATTTCTTGAAATTACGACGCGTCACAATCTTTTGTTTTAATTTTGGGTGTCTAGACGTTCCAAAAGAGTAAAAATATTTAAACATATATATATATATATATATATATATATATATATATATATATATATATATATATGAATCCCTTGTGAATAAAAGGGATACTTAAGACTGCGTTTCGTTAGTATTAAAATGCGATCTTAGATACCATTTTTTAATGTAAAAAGTATATATCATGGTAGTATGAGGTAGCTTTAATGAAGCTGTATATGTCTTGGATTTCTGTCAAAAATATAAAATGTTAGATCTCACAGACTTTCAAAAGAGGCCATTCGGATTTCGATTTGAACACATTATTCGAAAGCATCATCACAATCCTAACAAATACCAATATAGGTCCAAAATCATATGATCATTAAACTACGCAACAATTCATCTAAAGTGTGATGACGTAGAAATTATTGGATTGATAAGAAAATTATATTCGGTTTTTACCATTCACTTAAATGAGGAAAACCGGAATGACTTTCTTTCTCGCGATAACCCCAATATATAAATAGTGTCTCCATTGAATTTTCCAACCAATGTAATGAATCCAATTACACTCATGTCCATAAATTAAGGATAATTCAGAATCACACAGAAATTAAACTCTAAAATAAAAATTTCACCTGTAGAATTATCACACACATCTTGAAGAGGAATATGCAAATTGCAGGAAACCACCAGATGGCGCGGATAGTTGGTGGCAAAGAAGTAAAATTGTTCACAAGCGCTTTAAAAGCCTTTCAGTGCAATAACCGCATAGTTATGGCACAAAGGAAGCATTTGGATGATTTTTTATGTGGTAGAATTATCGGACGACTGGAATGTGGACGTATCCAGCTGGAAGTATCCGATGAACTTGGAATCGCCCAGAGTGTCATTTCCAGGTTTCGGCAACGATTCCAAGATTATGGTAATGTGAGTATATGTTACAGCACAGGTCGCCCCCGAGTTACAACGCTGAATGAGGACCGGTATTTAGCAGTTACTGCCAAAAGAAACAGACGGAGCACAGCATCAGACCTGTCTCGTCAGCTCTCTTCAGCTACCGGTACGACAGTTTCAAGGCAGACCGTGTAGAGACGCTTAGGGCACATTGGTCTATATGCTCGTAGGCCTGTCAGATGTGTTCCACTTACCGCAACTCACTGTCGCCTGCGATTAACCTGGAGTAGAGAGCATGCATTGTGGACACCGCAACAGTGGTCTGGTGTGATGTTTTCCGACGAGTCCAGGTTTAGTTTGCAGTCTCATTCTCGCCGGACTGTCATATAGAGAGCGCCAAGTACCCTTTACCGCCAAGAGACACCGTTACGGTGGTACAGGATGGCTCGTTTGGGGAGGAATTATTCTTGGTTGCAGAACTGACCTGCATGTTCAGAGTGTAACGATGACAGGCCACATCTATCGGGATGTCATTCTGGAACAACATATATGTTTGTTTCGGGGCACCATGGGTGTTGAATTTCTGTTTATGGATTATGCCCGTCCTCACCGTGCAAACATTGTAGACGAATGCCTTCAATTGGAGGATATCGCCCGTATAGATTGGCCAGCATACTCACCGGACTTGAATCCAATAGAGCATGTGTGGGATATGCTTGGCCGACGAATATAAGCCCGTCAACCCCCTTCCACCTGCCAACCGGAACTTTGGAGGGCATTTCTTGATGAGTGGTGTAATATTCCCCAAGATCAGATTGATAATTTGATACTCAGCATGCCTAGGCGTTATAAGGCCTGTATGGCATCGTCCGGGAGACGTACTCCATATTAACCATCATACTAACCATGTTATACTGTTTTTTGTGAATAGGTTCTTTTTTGAAATTTGCTCCAGGGAGTAAAAATCGCAATTTTTATTAATTATGTCAAACATATAGCATCTTTTTTGCTCTTTACCTTTTGTTTAATAAATAGACTTTACAAATAAGTCAAATTTGTTTTGCTTCTGTCTCTTTCTTTGCCTGAACTTCATTATCCTTAATTTATGGACATGAGTGTAAGTTGATATAAATCACAAATTCGAATTTTGTTTTGAACACAGCCTTTGGCAAAGCGAAAGCATCGTCACAATCCTAACGAATACCAGTATAGGACTAACAACACTGATATGACCATTAAACTACACAACAATTCTTCTAAATTAAAATGACACAAAATTTAAAAAATGGCACCTTTATAGAATTGCCCAACCAATAAGTCTGATTCGATTCACAAAATTCTTAAATTTGAATTTCGATTTGAAAAAAAATATTCAAAAGCATCATCTCAATCCTAACAAACAGCAATGTAGGATTAAAATCATTGATATGTCTATTAAACTAAGCAACAATGCAGATAAATTGTGATAATACAGAAATGAAAAAAATGGCACCATTATGGAATTCTCCAACTATTGAAGTAAATTCAATTCATATGAATTTCGTTTTGATCAAAATATTCGAAAGTATCATCACAATTCTAAAAACACATCAATATAATACAAAAATCACATATATGACCGCTAAAAAACGTAACAATTCATCTAAATTGTGATGTACACAAATTTAAAAAATGACACCTTTCCAGAATTACCCAACCAATAAGTCTAATTCTAACCAAAAAATTTCTAAATTCGAATTTAGATTTAAACACAATAATCGAAAGCATCATGAGTATCCTAACAAACACCAGTATAGTACCAAAATTACTGATGGAACTGTTAACTACGCAACAATTCGTCTAAATTATGAAGATACACAAATTAAAAAAAAAATGGCACCTATATAGAATTGTTTAACTAAGGAGTCTAATTCAATTCATAAAATATTGAAATTTGAATTTCGATTTGAACAAAATATTCGAATACATAATCATTATCCTAACAAACACCGATATAAGGCTAAAATCGCTAATAGGACAATTAAACTACGCAACAATTCATCTAAATTGTGATAACACACAAATTAAAAAATGGCCTCTTTATTGAATTGACAAACCAATATGTCTAATTTAATTCGTAAAACATTTAAATTCGAATTTCAATTTGAACAAAGTATTTGAAAGTATCCTAATAAACACGACTATAAGACTAATATCACTGATATTGTCATTACATTACGCAGCAATTCATCTAAATTGTGATGATGCAGACACATAAAAATATAAACCAATGAATCTAATTTCAAAAATATAACAGCAATGACTAATATAACAACTTTGACAACAATGCATCTAAATTGTGACTATACAGAAATAAAAAAATGGCTCCTTTATATAATTGCCCAACCAATGAGTCTAATTCAATTCATAACATTTTTTAATTCGAATTTCTATTTGAACACAATATTCCAATACATCATCACGATACCTTCCAAACAGATTAAAGTCTTGAAGAAATAACCAATCCGGCCATTAAACAACATACAACTCAACGTTTCAGAAATCGCATTAAATTAAGTCACCGTAATCTAAAGCGAGACGACACGCTACTTTAACATATCGCCCTTTCCAAATTCCGTCCCCACTCTCTGTCTCCCAACTAATCATCTAATCTCGTCAAAAGTCTCATGAAGCTCAGATAATTCAACAATTCATCTAAATTGTGATGATAGTGAAATAAAAAAAATACACCTTTATTGAATTGCCCAACCTATGAGGCTAACTCAATTCATGAAATTTTCAAATCTGAATTCCGATTTGAACGAAATATTCTAAAGCATCATAACAATCCTAACAAACACCAATATAGTACCAAAATCATTGATATAGCCATTCAGCTAAGCAACGACTCATCTAAATTGTGATAATACAGAAATTAAAAAAAGGACCCCTTTATTGAATTTCCCAACCTATGATTCTAATTCAATTCATAAAATTTTCAAATTCTAATTCCGATTAGAATGAAATAGTTAAAAGCATCATCACAATCCTAAAAAAACACCAATATAACACTAAAAGCATATATATGACTGTTAAACTAAGCTACAAATTATCTAAATTTTGATCATACAGAAATAAAAAAAACGTCACCTTTACTTTATTCCCCATCCAAAGAATCGAATTAGATTCACAAATTTTTATAGTCAAATTTCGATTTGAACAAAATATTTGAAAGTATCATCACAATCCTAACAAGCACCACTATAAGACTAATATAAATGATAATAGAGAGTTTTTGCATACCGTATGTTAGTTACCGTAGGACGTCCGTTAGCTTTTTCTCCCTAGCGCGCATGCTCATAGGAAACTGAGCATGCGCGCTAGGGAGAAAAAGCTAACGGACGTCCTACGATAACTAACGTACGGTATGCAAAAACTCTCTATTGTCATTACGTTACGCAATAATTCATCGAAATTGTGATGATACAGACACTAAAAAATATAAACCAATGAATCTAATTCAAAAAATATAACAGCAATGACTGATATAACAACTTTGACAACAATTCATCTAAATTGTGATTATACAGAAATAAAAAAAAATGGCTTCTTTATAGAATTACCCTACGAATGAGTCTAATTCAATTCATAAAATTTTCAAATCTGAATTCCGATTTGAACAAAATATTCGAAAGCATCATCCCAATCCTGAAAAATACCAATATAACACTAAAATCACATATATAACCACTAAACTACGCAACAATTCATCTAAATTGTGATGATACAGAAATTAAAAAAATGGCTCCTTTATAGAATTGCCCTACCAATGAGTCAGATTCAATTCATAAAATTTTTTAATACGAATTTCGATTTGAAAACAATATTAGAATTTCGATTTGAATACAATATTTGAATACATCTTCACAATCCCTTCCAAACACATTAAAGTCTTGAAGAACTAACCAATCCGGCCATTAAACAACACACAACTCAACGTTTCCGAATCGCATTAAATTAAGTCACCGTAACCTAAAGCGAGACGACACGCTACTTTAACATATCGCCCTTTCCAAATTCCGTCCCCACTCTACGTCTCCCAGCTAATCATCTAATCTCGTCAAAAGTCTCATGAAACTCCGAATATGGATCAGAGGTTCCATCAATCATTCAGTTGCAGTTAATACTTTATCAACCCCTAATCTATTTCGTGTGACTGGGAAAAATGGCATCCTCAACTGCAATCCTGACTATTGGTCCTCCACCCCCCTCTCCCCAAGGATGCTCCCTTATCTGCATTTGCAGGGGAAAAGTAGTTTTTCCTGTTTTAATTAAGATTCTCGATTGCGCTGTCCAGTTTTGAGATTCGGGAATGTCAGGATTCGAAGATGGTCAACAGTTTTCGCTATGTGGGAATTATTCATTAAATCGTGCCTCGTGGAATGGTAAATTACTAGGTAAAATTAGGAATAAAGAGAATCGATATGCTGTCCTTTCAATTTGATTTGTGTTATGATATTCATATCTTTCTTGACAAATTTAAAAGCAACTTACATCAAGTGATATATTTCATCAATTTATTTGATCTGTGTACTTTAATTAATTATTTCTACTATAATTGATAATATACTATAACTGATAAAAATAAATCGAATCGATATGCTGTCTTTAAATTTGATTTGTGTAATCTTTGTTATGATACATTTCGTGATAAGTTAAAAGCAACTTTTATTGCAGAAATAATTAATTAGATACTGCATCGTAGAATGGCAAATTACTAGGTAAAAGTGGAAATAAATAGAATTGATATTAAGTCCTTTAAATTTGATTTGTGTTATTTATATATTTCTTCCCAAGTTTTAAAGCAACATATAATGAACGATATATTAGTATTTTATAAATAAATAAATAACAATTTTTAATGTTTTTTTGCATAGAAATTATTAATTATTGAGGAAATAATTAATAGAGCAGTGCATCGTAAAATTTTAATTTACTAGGTAAACTTAAGAATAGATAGAATCTATATGCAGTCTTTAAATTTGATTTGTGAAATCTTTTATGATATTTATAGTTTTATTGACGAGTTTAAAAGCAATAGACATTGGCTAATATATTTTATAAATAAATAAAAAGTTTTATTCGTTTTTTTTTGCACTAATTATAATTTTTTACATTATTTTATTCTTTATTTGTTTTTAGTAATTAAATAACTAATTAAATAGCGCATTTTGGAATGATAAATTACTAGATAAAGTTAGGACAAATTTGAATTGCCATGATGTCATTTAAATTTGATTTGTGAAATCTTTGTTATGATATGCGTATCTTTATCATTATTTAATTATGTTATTATTTAATTATTGCAAAAATAATTAAATAGTGCATCATAGAATGGTTAGGTAAAATTAGGAATAAATAGAATCTATATGCTGTTCTTTAAATTTGATTTGCGAAATCTGTGTTATGATATTCATATCTTTTTTGATAATTTAAAAGTAATTTTTATTGAATATTGCCTTTTACCATTTAATAAGAATATATATATTTTTAATTTAGTTTAAAAATATTTTTATAGTGTGGATTATATCATTATGTTGTCATTATAATTTATACCTAGAATTCTAAGCCGTTTTATTTAATTCCTAAAATACCACTTTTAACAGTTCTGCTGAATTTTCGTTCACACCCATAGATTTTATTCGAATATCTTAAGCCCAATATTAAATAAATTTTTTTAGTATACAACTTCATAATAATATTTATTAAACCATTTACATAAATCCTAAAACTGAAAGTGAATGAATAAATATATCATGATACAAAAGAAACCATATAAAATAGATTGAGTCATTTCCTATTTTATAGATCTTTACTCAATCCTCTACAATTTACGACATTTTCCCTACTAGCTAATAAAAAAGATTATTAATTTAACTGTTGTACTTCAATTGGACTTGGTGTCTTTTGTCTATTTTCGCACTGAATCGGTTCTAACTTTGCTTTGACACTTAAATCAGAGAAAACTTTGCTTTCAAGTCTAGGCTAGACAAAACTGTTGCTGAAGTCTGTAATATAAAAATCGGTGCATAACTATTTAAGTTTTAATAAAGTCAAAAGCAGATGTTTGAAAATATGCATAGAAATAAAACATGAATTTTTCAGTTATGAATAGTAAATAAAATATTTTATTTAAGCATAAATATTAAAAATTTAAGTATATGGATTTTATGTTATACATTTACATTTGTTTGTTTTTAATTTAAAAAAAATATGAATTTCTGAAGAGATAAAAAATTAATTTTATATTTTTAGGAGGCATGTACAAGCATATTTATTTCTTTTTGAGTAATTTAGCATTCAAATATTTAATACTTAGAATGTCAAAATAAATATTTAAATTAATTTAAGTATATGTTCAGAAATAATCAATCATTTTATTTTATTAAGAATTTCTTTTTAATAAGCTTTGTTATCTTTTTATTAACATAGTAAAATTTCTTTGTTTGTAACTTTTTTTCAACAAAATGCACATAATTAATGAAACTAATTGAAACTTTTTGCAAATAATTAATGAAACTAATTCCCCCTGCTAAATTTCGTTAGATTTTAAATTCTATTGCATATGTAGCTGGTCACTTGGTCATCAGGACCCAACATATGAATATTTCTTGATATAATTTTGATAGCTCAAAAATGAATAGGTAACACAAGTATTTGAGAGACCCAATGTGCTATCCACAAGATCCCTCCGTCCTTAAATCTTTGAAAACTATTCGCTAAAAACTGCTCAAAAATATTTTTTACAGTACTGCTGACACATATGAATATTGTATGAAATAAGTAATGCAAACATTTGAGAAACTCAACGTGCTATACTAACAATTTAATTACTTCCAAAATAATTTAATTCCTGAAAAACTATCCAAATCTATTTTTACAGTGGTGCTCATTCATATTTTTCATTGAGAAATATGAATAGTATTTGAAATAATTTTAAAGCTCAAAAATTGAATAGATAATACAAGTACTTGAGAAATCCAACGCGCTATCCATCTAATCAATTCCTAAAACATTTATTTCAATTCCCTATCAACTGCTTTTTACAGTAACTAATATAAACTTTTTTTATTCCCTATAAACTACTTTCACTTTGTACTCAATTTTCATTCTCACACTTAGGTATTATTTGAATATCTTAAAACCAAGTTTTAAATCAAATAAATTTTAGTAAACAACTTCGTAATAATATTTATTCAATCATTCACATAAATCCGAAAATATAAAGTGAATGAATAAAATATATCTTGGTACACAAGAAACCATATCAAATAGATTGCGTCATTTCATATTTTATAGACATTTACTCAATCCACTAGAATTTACGACGTTTTCACTGTTGCGTAATAAAAAATATTATTAATTTAACTATCTCACTTCAATTGAACTGGGTTTTATTTATAGATTTTCGCACTAAATCAGTTCTAACTTTGCTTTGAGACTTGCATCAGATAAAACTTTGCTTTCAAGTCTAGGCTAGATAAAACTGGTCTTGAAGTCTGTAAGATAAAAATCGATGCATAACTATTTAAGTTTTAATAGAATAAAATTGAATGCAGATGTCTGAAAATATGCATAGAAATAAGACATGCATTTTTCATTTATGAATAGTCAATAAAATATTTTATTTAAGCATAAATATTAAAAATTTAAGTATATGGATTTTATGTTATACATTTACATTTGTTTGTTTTTAATTTTAAAAAAATATGAATTTCTAAAGAGATAAAAAACTAATTTTATATTTTTAGGAGACTATATACAAGCATATTTATTTCTTTTTGAGTAATTTAACATTCAAATATTTAATACTTAGAATTTCAAAATAAATATTTAAATTAATTTAAGTATATGTTTCAGAAATAATCAATCATTTTATTTTATTAAGAATTTTCTTTAATAAGCCTTGTTATCTTTTTATTAACATAGTAAAATTTCTTTGTTTGTAACTTTTTTTCAACAAAATGCACATAATTAATGAAACTAATTGAAACTTTTTGCAAATAATTAATGAAACTAATTCCCCCTGCTAAATTTCGTTAGATTTTAAATTCTATTGCATATGTAGCTGGTCACTTGGTCATCAGGACCCAACATATGAATATTTCTTGATATAATTTTGATAGCTCAAAAATGAATAGGTAACACAAGTATTTGAGACACCCAATGTGCTATCCACAAGATCCCTCCGTCCTTAAATCTTTGAAAACTATTCGCTAAAAACTGCTCAAAAATATTTTTTACAGTACTGCTGACACATATGAATATTGTATGAAATAAGTAATGCAAACATTTGAGAAACTCAACGTGCTATACTAACAATTTAATTACTTCCAAAATAATTTAATTCCTGAAAAACTATCCAAATCTATTTTTACAGTGGTGCTCATTCATATTTTTCATTGAGAAATATGAATAGTATTTGAAATAATTTTAAAGCTCAAAAATTGAATAGATAATACAAGTACTTGAGAAATCCAACGCGCTATCCATCTAATCAATTCCTAAAACATTTATTTCAATTCCCTATCAACTGCTTTTTACAGTAACTAATATAAACTTTTTTTATTCCCTATAAACTACTTTCACTTTGTACTCAATTTTCATTCTCACACTTAGGTATTATTTGAATATCTTAAAACCAAGTTTTAAATAAAATAATTTTTAGCAAACAACTTCGTAATAATATTTATTCAATCATTCGCATAAATCCGAAAATATAAAGTGAATGAACAAAATATATCTTGGTACAAAAGAAACCATATCAAATAGATTGAGTCATTTCATATTTTATAGACATTTACTCAATCCACTAGAATTTACGACGTTTTCACTGCTGCGTAATAAAAAAGATTATTAATTTAACTATTGCATTTCAATTGGACTTGGGTTTTATTTGTAGATTTTCACACTAAATCAGTTCTAACTTTGCTTTGAGACTTGCATCAGATAAAACTTTGCTTTCAAGTCTAGGCTAGATAAAACTGGTTTTGAAGTCTGTAAGATATAAAACGGTGCATAACTATTTAAGTTTTAATGGAATAATGCTAAATTCCGACATCTGAAAGTATGCATAGAAATAAGACATGCATTTTTCATTTATGAATAGTAAATAATATATTTTATTTAAACGTAAATATTGAAAATTTAAGTATATGAATTTTAAGTTGTGTCGTTTGTTTTTAGTTTTCAGGAAATATGAGTTTCTAAAGCAACAAAAAATTATTTTTATGTTTTTAGGGGAAAATATACAAGCGTATTTATATATTTTTGAGTAATTTAAGATTGATATATTTAATACTTAAAATGTCAAAATAAATACTTAAATATTTTATACGTATTTTATTAAGAAATAATCAAAATTTGTTTTAGTAAGATTTTTTTTGTTAAGCTTTATTATCTTTTTTATTAACAAAGGATAATGTCTTTGTTTATAATTTGTTTTCAATAAAATATCATATGATTTCTGCACATAATTAATGAAACTAATTCTTTCTATTAAATTTTATTAGATTTTAAATTTTATTACATAAATAGATGGTCACTTGGCCATCAGGCCCATATGAATATTACTTGATATAATTTTGATAGCCCAAATATGAATAGGTAACACAAGTATTTGAGAGACTCAACGTGTTATCCACCAGATCACTCCGCCCGTAAATCTTTGAAATCAATTCGCTAAAAACTGCTGAGAAGTATTTTTTACACTGATGCTCATTTTTTATTGAAAAATATGAATATTATTTGAAATAATTTTTATAGTTCAAAAATGATTAGGCAATACAGATAGTTGAGAAACCCAACGTGCTATCCACCTAATCAAAACAATTTAATCTCCATCAAGATCATTTAATTCCCTAAAAACTGCTGAAAGGTATTTTTTACAGGGACGATCATTTTTTATTTGCACATATGAAAATTATGTGAAATAATTTTGATAGCAGTAGGTAATTTTAAAGAAGTAAATTTAATAGCAGATAATCTGATAATAACAGGCAATTTTGATAATCAGTATAACGAAGTATAACCATAACTTTTTTCAATAAAATATCGTATGACTTTTGCACATAATTAATGAAACTAATTATTCTATTAATTTTATTACATTTTAAATTTTATTGCATAAGTAGCTGGTCACTTCACCATCAGTCCCAACATATAAATATTACTTGATATAATTTTAATAGCTGAAAAATGAATAGGTAATACAAGTAGTTGGGAAGCCCATCCTTCTATCCATTTAAATACTTCCTAAACCATTTATGTTAATTCCCTAAAGTCTACTCAAAAGTATTTTTTACGGCGATGCTCATTTTTTAATTGCCACATAAGAATATTATTTGAAATAATTTGGATAGCAGGTAATCTGATAATAGTATTTAATTTTGATAATCAGGTAATAAAACTATTTGAGAAATACAACGTGCTATCCACCTAATCGCTTTCGAAACCATTTAGCTACTTGTTGGCCAGCTGGTTAAGGCTCTGGCCGGTGGTACCCAGGCTTCAGGTTCGAATCCTGACGGTGGTATGAATGTTTGTTGGTGTTTAGGAATATACGTTAAACAGCAGGTCCCGGTCTATTTAGCCTAATGTGCGCACAAGATGACCGCAGGGCGATAAACCAAACCAATCCTAAATCTTTTAATTGAATTCCATATAAACTACTTCTTTCCAATTGCATTCAATTTTGGTTCACGCACATAGGTATTATTCTCATATCCTAAAACCAAGTTTTACGCAAAATAATTTTTAGTAAACATCTTCATAATAATATGTATTCCACCATTTATTTAAGTCCTCAAATGAACAGTGAATGAATAAAATATACCATGGTACAAAAGAAATCATATCAAATAGATTGAATCCTTTCATATCTTATAGTCATTTACTCAAACCAGTAGAATTTACGACATTTTCACCGGTGGGTGATAAAAAGATTATTAATTTAACTATCTCACTTGAATTGGATTTGGGTTTTATTTGTCTCTTTTCACACTAAATCGGCTCTAACTTTGATTTGAGACTTGGATCAGATAAAACTTTGCTTTCAAGCCTATGCTGGATAAAACTGTTGTTGAAGTCTGTAAGATATAAAACGGTGCATAACTATAAGTTTAAGAATATTAAGTTTGAATAGAATAAAATCGAACGCAGACGTCTGAAAATATGCATAGAAATAAGATATGATTTTTTCATTTATGAATAGTAAATAAAATATTTTATTTAACGCATAAATATTAAAAAATGAAGCATATGAATTTTATGTTATGTCTATACATTTGTTGGTTTTTAATTTTAAAGTAATATGAATTTCTAAAGCGATATGAAATTATTTATATGGTTTTAGGAATATATATACAATCATATTTATTTGTTTTTTATTAATTTAATATTCGAATATTTGATATAAATAATATCAAAATAAATATAATATTTTATACATATTTTATTAAAAAATAATCAATATTTATTTTGGTTAGAATCTTTTGTTAAGCTTTATTACATTTTTATTAATATAGAATAATTTCATTTTTTTAGTACTTTTTCCAATAAAATATCATATGATTTTTGTATATATAGTTACTGAAACATCTTTCTATTAAATTTTATTAGACAAATAATTTTAGAGTATAAATAGATAAACTAGAGTACACATATTATTTAATACACATATTATGATTTAATCTTATTATTTATTATACTCTTAAATTTTAGTGTAAGTAGCTGCAGAACACAAAAAATATTTATCATACTTATTAATTATTATTAAAATTATTATTTATTACATTATTAAGTTTTAGAATATAAGTAACTGCACTAGGGCATAAAAAAATATTTATTATGCTTTAATATTCTTGTTTATTATACTTTTTAATTATTAGATGATGCTTTAATATTATTATTTATTATACTTATTAATTATTATTTTGTAAGTATTTTATTTATAAATATCTGCACGACCCAAAAATTATTTATTAAGCTTTAATATTTTTATTTATTATACTTATTATGCTTTTTAAATAAAAATATTTCTAATAATGAATTTATAAATCAAAATAAATAAAAAATATAGTTAGTTGTGGTATAATAGAAAAATTTGTAAAATGTTAAAAAAAAAAAAAATTAACATTATGTCTTGTTAAAAATACGTATTCCAAATAAAGATATTACCTTTTTCCTGGATGTAATTATTTAACCTGCAAACGAAAGAGAGAAAAAAAAGGTATGTCATTGCATGTGTGAAAGTATTCATCTTTTATAGAAAGGTAATCCCTAAAAATTCTCTCGTTTCTCAATTTTCCCCTACCCTTTTCCCCGCAACAGTTTGATGGAAAAAAAAGAATCCATCGTCCCCCCCATTTGCTTTTGAGATAATCTTCCGATATTTCATTTTTAACGGCACTCTTCCATGAATAACAAATTTGCTTCCGCTTTTAGCCGTTAATTCATAAAGTTGTCCCTGACAGAAGTAATCGATCAATCTGGTAGGAAGGTTCTGATTACCAGACAAGGCCAGTAGAAATATGGCACCGCGAAAACGAAAATATTAAAAAAAAATATATTAAAAAAAAATAAATAATAAAAATAAAAAGAAGGGAGAGGGTGGAAGAAAAGGTGGTGCTTAAAAACGCATTTTTGCAGGCGTAAATGCAAAAGGTCGAAGAGGTCGATCTAACAGGAAGTTTATTTTTCGAATTCGTTCTTTTTTTTTTTTTTTTTTTTTTTTTTTTTTTTTTTTTTTACTCTCGAACCCCTTATTGATTCCAGTATACTTCACAGTGAAGATGAAATGAACCACTCCCAAAACTTCTAGCGTGGTCGTCATTTAATGGATCAGTTCTTTGTTCTCGAAATAACTCCAGGTTGTTCCTTTTAAAAATCGTTTGCTAGAACAGAACGAATAAAAAAAAAAAAAAAAAAAAAAAAAGAGCACAAAAAATAATAAAAAACATTTTTCGATTTTACTTTAGCAGGTGGAAGTTAAAACTGTGTGAGTGCATTCCGGTTTTTATCTGATTTTTTTTTATTTCTTTTTTTATTATTCTGAAAGTTTAATATCGGTAATTGGATGAGATTCCGATATCGGCAATTATCGATATTAACCGGAGACAACTGCATCGATTGTGGCACTCGAGGTTATTGGGTTGAAAGTAAACTGTTCCATTTTCCTGCTTTATGCATTTTTTGATTTTATCGTAGGATTATTTTTTTAAATGCATGCAAAGAATGGAAGGTTTTTTTTTTTTCTTTTTTTAATTCCTAAACATTTCCTTTTCATTTTAAGTGGTTATTGTTAAGCTATTCAAGCATATTTTTATTAATTGCTTATTAAGTTGTTTCTTTTATTCCGTCAAAATTTAAAATACCAATTAGATTCAGATTTATAAAAAAAAATTATGGGTTTTTTGATAATTTTTTTTTTCCTACTTGAATATATTTTACTCATTAGTTCAACTTTATTTATGTAACTTCTCATTGATTTCAACTAATATCAGATATTATTAAAAGTAAACATGATACTTTTATAAATTATAGTCAGTGTTTCAAAATATCTTATTTTTAATTTAATAGTCTTATTGTTGTTAAATGAAATTTAATTTAGTGTGATTTTTAGATATAATTACAATGAAGAAGTAAAATTTGATTTACAAACTATGAAAGTTTAAATTTTGTCTCACAATTTTTTTTTCTTTTCAAACATGATTGGTTTTGAAAGTTTGTAAATTTTATGGGCAATCAATGCGTGAAATCTAAAATAAATGCAATAAACTTGCTTAAGGTATTACGTATAAAAGATAATAGTACAAGCCATCTTTTGTATTAAAAAATTGGATTTAAAAAAGAAAAAAAAAATTTCAATAAATATATTATTTTAATATGATAATTGAGATGGGTGTATTATTGACAATTGAGGTAAATCAATCACTTTGTGGATTTACAATTTCAAAATGAATGAAAATAAAGAACTAAAGATAATTAAATTATTATGTTTTGTTTTGTTAAAATAATTTATCATACTTTATGAAATAAAAACACAGGTGATGAATTTATATTCTTAAAATATTAAAAAAAAAAAAATGTTTAAGTAAAACATGTACTTGAAAACTCCAGGAATCCAAACACACATTGATAACGTTGTAGTTAATTTAATTGTATATAAAATTTATTTAACTACCGGGTAAATTATTAAACTTTAATTTATCTATTTGCTTTTGCATCTCAGTTATATTGTTATGTCAACAGATAAGTCGTGTCCACGGAACTAAATCATTGAAAGTTACATACGCCGTTTTGTATTGTTAAATCGTTAATGAATTATTTTCTATTTTCCTTTTTTAAGGATTTAATTTCATAAGATATAGACAAAAAAACTTTAATAATAAATTAAATAATTTTGGAAACTATATTGATTATATAATGGTATTATTTATTTCTTTGCTTTCAATATTTTAAGCCTCTTAGAATACTATATTTTAAGAAACACAATTGCGTTGCCAAATCACAGAGACAAACTATTTTTGCATAATCGAATTAAATCTTTAAGAGATTATGGAAAGTTTTATAACAACAAATGATGAAAGCAGACTCTTTGGGTTATTAACAAATTTACTAAAATTGAGTTGTTGTCAATTACCCATCCGCAAGATGTTCGAATTATACAGAAGTGTTCTTAGAGGACCAGAAAACTTTCAACGTAATTTGATCAATATTGATTTCGTTAGCTTTTCTAGATCCTGCAATAAATTTGAAAGCTGTTGTCAAGATCCCTTACACTAATGAATTTATCTATAATGATGCGCTGACAGAGTTTAGTATTAAATTATTTGGATTTTCGTGTTACAAAATAAGCACAAAGATATTTTCTAAATTATTGCTTATTTTAATTTTATTGTAACATATTTTTCTTATTTTAAAAATTCAATAAGTAAATTTTTTAGTTTAGTATGGAAAAATAAATGTATTTACATTAGAAATATGTACAAATAAAAGGACAATGTTTAAACAAACATTTTCCATTGATAAATCCTTTTCAGTTAAATTATGATACAACACATAATATTTTGCACTAATTTGAATATATTTAAATATATTATACGATCAAGAAATAGTATTTATAAGATAATGTGACAAAATAATTTACTTATAATAGAAAAAATATAGGAACCAATAGGATAAAAACTGAAACCCTTTCAATGATACCAATTTATCGTGTGTGAACATATTTTATTGGAAGAATGCACATGGGAATATACCAATATTCAATAATCAAAGAAATTTATGTATCAGTTGGTCAAAATACTACAAGAACAGCAGTTCAGCACTTTAGAGATTCGCTTGTTTATTTGGCGTTTTCCCTTCATAAATAAGTGAAATGGCTGTCACTGTTACAGAATACTGTGGGTTTGGCGATTCTATTTGGCGGTGAAAAGGGACTTGGCGAAATCGGAACCCTAAAATACAGAATCCCCACAAGAACTATTTAATTCAGTAGGACAGAAATATAGGAATATTTAATATCTCTGAAACTTAATGAAGAAGTTATTGTTCGATACTACAAAGAGCAATATCCAATTCAGACAGAGAAGTCTGTTAAGTGATGGTTAAATGAACATAAAATACAATAACTATAAGCTAATAAACTGATTCTTATGTATTAATTTGAGAATTTTGAAACAATAGGCAATTTAAAAGTAATTATTGACGATTTCTTTTCCTTGTGGTTTCGCAAAGTCCCCTTCCAAATATAAAAAATTACCTCTCAAGCTTTGGCTATTCGATTTGGTGTGGAAAAGAGAATTGGCGAAATCGGAATTCTATAAAGAGCAGAATTCCAATAAGAATTATCAAATTCAATAACGACAGGTATATGATAAAATTGAACAACTCAAGAACTTTATAAGAAGCGATTGTTCTAATACTACATGAAGCATTACCCAATTCAGACAGAGAAGTCTGTTAAGTGATCGTTAAATTAACTTTTATGAGCATAAACGAATTCAATTGAAATATTATTCTGCTTATATTTTGAAAACTAGATTATTCAAAATGAACTACAGAGTACGTGACTTGATATCGACAAATCGTTATAATTAACAACAGATATTTCCTGCCAGTTTTAAAACAAACATGAATAAAATCACACGAAAATTGCGGTTAGTTTTAAATAAAAGTTTTTGAAAGAAATATTTGTCGTGTTGGACAGGAGATAAATAATAACTTATAGATTTTAATTTTTTTGGATATGCTTCTAACAAAACCCATAAACAGGACACTATCATGGTCAAACATCATAATAAATATTTGTTTATTGTAGAAAGCCAATATCATTACATTACATTTAAATTTTTAAAAAATAATCTCTTGAAGTTATGATTTTTCTGGTTTTATCTCATATATCACATATATATGGGACAGTTATCCCTGTATATCTTCCCGAAAAGCAATCTAGTCCTTGGTATATTTCAGCGAGACATGAAGCCCACCGATGCACCACAAAATAAGCCAATGCTGTTTAATTCGCCCATGCTGATGCCATATAGATAGTGAAGACCGATCAAGACAGTTCTCTCACAACAATTGGAAAAGAGCCAGTTCAGCCCCTGGGAACACTCAGCGAGTTCCCTCTCAATGGATCTCGAATGGAGGGAATGATATATGACACTTTATATCTTCAAAATAACCAGTAACCATTCCAGACACCACCAATCAGCTCAAAAAGCACACTTCCGCGATTGAAGATTTTCTAGTTTTTAATTTTGAAAAGAAATTAGTTAATGAAAATGAGAAATGTATCCTATAAATTATTCAATCCAAAATTTATATAACAGTATCACCAACTAATTTTCCTTTTTATTTTGATTAAATAAATGATTAAATTATATAAATCACGAATAAAATACTCTACATTTATTAGATTGGTTCCACGATTACATACTGAAATCCAATTTGGGGCTCTGCAGTCAAATCGAATTTGGAAATTTTTCAAAGATTTCAAAATAAAGTTTTCATATAATTACATATTCACCTGGTACTTCGGACATAAGGATAATAGGAATTCTCTTGAATTCCCCAATATTAAGCAATTCATTTTCAATATCTCTAAAAAGTTTTAGGAGTCTATCCTTTTTACTGGTAATTCTATTCTTAGATCCCTACCAATCGATGACATTAGAAAATAGAAAGCTACATAGAACTGTCCTTAATATTCTTAATTAGTGTTCTCTCCCTAATCTTAACTTTCTGAAGTACCAGACAGCAAACTCTACTTGGTGACAGCTCAATCAACTTCTGGTATTTTTTTGCAACGTATGAATCAAAATTTCTTATTGTTTTCCGTTTGAATACATTCGTATATGATCCTATACTCCTTCTTACTTTAAATTTTAATTTTAATATTTCAAAAAAAAATAAGGCATAACAATTTAATGCACGTAGACTGAATGCAATGCTTTCAATAATCCGAGACAGTAAGCATGTGGTTACATATAAGCCAAGACCTATGCTCATCTTTCAATTGATACATTTATATTAATGAATAAAACCAATATCAAATAAAAACATAATACATGAAACATTACGAATACATAATACATGAAACATTACCATATAAATGTTATTTTTCTCTAAGAGTTACTTTATATTTTACACAATTTAAAATTAAGTTCAAGTTACAAAATTACCATTTCCTAATCTGATCGATATCGAACACAAACCGGCAATATACTACTTGTCTAACAATCTCATTCTCATTATTACTATTATTATTATTATTATTTAAACCATTATTTTCGCCGTAAATTGTATCACACCAACATATTGCCAAGTGTAATTTTCAATGTTTCCAACAATGCATTCTAAAATGCATTATTTTTTCCCCTGCTTACTTTAAATTTTTATTTTAATATTCAAAAAAAAAATAATAATAATAATAAATAAATAAATAAGGCATAACAATTCAAGGGTAGTTCAAAGACTAAAGATAATGCTTTCAATAATCCAAGACTGTAAGCGTATGGTTATTTATCAGCCAATGACTTATTTTATCCTTCAATTGATGCATCCATATTAATGAACATAACCAATGGTATATCAAATAGAAACATAATACGTAAAACAGGAAACATTACTATACAAATGTTATTTTTCTCTAAGAGTTACTTTGTATTTAACTCTATTTAAAATTACTATCAATTTACTCAATTACCATTTCCTAATCTGATCAATATCGAACACAAACCGGCAGAATAATACTTGTCTAACAATTTTATCTCCACTTGTATCGATTTGGAAAAGTTCGAAAAGTTTTAAAAACGACTTCTGATTAAAGCTTTCTTTTCTGCAGAGGAAACAGTGTCGAGTGGGATAGTCGGCGCCCAAAAGAATGTGTTTCAGACGACATTTTGGCGTCAGCTGCCTTAACAAAATTATGCAGACGATTTTATTTACACGTTCCAATGTTTGTTCTTTTCTTTTTTTTTTGTTAATTCTATGCAATGGATATTCTCTTTAAGCAAACTGTACTTTTCTGTAGTATTTTCAATGTAGAATGCTGTAAGAAGGAAATAGAAAAAATTAAAAAGTTTTGTTAGGAATTAATTCAATTTATTTTGGTCAACAGAAGAATAAATATTTATATTAATCTGGCCAGAAATAATGTTAAAATAATATTAATCAACAGGAATTTGGCAGGGTCAATTGACTTGGTTTTGATAAATTATATAAAGAGATATACATAAATTAAGTTCTTGTTTATTTGGATGGACTTTTGATAAATTGAAATAAGCTTACACAGTGAAATTTGAATCTGGAAAATTTCCAAGAGAAATATGTTTAACATAATCTACATCCTAAATGTAATCTATCATACTGTAAAATTTTGTAGGGAAGTGTTTTTAAAATGGTTCCCCGCATGTGAATACATAATAATTGGCGATAATTTGGCATTTTAAAATTTGGCGCTAATAATAAAGAATCAAGAAAATGCTATTTTGATTAAATAGTAATGTTCGTGCAGATTAATATAATATCCATGTATATTAGTTGAAATTCTTAATGCAAATTAAATTCGAACCACATAAAAAATAATAAATTAGTAATTTTATTTTTAAAAAAAAAATAAGAGAAAGAAGATGAATAAGTTAACAAAGTGAAATTTGAATATGAAAAATTTCCAACCGAAAGATGTTTAACACAATATGCATTCGAACCGTGTTCTATCATACTACAGAAACCTGTGCTGGTTCTGTTTAAAATGTGTTTTCCCAAAACATACGAATCGTTATATAATGGTTGGCGATAATTTGGTGACATTTTAAAACTTTGAATACAGAACCAAAAAATCACTGAACCAAAAAATGCTACTTTCGTTAAATAATAGCATTCGTACAGATTAATCTAATATCCATGTATATATTATTTCATATTCTAAATGCAGTTTAAATATTAACCATATAAAATAAATAAAAAATAATTATTTCATTTTTAAAGAAAAATAATAATAAAAAAAGAATAAGTTAACATAGAAAAATTTGAATCTGGAAAATTACCAAGAGAAATATACTCAACATAATAAGCATTCGAAATGTGATATATCATACTGTATAAAACTGTGTTGGTTCTTTTCAAAATGGACGTCGCAAACATGCGAATAGTTAAATAATGGTTGGCAATAAATTGGCGATATTTTAAAATTTGGCGCTAAAAAGAAAGAAAAAAAATTATTTTAATTAAATAGTAATATGCATAGAAATTATTCTCATATCCATTTATATTATTAATTAAAATTCTCAATGCAGTTTAGATTTAAACCTTATAATAAAATAACAAATTGGTAATTTTATTTTTAAAAAATAAGAAAGAAAAAAATGAATAAGTTTAATAATGAAATTTGAATCTGGAAAATTTCCAAAAGAAAGATATTCGATAATATATGTTCTAAATGTAATCTATCATTCACAGAAAATTGTACTAGTGCTTTTTAAAATGGGCGTCTTAAACATGCGAATCATTATACAATAGTTGGCGATAATTTGGCGATAATTTGGCGACAGTTTAAAATTTGGCGTTATTAGTATAGAACTAAAAAAAATTGTATTTTTATTATATACTAATATGCGTACAGATTAATTTAATATCCATGCATCATATTAGTTGTGATTCTTAATTCAAATTAGATTCGTATCATGTAATGAAATAAAAAATAATAATCATTATTTATTTATTTATTTTTTTTTAAATACGAATAAAATATGAATGTTTTTTTTTCTAACATTTAAATAATTAAAGATGGTTGTTAAGAATGCATTTTATACGAGTACATTTCAAGTCACTCAGCATTAAAAATGAAAGGCTTCTAATCTCCCTGTTTGAAGAAAAATCTATTGTGGGTTGTTCTTTTGGAGAATTGCCAACTATTTTTGCTGAGTAGCTCTTTCTCCATTTTAATGCTTGTGGAACACAAAATAATTTTTTTGAAAAAAACAAAACAAAATAAAGTTCAATATACTCATTAAGTATTTGAATACTTCAAAATTCAACTCTGATGCCAAAACAAAGGTACATTCCATTTATAATTGGCACTTTTGAAAGTTCGCCAATTAATTATTGTGTTTTCGAATTTTATCATTTCAATGAAACTAATGTAATTATCATTTTCGGTGAAAGACATAAACTTGTTTTTATATGATTTCCATTATCAAATAGAACTGGATTGAATGTTAAAGGAATTAATTTGTTTTTGATTAATTAAATATCCAATTAAAAAAATTAAAAATTTAATAGTTAATAAAATTAAATATTAATAATTAATAATTATAACATTAATAATTAATAATATTAAATATTAAAAAATTATAATACTAACAAGTTAATAATTAATAATATTAATACAATTATATATTAGTTTTAAAAATTTAAATTATTTTACTAAAAAAAGTTAAATTTCTTGGAATTAATTTAAATTTCTTAGATTCTTTGTGAAATGTGTGACAAGCAATACAAATTTAATAATAGTATTTATCTTGTGGTATTTATCGTTGTCTTTTTGTGTTAATAAGCTTTTATTATGAAATTAAGTTAGCTGTGTTTGAAGATTTGTGATAATGTGTCCTAATATATTTATTTGAGGCTGCATTGCGGGTTCGATTCCGCTTATGAAATGGTATTGAATGGTAAAAATAATAATGATGCATTTGGGAATGCAGGCATCATTATTAATTTTACCGTTCTCGCAAGGGCATTGTTTTTCACCGTGCTTTGTATTATACAAAACATACTGCCAACTACAATTTTCAATGTTTCCTATAATAAAATTCTTACATTCGCAAATATATCATTACTTTTTTATCATCACAAATTTATTGCGAATTAATCTCGATTTTTTTATCGTCTCAAATTATTGGGAATTCGCATAACATAATTAATTCTTAGGATACTGTACGATGTTATTGATATTTCGTGGCATATTCCACGGCAAAACCGTATTTTTGTTATTATTATTATTATTGTTATTATGTACACCATTCCTTTCAGCGTGCATTGTATCCCATCAATATATTGCCAAGTGTAATTTTCAATGCTTCTTACAATTCAAGGCATGCATTCGCAAATGTATTATTATTTTTTTTTTACCATCCTTGCATTTCGCATTATTGCAAAATCCGAATTCGTACAGCGGGAATAAAGTCGTATGACACTGCACTATGTTATTGATATCTCATGATAGAGTCCATGGCAAAAAGAGTGTTATTATTATCACTATTATTATTGTTATTTCCACCATTCTTCTCACTGTGCATTGTACTATACTAACATATTATTAAGTGTAATTTTCAATGTTTCCTATAATACATGACATACAAATGTATTGTAATGTTTTTTTTCATCCTCGCATTAAGCATCATTCCGAATTCCTATAGCAAGAATAAAGTCTTATGAGACTGTAGGAAGTAATTGATATTCTATGGCATATTCTATAGTAAAAAAAACGTAATATTATTATTATTATTATTGCTTCCAACATTCTTTTTTCCCATGCATTGTATCACATCAACATATTGCCAATTGTAGTTTTCAATGTTTCCTAAAATACAAAACATATATTCCTAAATGTATTATTTTTATTTCAACGTTGTAACGTATTAAGTAGACCCATCAAAGGGATGTATGTCGAGATGAGTATGAATTTATGGTAAGACAGAAATTTTGCAATTCTTAAGTATGTATATCATTATATTTTTTTTCTAATTAATTAACCTAAATACAAAAAATAATCATGTGAAAACATAATTTTTATTTTATAAGACATAGTCAGATTATTAAAATTCTTGAATCGTCAAACTTCACTTCTATTAAAATTCTATTAAAATTCGTAATATTAACCATCTTATAAAAATAAAACGTTGTTAAGAAGCGCAGATATTTTTATTTATTATTATTAAAAACATTTTTTGCAGAAAAAAAAATAAAATATGGACTTTATTAACAAAAAAAAAATAAATATGGACTTTATTAATATAAATTATTTTGTTTCAGATTCCTCAGACATCTTTCTGAAGAAGAAAACGTTTACGATTGAGCGAGTAAGTATTATAAAATATCTTTTTAAATAATTATTAATAAACCAACAAATACTTTTTCCAATGAAATATTTTAAACTCCGTGTATAATTAATTATACGTTTTTTTTTTAATTATTAAAGTCTGGTTGGAAATAATTACGAGGATAATAAATAAATAATTAATTACCATGATAATAATTACAAGAATAGTTAATTACAACATATCGTTTGAAAATAAAATAAATAACTGATGAAGTCTGTTTCAAAAATTAAATTGTTGGGAATGTTTTAATAAATTATTTAAAATATTTTTATAAATATAATATGCAAATCGTTCATTGAACGGTTTTTCCTGTGGTTGAAAAACAAGGTATTTTTTTTTATCAAGGGCAAAAAATAGCATATTACAATTTTTTATGAAATATTCTTTAATATTTACAGTGTGCAATTGACCAATACTTAAGACATTTTAGTTAGTATATTTTCATGAAAAATAAAATATGTTTAAAAAAAATAATAAAATAAGTTTCATTATGATTATTTTATAAACATTTCATTTCATTTTATTGAACATGTGGAAATAATTGAATTTGGAATTATTTATTAATATATATATTTATAAATAATATATCAACCTTTTAAGAATCGTTTATGAACTGCATATATATATATATATATATATATATATATATATATATATATATATATATATATATATAAACTGAAGTGACAAAAGTCATGGGATACCTCTTAATATCGTGTCGGCCCTCCTTTCGCCCGGCGAAGTGCAGCAACTCGACGTGGCATGGACTCAACAAGTCGTTGGAAGTCTTCTGCAGGAATGTTGAGCCATGCTGTCTCGATAGACGTCCATAATTGTGAAAGCGTTGATGGTGCAGGATTTTGGGCACGAACAGACCTCTCGATGATGTCCCATAAATGCTCGATGGGATTCATGTCGGGCGATCTAGGTGGCCAGATCATTCGTTGGAATTGTCCAGAATGTTCTTCAAACCAATCGCGAACAGTTGTGGCCCGGTGACATGGCGCATTGTCATCCATAAAAATCCCATCATTGTTTGGGTACATGACGTCCATGAATGGCTGCAAGTGATCTCCAAGTAGCTGAACATAAGCATTTCCAGTCAATCTTCGGTCCAGTCGCACCAGAGGACCAAGTCCATGCCATGAAAAAACAGCCCACACCATTACGGAGCCACCACCAGCTTGAACAGTGCCTTGCTGACAGTTTGGGTCCATGGCTTCGTGGGGTCTGCGCCACACTCGAACCCTACCATAAGCTCTTACCAACTGAAATCGTGACTCATCGGACCAGGACACGGTTTTCCATTCATCTAGGGACCAACCGATATGCTCACGTGCCCACGAGAGTCGATGCAAGCGATGTCGTTCTGTCAGTAAAGGCACTCGAGTCGGTCTTCTGCTGGAATAGCCCAAGAAAGCCAAATTTCTCCGCACAGTTCTAACAGACAAGTCCCTTGTACGTCCCACATTGATTTCTGCGGTTATTTGACGCAGTGTTGCTTGTCTGTTAGAATTTACGACTCTTTGCAGACGTCGCTGGTCTCGGTCGTTAAGTGCAGGCGGTCGACCACTGCGCTGTCTATGGTGGGATGTTATGCCTGAAATTTCATATTCTCGGCACGCTCTTGACACAGTGGATCTGGGAATGTTGAATTCCCTAACGATTTCCGAAATGGCATGACCCATGCGTCTAGCTCCAACTAACATTCCGCGTTCAAAGTCTGTTAATTCCCGTCGTGCGGTAATCATCACGTCAAAACCTCTTCACATGAATAACTTGAACAGAAATGAAAGCTCTGCGAAAGCACTGCGCATTTATACCTGTTCTACGCGATGCTACTGCCATCTGAAAATTTGCATATTGCTATCCCATGACTTTTGTCACTTCAGTGTATATATATTTGATTTTACAATTGTCAGTAGTCCGTTAAGATATACGTTTATAATATGTTATAAACGTATTAAATATTATAAGTGGTATTTTTTCCTATTATAATACATTAAATATATTAATTTTTACTTTATTCATTATTTTGTACAACAATTATCCCAAAACATTGTAAGAATTTATGGAATTAAAAAGTAACTTAATAATAAATGGTATTATTTTGCTATTGATTAAACAAAAATAATTGTACTCAACCAAAAATGATTTTAGTTGAAAATCATTTATATTATTTCTTAAGAAATTGAATAAAAAATGTTCAAAATATTTAAAAATAAATATACAATAATTTTCTGAATAATATAATAATTCTTTATAGCTGGACTTTTTTTCCATATACTCTTGTGACTAAGAATATGATGGCTATATATCCACTTACTAAATAAGTCTTTCAAATGTAAAAATAAAAGCAAAGTTATTAAAAACATTTATGATACGTATATTTTATATAAATTGTTTTAAGCAATAATAAAATTCCATTGAATGTAATATAAATTACTTTAAAACTTGCTATTTCTCTATACTTATTACTAAATACAAATGCAATTAGTATTATTATAATTAATTCATATTTTAATATGAAAAAATAAATTCTATTATAGATTATTATGAGGATATTTTTTGCAATATATGAACAAATTATTATTAGTTAATGATTAAATAAAAACCATAATTTTTGACATAATAATTGTTTTTTTTAATGTTTTTTTAAGAATGGTTTACTTTTTCATCCTCTTCTTCACAAATATAATAAAAATAAAATAAATTTGAATGAAATTATTTTTAAAGTACCAAGAATTACAACTTTTATTTATGAATATTAGCAAAAATTTTATTTAAAAATTTATTAATAAGTTTTATTATTTAATGCTATCTAATTAGTACAAAAAATTAATAATATCACAATTATTTCATACGTTAAGAGGAAAAATAAATTTGATTAAAGATTGTTGTAATAATTTTTGTTTTGCAATCTATGAGCAAATAATTAGTAGTTAATGTTTAAATAAAAACCTAATTTTTAACATTAAATTTTTTTTAAATGTTTTCTTATGAAAAGTTTGCTTTTTTATCGTTTGCTTCTCAGAAACAATACAAATAAAATAAATTTGAATAAAATTAAATCTAAAGTACCCAGCAGTATAATTTCTATTTAAGAGTATTAGAATACTTTTTATTTAATAACTTATTAATAATTTTATTATTTAGTGCTCCTTATTGTTTCAAATACAATTAAAAATATTATAATCATTTAATACTTTAATATGAAAAAAAAAAGAATCCAATAGAGATAATTGTTAACATTATTTTAAAATCGACGAAGAAATTCTTAATAGTTAATGTTTAAATAAATATCGTAATTTTTGATATTAAAATTGCTTTTGTGTTTTGATAATTTTTTTTAAGAATCGTTTGCTTTTTTTTTATCGTTTGCTTCAGAATATCAATACAAATAAAATTAATTTGAATGAAATTTAATGTAAAGTTCTTAGAAGTACAATTTTTATTTAAAAATATTCGAAGAATCTTTATTTAATAATTTATTAATAATTTTTATTATTTAGTGTTCTCTACTTATTGAAAATATAATTAATAATATTATAATTATTTCATACGTTAATATGAAAAATATATTCGATTAGAGATAATTAGAATATTTTTTTTTTGCAATCTACGAACAAATCCTTAGTAGTTAATGTTTAAATAAATTAATTTTTAAAATTAAAATCATTTTGCTTTTAATTTTTTTTGTAAGAATCGTTTTCTTCTACATTTGCTAAATAAAAATAATAATAATTAAAATTAATTTGTATGAAATTCTATCAAAAGTTCTTAGAAGTATAACTTTTAGTTAACAATATTCGAAGAATTTTTATTTAAATCTGTTCGAGGAGTACAATTTTCATTTAATTATTATTATTTTTATTATTTTTTTTTTAATATTTTCTAATTTTTGCAAAAGGTGAAAATCACGAAAAAATTATAAATTCTTCTTAATTTAATAAAACTGCTATAAATAAATTGAAACTTTGTATTCAAGCATTAAAAACATTATCCGTCTTAATTTATTAATTTATTACTCGTATATTTAATTTATCTGTAGTTTATGAATATATAAATTAATGACAATTTTTTTTCCATCTATACGTGAAGCTTTTTTAACAATTTTTTTTCATTATTATATCTATATTCTTCTTTTCATGAGCTGAAATATTTTTTAAACTTACAATCCATTTTTTTTTTTTTCTTAATTTTAATATGTTGGAATAAATTAAATATATATGGTATATTGGATATTAATTTGTATGAAATTCAATCCAAAATACCGAGAATTGCATTTTTTATTTAAGAATATTCGAATAATTTTTATTTAAATATATCCGAGAAGTAAAACTTTTATTATTAGTTTTTCTAATTTTTGAAAGGTGAAAATCACGAAAGAATTAAATTATTTAATTAATTTAATAAAGCAGCTATAAAAAATTAAAACTTTATATTGAAAGGTTAAAAAACTCGTTTGTTTTAATTTATTATATTTAATATAGCTATAATTTATGAATATATGAGCGAAGGTAAAGTTTTTTTTTTCATTTATAAATATACGTGGAGCCTATTTTAGCATTCTTTTAATATATTTATATTATTTTCATATGTTGAAATCTTGCTTAAATATACAATTCGTTTTCTTGCATTCTATTTTTACTTTTATTTAATACAATGAAATAAATCAAATATATATATATATGGCAGTTTTCATTGTTAATATTCTAACATGGCTGTGATCAACTATAAACTGATATAAGAAATTGCTAGAGTTAAATAAAATTCATATTACAGTTTGTGATAAATTTTACACAAATAATTAATTGTATAGGAAAATATTTATTTATTTTTAGAATTAACATCAAATATTTGTACCATTAACTAATGTGTTGTTTTACGTGGAATATCGAATGATTTGCTGTCAGATTTTTACATTTGTATTGTTGAATGAAATGTTTATTGTTGTCAATTTTCCAAAAAAAACCATATCTTATATTTTTATATTTAATCAGTGAGATACAAAAAATTATTAAATTATCATAAAAAATTAAAATTATCATAAAAAATTAAAATTATAATAAAAATTAAATTATAAAAAATTATTGTAAATTATTCATAAACATAAAATGAGTAAAGACCATTTATGCTGAAATGATAAAATAAAATCACAAAAATGGCTTAATTTAAAAATGAGAAATATTTTTAAAAATGTAATAAATATGAATCTAAAATAGAAAAATTATATTGCATTGTTTAACATTTATTTATTAAACTTATGCCTTTTTGTTAATATTAATTAAAATCAATTTTGTCTTCAAATAAAAATATTGATTAATTAAAAGATTAATTTAAGCTTTAAATTCCGTGTGATAAAAACATAATTTGAAAATTATTTATAAACATAAAATGAGTAAAAAAAAATAAATGGAAATGATAAAAAAACCCACAAAAATATCTTAATTTAAAGAAGGGAAACTCATTTAAATTTTACCCTCAATGGGATAACACACACACACACATGTGGAACATAAAGATAAGACTAAGTGCAATTTTTTATGAATAAATAATATAATAAGAGAGATGCGTTATTTTTTTCCAGTTCATATTTTCACATTAAAATCCTTATTATCCTCACAGTATTAAAGAAATGTCACATTTTACAGCTCATTCTTTTAGAAAAACAACACGCCCTTATTTTTAAACTAAAACTTTAAAATGCTTAAAGATAAGATGGGATAATATTAATCCGGTGAAAAAATATAAAAACAGTGGATGATACGTTGGATGAAAGATATCAACAGTGGAGGATATGTTTGTTTTTTTATTGAGAAAATAAAGATATGAAGAAATGAAATGTGTAAGAGGTAATTTAATAAGAAAAAGTTAATTTTTGAAGTCCAGTGTTTAGTAATTAACATTTTACTTAAATTATATCTTTTTAATAAAGTATTAACTCTTTTACCTGCTCTCTTTTTTCACGTACATTTTGTGCATGACCAAAAAGATTAAAAATATGACGAACTATTTAAATAAACTCGCGTTCTGAATTTCACCTTATTAATTGATTTTTTTTTTTTTTTTTTTTTTAGAAATTTAAAGTTTTTTAAGGATCATTAAAACTTTCCTACGTTTGCAAATTATTGTGAGAGAAAACCCGGTTCTCTGTCATTTAGCCCGTGTTTTATATTGCAATTAAGTTTAATGAATGAGGAAAGTTAACATTATCCTAATGTGTCATCGCTTTCTGGGAAATCTTTCGTGGAAATAATAGACTAATTAGTTCTGATTTTTTTTAAAAATTATGTTAAGTATTTCGCAGCGTGAAATTGACGTAATTTAACTCAAATAACCATGCTGGTATCACATTTAAATTACATTGTATTAACTCACATATGTATTTTTAAGGATCTTATAATTTAATTACAATAGAAATATAATATCTTAATTTTGAAGTTTAGTTCATTTTGAAATCTTCCGTAAATTAAACCAAGATATTTTTTTTAAAATATAATAAATATGAATCTAAGATAATAAAAAATATCGAAAATTTTATTACATTGTTTAAAATATAATAAAATTTTGCATTTCGTTAATTTTAATTAAACCCAATATGATCTTCAAATAAAAATACTGATTAAATTAAAGAATAATTTATGTGAAGATTTATTTAGGCTTTAAATTCAATGTGATGAAAACAGAATTTGTAAATTATTCATAAACATAACATGAATGAACAAAATTTAAACTGAAATGATAAAAAAATAAATCACAGAAATTGCATAATTTAAAGAAGATAAAAGTTTTTAAATATAATTAATATGAATCTAACATTATATAAAATAGGACAATTGTATACATTTTTTAAAATTTACTAAATTATTTCATTCAAATTAACGAAACTCATACGATCTTCAAATACAAATATTAATAAATTAGATGATAATTTTATGAGATGATTAATTAACCTTTAAACGTGTGATAAAAAAATAATTTCTTACAGTGTGATAAAAAAAATTTTATATCAGTGTGATAAAAACATAATTTGTAAATTTTTCATAAACGTAAGACGAATAAAGAACTTTTAATCTGAAATAATATTTAAAAAAAACGCATATAAAGAAGATATTTTAAAAATATAAGAAATATAAATTTTGAATATTATATATTCTATTGCATTGTTTGGAATTTGCTAAAATTACGTATTACGTAATCAAAATTAAAATGGTCTTCAAATAAAAATACTGATTATTTTAAGGTTTAGCTCAAAACATAATTCGTAAATTATTCATAAATACAAAATGAGTAAATAAAATTTTTTAACTGAAATGATGAAAAAAAAAAAAAAAAAAAAAAAAATAGCCAAAATGGCTTAATTTAAAGAAGAGGATGTCATTTAAATTTTACCCTAAATGAGATAACACGCGTGCGCATATGGAACATAAAGATAAGACTAAGTTCATTTTTTATGAACAAATAATATAATAAGAGAGATGTATTATTTTTTTGCCATTAAGCTCCTTATTCTCTTTGCAGTTCTATAGAAATATCACATTTTGTAACTCATTCTTTAGGAAAAACAACATGTTCTTATTTTTAAGCTTAAACTTTAAGTATATTAAAGTTGTTATAAAAGAGTTAAGATAAGTTGGGATAAAAGTAATCCAGTGAAAAAATATAAAACTCAATTTGTGATGATAATTTTTTTTCTCCTCCATTGAGAAAATAGAGATCTGCAGAAATGAAACGTGTGTGATGTAACTAAACAAGAAAAAAATTAATTTTAACGTTCTGGGTTTTTAGGAACTGTTAACCTTTTACTTAAATTATATCTTTTTAATAAAATATTAACTCTTTTACGTTATAACACCGTGCTCTCTTTTTTTACGTTCTTTTTGTGCATGACCAGAAAGATTAAAAAGATGACGAACTATTTAAATAAACTCGCCCTCCGAAATTCACCTTATTAAGAGATTTTTTTTTACCTTAGAAATTTAAAGTTTTTTAAGGATCATTAAAACTTTCTTACGTTTGCAAATTATTCTGAGAGAAAACCCAGTTCTCTGTGATTCGGCCCGTGTTTTATATTGCAATTAAGTTTAATTAATGAGGAAAGTTAACATTATCTTCTAGTGTCATCGCTTTCTGGGAAATCTTTGTGTGGAAATAATAGACTAATTAGTTCCGTTTTTTTTAAAATTATGTAAAGTATTTTGCAACGCGAAAATGACGTAATTTAACTCAAATAATGATGCTAGTATCACATTTAAATTACAATGTATTAACTCACTACTGTATCTTTCAAGCGCATATAATTTAATTACAATAGCAATATAATATTCTAATTTTGAAAATTAGTTCTTTTGGAAATCCTTTTTAAATTTAGCCAAGATAAAGTTGTTAAAAATATAATAGATATTAATCTAAGATAATATAAAATATTAAAAATTCTATTTCATTGTTTAAAATTTGATAAAATTATGCATTTCGTTAATTTTAATTAAACCCAATATGGTCTCCAAATAAAATTACTGATTAATTTAAAGATTAATTTATGTGAAGTTAATTTTACGATTTAAATTCCGTGTGATAAATAACATATTTCATAAATTATTCATAAACATAAAATGAGTAACGAAAATTTAAACAGAAATGATAAAAAAATCAGAGAAATGGCTTAATTTAAAGAAGAGAAACTCATTTAAATTTTACCTTAAATGAGATAACACACATGTGGAATATAAAGATAAGACTAAGTTCACTTTTTATGAATAAATAAAATAAGAGAAGTGTTATTTTTATCATTTCAGATTTTCACATTAGGCTCCTTTTTCTAACAAAACCATGTTAAAGAAATATCACATCATTTTGTAACTCATTCTTTTAGAAAAACAACATGTTCTTATTTTTAAACTTAAACTTTAATATACTTAAAGACAAGTTGGGATAATATTAATCCGGTGAAAAAATAGATAACTCAACTCTTGATGATAAGTTTTTTCCCCTCCATTGAGAAAATAAAGATCTGCAGAAATGAAACGTGTATGATGTAACTAAACAAAGAAAAGTTAATTTTATCGTCCTGGGTTTTTAGGAACTGTTAACCTTTTACTTAAATTATATCTTTTTAATAAAATATTAACTCTTTTACCTTATAACGCCGTGCTATTTTTTTTCACGTGCTTTTTGTTCATGACCAGAAAGATTAAAAAAATGAGGAACTATTTAAATAAACTCGCCCTCTGAATTTCACCTTATTAAGTGATTTTTTTTTACCTTAGAAATTTAAAGTTTTTTAAGGATCATTAAAACTTTTCTACTTTTGCAAATTATTCTCCAAGAAAACCTCGTTTCTCTGTGATTTAGCCCGTGTTTTATCGTACAATTAAGTTTAATGAATGAGGAACGTTAACATTATCTTCCAGTGTCATCGCTTTCTGGGAAATCTTTCTTGGAAATAATAGATTAATTAGTTCCGATTTTTTGAAAATTGTATTAAGTATTTCGCAGCGTGAAAATGACCGAATTTAATTCAAATAATGAGGGGCCTGAATGTTCGAGTGGGTAGCGCTCTGGCACTCGGTACCACAGGTTTCCGGTTCGAGTCTCTGTGGTGCCATGGATATGTGTAGTGGTTCGGAATGCACTTTAAACTGTAGGTCCCGGTCTTTTAAGCCCTCGTGAGACAGAAGATGATCGTAGAGCGACAAAACAAACCAAATTAAATAATGATGCTGGTTTTCCATTTAAACTACATTATAGTAACTTACTATTGTATTTTTTAAGGAGCACAGAGCTTAATGACAGTAGGAATATAATATACTAATTTTGAATTTTAATTGTGAAAGGTTAATATATAGAGTGACTCAACGCTCATTGGATAAATATTGAGGTGTGACACAACATACTAAAACATAACTTTCTTTGTATAGGAATGTATAGTAGAAGTGAAGTTCATAATCGAACACAAAAGAAAGCATTGTATGTTTACCACATCAGTGCAAAGTGTTTTTTTTTTTTTTTAATTAAGCCAAGGACGGGGTTGTCTATATAATTTCCCTGTTAGCAACCCAATAAAAACTAGCCTTGAAGAAGGCATAGTTCCACTATATAACGTTGTTACTTATTTAGTATTATTATCCACTGGATAGCTTGAAGTAATGCTACGGACGTGAATAGCACTACCCTCACAACTGTGTGGGCTGCACTATATAATGTTGTTACTCATTTAGTATTATTATTCATTGGGTAGCTTGAAGATATGCTACGGACGGGAATAACACTACCCCCACAACCCTCTATGATCCTATTAGACCGGGACCTACGGTTTAAAGTGGATTCCGAACTGCTACAAACATCCATGGCACCGCTGTGACTAGAACCCCAAAACTGTGATACCGAAGCCAGAGCCGTAGCCAATCGGCCATCAGGACCCTATCTTTGCAAAGTTATTCTTTGATCCAAGTTTTATAATAAATGCTCGAATTTGCGACCACTAACAGTAATAATTGCTTAGTAACATAGAAGGAGTGATTGGTGAACAGTTCGAAAGATGTCAGGCATGTCTCAGCCGCAATGGATAATTGAGTGACGAGGTCTTGAATTGAGTCAACTGGAACCCCTAGATAATTTGGTTTGTCAATTTGCGGTCATTTTATGCGCACTTCAGGCTAATTAGACCGGAATTCAAAGTTTAACAGGGATTCCGAACCACTAACAAGCTTCCGTGCCGTTGCAGGATTCGAGCCTGAAGCCTATGATATCAAAAGCCAGAGTGCTAGCCAATTGGCCATCTGGCCGTTGTCTCATAAATGAAACACAGTTGCAAACATAGAGTAAATGACGTAGAGTTTGCATTGGTGTTGCCATCATGTGAATTTATATCATGTCATGTGTCTGGTATAATATGAAGTATTCTGCCTGACTGCTGCGAGAAAATTATTTGACAGTGTGTTTGAGCCTCAACGCCTCATTTCTAATCAAACATTCTTGTTTAAAAAGTGTATCTTTTAATAAGCTGTACCACACCTAAAAGTGGGCCTGAATGGCCAAATGTCTGGCGCTCAGTGCTACAAGTTTCGGTTTGCATTCCCGATGATGCCATGGATGTTTGTAGTTGTTCGGAAACCACGTTAAAACCATAAGTCCCGATCGAATATGACTGTAGAATGTTGGACGTCGGGCTGACAACCTTACCCCGTAAAAAGAAAGTACCTACTGTTGCGAAATCTGCCAGAAGGCAGAAACCCTTGGCCCACCATGGGGTTGTTGCGTTACTGATGATGATGATAATCATATAAAGATTCAGTACACATTTCATAAAATTATATTATCTTATTAAATCACATTTTTTGATGTCACTATGATTTATAATCTATATTTATTAATCACTATTGTCTTATAAAACTTGTGTCTTTTTAAAATATACCCTTTAGTGTCTTTATAAAATATAAGCGTTTATACACAGTTACCAACACTATTATCCACGTCTGCTATTATTAACTTACGCCATGCTATGAAAAATAAACTGATGAATAGCGTTAACGTAGTGACTTCGCTATATTGGGAAAGCAATTAGTACTACTGAATAAACATAGTGGCTACTAAAAAACTTTCCTGCATTGATTAGTTGCCTAACATCAGAGATATAAGATTTTCTGGAAAAATTATTTATGTATTTTTTTCCTTTTTGTTTATGTGTTTCTTCATCTAGTGATCTAAATGATTTGTCTCACTAAATTCCAGGTTTCAGAGTCATAATCAAATAAAAAGTGAATGACATATTTTTTATTTACCAGCTTGATGGATGAATCCATTTACGTCAATAACATACGAATATATTATGTATATTATTATTTAAACATCATCAATCACAGAAAGGATGATCATATTTTCAAAAGTTGAGGACTACATATAGAGAAATACGAAAATATGCGAAGTTTATAGGAATAAGTATTTTTTAATTGTTTGGTTTGCTGCGGAAACCAACTGCACAAATTTTCTATATTTCTGTTTTTCGCTTTGTTATCATTTATAATTTAAAGTGTTATTCATGAATGCTTAGTTATACTAATATGTTTATGGATTATAACATTTTATGGGTCCATGTAACTTTCAGGTTGCATGCTAACATATCAACACTTTATCAAATAGTTTTAATTTTCTCATGAAAGGCGTATGATTTTTAGTTAATAATATCTCTGGGATAACCAATAACAATATTTAGGACGTTTGGCAGCACCATGAAAATGCAATACCAAAATAAATGTATTGCATGTTGCCTGCAGATAGAAACCATCTTGAGCAATATGCATTATTTGTGCTTCTGTCGGTGTTTGCAACCTGGTGGCGAATTGGCTATCTAGCCAATTTGGAATCTACTTTTAACTGTATTTCCCGGTCTGTTTAGCCCTAGTATGCACAAAATGACAGTAGAGTGACAGACCCAACGAATTTGTTGGTATTTGCTAAATAAAAAATAAAATCGTACATAATAGCCCAGGATTTGTATATCAATACCAACTTCTGTGTTTGCATTTCATTAATCAATTTGTTACTAGTTGTATAGGATTCAGTTTTGTGATTTTCACGTTACATTGTAGATAAAAAAACAGCAAATTTGAACTAAGCTGCCTGCATACTTACTTTACTACTGGACTACAAATAGGACAAAGAAGTGATTATAGATTCGGTCTTCGCAGTTTAAGTTGAGCCAATTTAAATACGACATGTTTCGCTGCCAACTGATTGATTGCATGGCTATTTTTGTGTTTCACCATGATATATCATTCTTGTCCGACAATGGTAGATTGAGATAGATTTAAGATAATGCTTGATATTTCTTCTATATACACACACACACACACACACACACACATATATATATATATGTATATATATATATATATATATATATATACTGGCAGATTCTGAAGTATTAGATGCCTTCTTTTAACTGGGTAGGTTTGTTAGTCTTACTTCCAGCGATCTACAGTCATATTAGATAGGGACCCTCGATTCAAAGTGGATTCCAAAAACTATAAACGTCCATAGCATTGCCGGGATTGGAATGTGAAACGTGTGGAAATCATATAAATGTACATATATCATTACGAAAAATATGGATAAATCACATAAAAATAAAAGAGGAATTAGAATTAGATTCTTTAGCAGTACTAGATCTAAATATTCCTTATTAGATTTATTTTTACTACTAGCAGATGGTGATTGTACATTCACCAGATTTGGTTTGCTTTGCCACTCTGCTGTAATTTTCTGCACACGTCAGGTTAAATAGGCAGGAACCTATTGTTTAACGGTGATTCCGAGCCACTGATAAACATCTGTGCACCCGCCAGGATTCGAATCTGAAGCTTGTGGTAAATAAATGATGTAGCTATCAAGTGGAAGGTAGGACCTTAACGATTACTTTTTGCGCACTAGGGCTAATCTGACTGGGACCTATACTTTAATGTGGATTCTGGACCAAGAAAGCAACATCGAACCATTTTGTTGTTGTTATTAATCAACCTGTTGCCGGAAAGTCTACACCAGGTCCAGATGATCCCGTAGTAAGCGAGGTCCATGACTAAGGGTAATATGCAGCTTCAATTTTAGCGAGGAACCACGAGGGCTGAAGACGGACTAAACCTCGAGACAATGCTTTATGATCACATTAGACCGTGACCTACGGTTTAAAGGGGATTCCGAACCACTACAAACCTCCATGGCATCGCCGGAACTCGAACCCGAAACCTGAGGCACCTAGCGCCAGAGCGCTAGCCACTCTTCCATTCAGGCCCCTAACTCAAACTTGGCCATTCACACACACACACAGGGGTCAGAAACACCACTTCCCCCCCTTCGAAATCGAACCCGAGCTCTTTAGAACACAAGATCAAATTACTACATTTATGCTACAGAGAAGGCTATGTTTGAATTAGTTTTAAATAATTGGACATAAAATGAGTTCCTATATTAAATAAAAACAAAAATTCTGAAGTTCAAATAATATTTTAAAATCCATATATTGAAAATGAAAGATTAATAATCCAATATTATTAGCATGCGATTTGTATTTTAGCTATTCTTCCATATATATTCAAATTGTTGCTAACCTAAGCAAAACATTATCTATTCTTATCACATCCATCATAAATTCCCACGCCTTCTTAAAATATTCATTCCGCATCTTTCTCCCCCAGAGATCTTTGTCTAACAAAAAGAAGCAATCCGCAGACTATCATTGATATTCATGCCAGATCCTTCCATGCTGGCAGCTTATTAAAATTCGCAAAAGGCGCGGGCCTTCAAAGAAACAGACACTTAATACTGTCAATGTCATAGACACCTGTTTTACGACTGGGGGAATGCTAATATAGCTCTGCAGCAATCTCTCCATCCCTTTTTATTCCACGGTTAAAATCAGGGGAGAAAGTTTATTTAAAAGAGATTTCTTGGTCCGCCATGCATCAAAGATGATGGTTTCATGCATCTTCTCATTGTCTGTGGGAAAGTATTTATGTAAGGATAGAGTTCATCTCCCCTCAGTTAGTTCACATTGGAGTTTTATGCAGAAGAGAGAAGAATCCGTTATCTACATTTGCTATTCTTATTCAATGATATATGGCAGTTTGTATATATGTAAGTTTAACAGGTTTTGATTTCTTACAGCAATTTGTTCTTACCAATTTATTCTTTCTATAGGTTATTTAGTAACATATTTTTCAAAATCATAAAGTTTGTTTAAAATAATTTCTTAAATTGTCATGCATCAAAGTTGATGGTTTCATGCATCTTTTCATTGTCTGTGGGAAAGTATTTATGTACGGATAGAGCTCTTCTCTCCTGCGTTAGTTCACATTACAGTTTTATGCAGAACAGGGAAGAATCCGCTATCTATATCGGCTTCTCTTATTCAATGCCATAAGACAGTTTGTATATATGTAAGGTTAAAATGGTTTGATTTCTTACAACATGGTATATGAATTTATTCTTTCCATACGTTATTTAGTAACATATTTTGCGAAATCATAAAGTTTGTTTAAAATAATTTCTTAGATTGGCACGCATCAAGGATGATGGTTTCATGCGTTTCTTTATTGTATGTGGGAAAAGTATTTATGTATGAATATAGCTCGTCTTCCCTGTGTTATTTCCCATCTAGTTTTATTCCTAAGACAGAAGGTGATGTATTATCTATATTGCCTTCTATTATTCAATGATGTATGACAGTTTGTATATATGTAAGTTTAAAGGTGGTTTGATTTCTTACAACAATTTATTCGTGCCATAGGTGATTTAGGAACACGTTTCTTCCTTTGGCAAAATCATGGAGTTTATTTTAAGGATTTCTTAGAATGGCGTGCATCAAAGATGACGGTTACATGCATCATTTTAATTGTTTGGGGAAAGTATCTATGTGAGGATAAAGTTCGTCTCCCTTTTGTTAATTCACATGTGGGTTTATGCTTAAGAGAATGGTGATCTATTATCTATATTGGCTTCTCTTATTGAATGCCATATGACAGTTTGTATATATGTAAATTTAAAAGTGGTTTGATTTCTTACAGCAGTTTGTTATTACCAATTTATTCTTTCCATAGATTGTCGTTCAGTTTGTAGTGGTTCGGAATCCACTTTAAGCCGTAGGTCCCGGTCTTCTATGACTGTTAAGAGCGTCACGGAGCAAAAGTCAGGCTTCTACCTACGGGATGCTCCATCACAACAGAAGCTGCTTCCTTCCCCTTCAATCATGAGTCCATATGGGATCGTGGGCTTGGCCAGCCAAGTGGGATAAGAAACAACAACAACAACAACATAGATTGTTTAGTAACATATCTTGCGAAATCATAAAGTTCGTTTAAAATAATTTCTCAGATTGTTTTGCATGATGGTTTCATGTATCTTTTCATTTTTTTTTCTTCTAATGCAGATGGCAAACACTGTGAGACACTTGGTCTTAGATGCCTTAAGGCAAGCTCTGCACAAACGTTACTCACTTTGCATGATCCAGGGGGCGCGTGTCACTTGAAGATAAGCCACGGACGCGGAGTAACAATGCCCCTCCGCAACGCTCTACGATCATATTCGACCGGGATCTACAGTTTAAAGTGGATTCCGAACCACTACAACATCCATGGCACCTCGAACCCTGTGGTACCGAGCTCCAGAGCGCTAGCCACTCGGCCATTCAGGCTCCTGTATCTTTTCATTGTCTGTGGGAAAGTATTTATACAAGGATAGAGTTCATTAGTTCACATTGGGCATTATGCCTAACAGAGTAGTGGTTGGTTATCTATATTTGGTTCTCTTTTTCAATAATATATGACAGGTTGTATATAAGTAAAGTTAAAACAGGTTTGATTTCTTACAGGAGAATAAAATAAATTATTCTTTCCATAGATTATTTAGTAACTCATTTTTTCCATTTGTGAAATCATGAAGTTTATTTGAAATATTTTTTTTTTTACTCGGCATGCCTCAAATATGAGGGTTTCATGCATTCTTTTAATTGTTTGTGGGAACGTATCTATGTGAGGATAAAGTTCGTCAAACTTTTGTTAGTTCATATGTGGGCTTATGCTTAGGAGAGTGGCGATTTGTTATATATATTTGATCCACTTATTCAATGCCATACTACGCAGTTTGTAGATATGTAAGGTTAAAAGTGGTTTGATTTCTTACAGTAGGGTAAACAAGTTATACTTTCTATAAGTTATTTAGTAACATATACGAGTTTGACGGACTGATGGCGAAATCGTGAAATTTATTTTAAATCAGTTCTGAGATTGGCAGCATCAACAATGATGGTTTAATGCATCTTTTCATTGTCAGTGGAAAAGTATTTATGGACCAATAAAATTCGTATCCCCTGATGCTGCCAGCCGTTTTCAGTATTGTTATTGCTTATCTCAGAGATATTATATAACTAAGACATACAGGATATCTTGTTAGACAATTAAAATGTAATAAAATCTTGTAATTTCTGTAAAATTCCATTTGAAATCCATATTCTATCTTTCAAAAAATCTTCCATATTGTGTAAATTTATTTGATAAAATCTTAAAGAATTAGTATATAACGTGAAAATTACATGGACACATAAAGGGCTACAATCCATATATACTTATTAGTATACTATACTACTGTGCCCAAAAAGTAAGTCCAATTATTTTTTTTTCAAAAACTTTTTGTTTTTTCCACAAAATTTATTTCATCACCTTCAAAGTAATCCCCTCCGAACACAATGCACTTATGCCAACGTTTTTTTCCAATCTTCAATGCGTGCTAAAAAGTAAAGCGCGCTGCGATTCAAGTTCAATCTCTTCAATATACTAAAAACGGTGTTCCCGGAGTGGTCTTTGCCAGAAGTCTCCGATATGAATACGGTGGTTGTGGAACGATCTGATTTTCATTTTTGGCGAAAAAGAAACGAAGAATATATGCAGTGTGAGCTGGCGCATTCAGTGTGTTCAGTAAAAATCGAGATTTCACACGTTTGAGGACCAAAATGGAATGGTCCGATCCTTTTGAAATTTCAACATCATCAACAAGGTCTGTAATTGTAAATTGACGGTTTGCAAGAGCCAAATCTTTATTTTTTTGGACGTGAGCTCCTTCGGTTTAGGTTGATGGTTGACCAGAGAGCTCGTCGTCCTTAACGCGTTATCTGCCTTCTTTGAACTGTTTATAGCACTTCTAAGCCTCTCTTTCCGATATAGGAATGCCTTCTGCAATATTCTATACGTTTCCGCAAACAAAATTGAAGGCAAGTACTTTGCTCAATTGATTCAGGCATTTCAAAAATTGCCTGAATCAATTTTAGCGTCTAACAAAGCCAAGCATAACTGAAACACTAATAAATATTTTCACTTCACATTTCACACAGAGGTGAAGGACAGTGCCAGCAATCTAAAAAAGAAAAACAATTGAAATTCCATAAACGCGGAAATTTTAAATTGAAAATTGGTCTTACTTTTTGGACATAATAGTAAATCAGTTAATATTTTATGAAAAAGATAAAATTTAAGTAAAATGTTAACAGTTTCTAAGCCGTAGACATGGAAAATTACCTTTTTCTTCTTCAATTACATCATACACATTTCATTGCTGAATATCTTTATTTTCCCAATAGAGGAAAAAAAAACTTACCTTTATCCATTGAGTTTTATATTTTTTCACCGGATTAATATTATGCCATCTTATCTTTAAGTATATTAAATTTTCATTTTAAAAATAAGAGCGTGTTGTTTTTCTAAAATAATGAGTTAGAAAATATTATATTTATTTTACACTGTGATGAGAATGAGGAGCTTAATGTGAAAATATGAAAAGATAAAAAAAAAAAAATAACAGAGCTCTATTATTATATTACTTATTGATAAAAAATTTATTTATTCTTATCTTTATGTTCCACGTGTACATGTGTGTTATCTCATTTAGAGTAAAATTTAAATGAGTTTCTCTTCTTTAAATTAAGGCATTTTTGTGACTTTTTTTTTTATCATTTCTGTTTAATTTTTCTTTATTCAAGTTATGTTTATGAATAATTTAAGAATTACGTTTTTATCACACGGAGTTTAAGGCTTAAATTGATCTTCACATAAATTATTTTTCAAATTTATCAGTATTTTTATTTGAAGACCATATTAATTGTTATTAAAATCAGCGAAATCCATAATTATAGTACATTTTAAACAATGCAATATAAATTTTTGTATTTTATATTACCTTAGATTCATGTTTATTATATTTTTAAAATCTTTAACTTCGCTTAAATTAAGGAAGATTTCAAAATTAACTAAACTTCAAAATTATGATATTATATTCCTACTGTAATTAAATTATATGCTCCTTAAAAATATCATAGTAGGTTAAGACAATGTAATTTAAATGTGATACCAGCTTCATTATTCGGCTCGAATTACGTAATTTTCCCGCTGCGGAATACTTAATATAACTTTTTTTTTAAAAATTGGAACTAATTAGTCTATTATTTCAAAGAAAACTTTCCCAGAAAGCGATGATACAGGAAGATAATGTTAACTTTCCTCATTAATTAAACTTAATTGCAATATAAAACAGGACTAAATCACAGAGAACCGGGTTTTTTCTGAGAATAATTTGCAAACGAAGAAAAGTTTTAATGATCCTTAAAAAACTTTAAATTTCTAAATATAAAAAGAAAAAAAAATCACTTAATAAGGCGAATTTCAGCGCACGAGTTTATTTAAATAGTTCCTCATCATTTTAATCTTTCTGGTCATGCACAAAAAGTACGATAAAAAAGAGAGCACGTTTTTATCAGGTAAGACAGTTAATATTTTATTAAAAATATATAATTTAAGTAAAAGGTTAACAGTTCCTAAAACCCTGGACCTTAAAATTAAATTTTTCTTGTTCAATTACATCATACACATATCATTTCTGCATATTTTTATTTTCTCAATGGACGGGAAAAAAACTTATCATCAAGAGTTGAGGTTTATATTTTTTCACCGGATTAATATTATCCCGTCTTATCTTTAAATATATCAAAGTTTTACTTCAAAAATAAGAGCGTGTTGTTTTTCTAACAGAATGAGCTACAAAATGTGATATTTCTTTACTACTGTGATGAGAAAAATGAGGTTAATTTGAAAAGATGAAATGAAAAAAAAATAACATCTCTCTCTTATTATATTATTTATTCATAAAAAATGAACTTAGTCTTATCTTTATGTTCCACATGTGCATGTGTGTTATCTTATTTAGGATAAAATTTAAATGAGTTTCTCTTCGTTAAGTTAATCTCTTTTTGTGATTTTTTTTTTATCATTTCAGTTTAAATTTTCTTTATTGACTTTATGTTTATGATTAATTTACAAATTATGTTTTTATCACTAGGAGTATAAAGCTTAAATTAATCCTCAAAATAATTAGTATTTTTATTTGAAGATCGTTCGGTAATTTTTATTAAAATTAATAATTTTAGTCTTATTTTTAATGTCTTTTATCTTAGATTCATATTTATTATATTTTTGAAAACTTTATTTTGGCTTAATTTAAAGATGAGCTCAAAATTATCTAAACTTCAAAATTAGGACGTTATATTCCTATTGTAGTTAAATTAGACGCTCCTTAAAAATACAATAGTAAGTTAATACAATGCAATTTAAAAGTGATACCAGCATCATTATTTTAGTTAAATTACGTAATTTTCACGCTGCGAAATACTTGACATAAAGTTTTTTTAAATTATAACTAATTAGTCTATTATTTCCCAGAAAGATTTCCCAGAAAGCGATGACACTGGAAGATAATGTTAACTTTCCTCATTCATTAAACTTAATTGCAATATAAAATACGGGCTGAATCACAGAGAACCGGGTTTTCTCTCAGAATAATTTGCAAACGTCGGAGAGTTTTAATGATCCTTAAGAAACTTAAAATTTCTAAAGGTAAAAAAAAAATCATTTAGTAAGGTGAATTTCTGCGCGCGAGTTTATTTAAATAGTTTCTCATCATTTTAATCTTTCTGGCCATGCACAAAAAGCACGTAAAAAAAGAAAGCACGGTGTTATAAGAGAAAAAACTCAATGTTTTATTAAAAAGATATAATTTAAGTAAAAGATAACCAGTTACTAAAACCCAAGACGTTAAAATTAACTTTTTGTTGTTCAGTTACACCATACACATTTCATTTCTGCATATCTTTATTTTCAAAAAGGAGCGGAAAAAAACTCATCATCATGAGTTGAGTTTTGTATTTTTTCACGGGATTAATAGTATCCCATCTTATCTTTAAATATATCAAAGTTTTACTTCAAAAATAAGAGCGTGTCGTCTTTCTAAAAGAATGATTTTCAAAATGTGATATTTCTTTAGCGCAATGATGAGGATAAGGAGTTTAATGTGAAAATATGAAATGCAAAAAATAACACATATCTCTTGTTATATTATTTATTCATAAAAAATGAACACAATCTTATCTTTATGGTCCCCATGTGCATGTGTGTTATCTCATTTAGGGTTACATTTAAATGAGATTGTCTTCTTTAAATTAAGCCATTTGTGTATTTTTTTTTTTTTTTTTAACATTTTTCTTTAAAATTACTTTACTCACTTTATGTTAATGAATCATTTAGAAATTATGTTTATTTTTTTCACGGATTTTAAAGCCTTAATTAATCTACTTATAAATTAATCTTCAAATTAGTTTTTTTTTGTATCATATGCATTTCATTTGTAATCATATGTATTTCATTAATAAGAATTAAAATCAATAATTTTAGTAAATTTTAAATATTGCAATAGAATTTTGACTATTTTATATTATCTTAAATTCATAATTATTATATTTTTAAATCTCTCTATTCTTTAAATTAATAAATTTTTGTGATTTTTTTTTTACATTTCAGTTGATTTTTTTTACGTTTATGAGTTATTTTCAAATTATAATTTTGTCATACGGATTTTAAAGTCTAAATTAATCCTAATTACATATAATATTAACTACACTTTAAACAATACAATGAAATTTTTAATATTTTATATTTTCTTAGATTCATATGTATTATTTATTTAAATTTTTTTCATGATTTAATCTAAATAAGATTTCTAAATTAACTAAACTTCAAATTATATTCGTATTGTAATTAAACTATTCCCTTCTTAAAAATGTAATAGTAAGTTAATACAATGTAATTTAAATGTGATACCAGCATAATTATTTGAGTCAAATTACGTAATACAAATTAAGTAATTAATTAATTTTTAAAAAAACCTGAACTATTTAGTTTATTATTTCCAAGAAACATTTCCCAGAAAGCGATGACGTAGGAAGATAATGTTAACTTTGCTCATTAATTAAACTTAATTGCAATATAGAACACGGGCTAAATCATAGAGAACCGGGTTTTCTCTCAGAATAATTTGCAAACGAAGAAAAGTTTTAATGATCCTTAAAAAAACTTTAAAATTCTAAAGGTAAAAAAAAACACTTAATAAGGCGAATTTCAGCTCACGAGTTTATTTAAATAGTTCCTCATCTTTTTAATCTTTCTGGTCATGCACAAAAAGTACGTTAAAAAAGATAGCACGGGGTTATAAGGTAAAAGAGTTATTATTTTATTAAAAAAGATAAAATTTATGTAAAAGGTTAACAGTTCTTAAGCCCAGGACGTTCAAATTAACTATATCTTGTTCAGTTACATCATATACTTTTCATTTATGCATATCTTTATTTACTCAATGCAGGGGAAAAAAACTTATCATCAAGACTTGAGTTTTATATTTTTTCACCGGATTAATATTATCCCATCTTATCTTTAAGTATATTAAAGTTTCAGGCTTAAAAATAAGAGCTTGTTTTTTTTTTAAAAAGAATGATCTACAAAATGGGTTATTTCTTTAGCACTGTGATGAGAAAAAGGATATTAATGTGAAAATATGAAATGAAAAAATTTAAACATCTCTCTTGTTATATTATTTATACATGAAAAATGCACTCAATCTTATATTTATGTTCCACATGTGCATGCCTGTTATGTCACTTAGGGTAAAAATTAAATGAGTTTCTGTTTTTGAAATTCAGCCATTTTTGTGATTTTTTTTATCATTTTTTCATTTTTTTTATCAACTTCTTTACTCATTTTATGTTTATGAATAATTTACAAATTATGTTTTTCCACGCGGATTAATATTATCCAAACTTATCTTTAAGTATATTAAAGTTTCAGTTTAAAAAAAAGAGCGTTTTATTTTTCTAAAAGAATGAGTTACAAAATGTGATATTTCACTTTGATGAAAATAAGGAGCTTAATGTTAAAATAAGAAATGAAAAAATAACAAATCTCTCTTAATATATTATTTATTCATAAAAAATGTACTTAGTTTTATCTTTATGCTCCACATGTGCATGTGTGTTATCTCATTTAGGGTAAAATTTAAATGAGTTTCTCTTCTTTAAATTAAGCCATTTCTCTGATTTTTTTATCGTTTCTGTTCAAGTTTTCTTTACTCATTTTATGTTGATGAATAATTTACGAATTAGGTTTTTTTACCACAAGAAATTTAAAGACTAAATTAATCTTGACGTAAATTTACCTTCAAATGAATTAGTATTTTTATTTGAAGATAATATGCATTTCGTTAATTTTAATTAATATATACAATTTTATTAAATTATAAATAATGTAATACAATTTTTACTGATTTATATTATATTAGATTCATATTTATTATATTTTTAAAATCTTTTATTTTTTTCAATTGAGACAATTTTGTATTATTATTTTTTTTTTTTTTTTTTATTATGTCAGTTTAAATTGTCTTTATTCATTTTATGTTGATGAATAATTTACAAACTATGTTTTAATGACACTTAGTTTAAAGCTTATATTAATCAACAAATAATTCAGTAATTTTATTTGAAGACCATAATTATTTTAATATAAATTAAGGAAATGTATAATTTAAGTAAATTTTAAACATTTGAATAGAAATTTGACTATATTATTATATCTTACATTCATATTTATTTTATTTTTAAAAACTTTATCTTGGCGTAATTTAAAGAATATTTCAAAACTAACTAACTTCAAAATTAAGATACTATATTCCTATTGTAATTAAATTATATTCTCCTTAAAAATACAATAGTAAGTTAATACAATATAATTTAAATGTGGATACAAGTATAATTATTCGAGTTAAATTACATCATTTTCACGCTGCGAAATACTTAACATATTATTTTTTTTTTAAATTTGAACTAATTAGTCTATTATTTCCAAGAAAGATTTCCCAGAAAGCGATGACACAGGAAGATAATGTTAACTTTCCTCATTAATTAAACTTAATTGCAATATAGAACACGGGCTAAATCATAGAGAAAAGGGTTTTCTCTCAGAATAATTTGCAAACGAAGAAAAGTTTTAATGATCCTTAAAAAACTTTACATTTCTAAAGGTAAAAAAAAAAAAATCACTTATAAAGGTGAATTTCAGCGCGTGCGTTTATTTAAATAGTTTTTCGTCTTTTCAATCTTTCTGGTCATGACAAAAAGGACGTAAAAAAGAATCGCAAAGTTATAAGGTAAAATAATTAATATTTTATTAAACGATATAACTTAAGTAAAAGGTTAACAGTTCTTAAAACCCAGGACTTTTAAATTAACTTTTTATTGTTCAGTTATATCATACACATTTCATTTCTGCATATCTTTATTTACTCAATGGAGGGGAAAAAAGTTATCATCAAGAGTTGAGTTTTATATTTTTTCACCGGATTAATATTATCCCATCTTATCTTTAAAGTTTTAGTTTTAAAATAAGAGCGTGCTGTTTTTCTAAAAGAATGAGTTGCAAAATGTGATATTTCTTTATCACTGCAAAGAGAATAAGGGGCTTAATGTGAAAATATGAAATGAAAAAAAATAACAAATCTCTCTTATTATGTTATTTGTACATAAAAAATGCATTCAATCTTACCTGTATGTTCCACATGTACATGTATATTATCTCAGTTAGGGTAAAATTTAATTGCGTTTTCTCTTCTTTAAATTAAGACATTTTTGTCATTTTTTTTTATCATTTCAGTTTAAATTTTCGTTACTCATTTTATGTATATGAATAATTTACAAATTATTTTTTAGTCACACTGAGTGTAAAGCTTAAATTAATCTTCAAATCAATCAGTATTTTTATTTGAAAACAATGTTTAAATTAATTAAAATTTAATAAATGCATAGTTATAGTAAATTTTAAATAATGAAATAGATTTTTTATTATTTTACATTATCTTAGATTCATATTTATTATATTTTAAAAATAATCACCTTATTTAAATTAAGCCATTTTTGTTATTATTTTTTATCATTTTTTAAGTTTAAAATTTCTTTACTCATTTTATATTTTTGAATAATTTAAGAATTATGTTTTAATCTCACTGTCTTTAAAGTCTAAATTAATCTTCAGGTTAATCACAATTTTATTTGAACACCATATTGATTTTAATTAAAATTAATGAAATGTATAATTTTTGGATATTTTAAACAATGCAATAGAAATTACATTATTTTATATTAACTTAGATTCTTATTCATTATATTTTTAAAAACTTAATATTAACTTAATATAAAAAAGGTTTCAAAATTATCTAAACTTCAAAATTAAGATATAATATTCCTACTTTAATTAAATTATATTCTCCTTAAAAATACAATAGTAAGTTAATACAATGTAATTTAAATTTTAAACCCACATAATTTGGGTTAAATTACGTAATTTTGACCCTGAGAAATACTTAACATAATTTTTTTTAAAAATTTGAACTAATTAGTCTATTATTTCCAAGGAAGATTTCCCAGAAAGCGATGACGCAGGAAGATAATGTTAACTTTCTTCATTAATTAAACTTAATTGCAGTATAAAACACGGGCTAAATCACAGAGAACAGGGTTTTCTCTGAGAATAATTTGCAAACGAAGAAAAGTTTTAATGATCCTTAAAAAACTTTACATTTCTAAGGAAAAAAAAATTCACTTAATAAGGTGAATTTCAGAGCAAGAATTTATTTAAATATTTCCTCATCTTTTTAATCTTTCTGGTCATGCATAAAAAGCACGTTAAAAAAAATAGCACGGTGCTATAAGGTAAAATATTCAATGTTTTATTAAAAAGATATAATTAAAGTAAAAGGTTAATAGTTCTTAAAACCAGGTCCTTAAAATTACCTTTTTCTTGTTCAATTACATCATGCACATTTCAATTCTGCCTTATCTTTATTTTCTCAATAGAGGGGGGGAAAATATCATCCTCAGTTGAGTTTTATGTTTTTTCACCGGATTAATATTATCCCATCTTATCTTTAAGTATATTAAAGTTTTAGTTTAAAAATAAGAGCATGCTGTTTTTCTAAAAGAATGAGTCACAAAATGTGATATTTCTTTAGCACTGCAAAGAGAATAAGGGGCTTAATGTGAAAATAGGAAATGAAAAAAAAAAAAATAACAAATATCTCTTATTATATTATTTATGCATAAAAAATGCACTTAGTCTTATCTTTATGTCCCACATGTGCATGTGTGTTATCTCATTTAGGGTAAAATTTAAATGAGTTTCTCTTCTTTAAATTAAGCCATTTTTGTGATTTTTTTTTCCAATTTCATTTTTTTTTCCCAAATATTTTATTTTCAAAACTAAAATTATTGTATTTGAAAATTATTCGAAGATATATGTTATAAAAGTCCTTTAACTATATTTAGTATTTCTCAATTAACTATAAAATTATTATTAAAATCCTTATCTAATTGTGGTCAATTGATTATTCTTTACACCCATTTCAATTAAATATATTTAACATTCTTCTTTAGATATAAAGATGGATATAAGGAAGGGTTAAATTTATATATATATATATATAGATAGATAGATAGATGTAAGGATGGATTATCACCGATATTATATTATATGCGATATCTGGACTAATAATTTCACTACCCTTAGATGGCGTTTGCTTTTTTTTGAATGAGTGTTTTTAAAATTAACGTTGATGGCAGTTAATGAGGAGTCCTACATAACTATTTTTATTTAATGTAGGAGAAATAAATGCTTCATACAAATTTAGAAAGAGGCTATATCCTAATTGCTATCTGTAAAATATTTTTAACAGATATCGGAAAAGCTATCACATTGCACATATTAATACAGCTCTTTTACGACCAATAAACAAATACAGCCATCTTATCCCTTATCAAACCGAACAGTTCTATTACATCAGACATTGCATAAAGCTGGGCACCAACCTTAAGGCAAATGAATGCTTCTCCTAATGCACCAACTGCCATAATAACCGAACGACCCTTTAAAAGCATTACTAAATTCCGAATTGTCGCTACAATGATGATTTTAAGGGGGCAAAAGCCCCCTGTGCCGCCTGCGAGTGGTAAGGGGGCTAATAAGATTAATGTCATGCCCGTGCAACTGAAGTTGTCAATACGTACCTCAATTATGCGTTTCGACACATGGAGATTAATTTCACGCAGGATAACTTGCTGGAATATGTACATGCTTAAAGACGGTTTTCCGAAGTTGAGAGGGATTTGGGTTCGGTCCGACGTGAAGTTATGTTACCATGGCTACGAAGATGATGTGATTAAAATGGAAGAAGTCTTGTCTTTTGCAGTCGTAGAGGATTGGAATTCATTTTCTGGATTTTGAAGAGAATAAAGTGTAATTGCCTCGAAGAGTAATTACTTGAATCTGATGGCTAGATACGCATGAATACTTCGAATACGTTTTTGGTTTAGTATATCAGTCTTTCCTTTGAAGTATTCCTTGTTTGTTTATTTATTTTAATTCTTTGTGCATATGTAAATGTAATTTTTTATTAGAAGTTTAAATTGTAAGTTAACTTTTAGTTGTCTGGAGTCTTCAAAATTAATGATATGTAAATCGTAAGTGTGAAATGAAACGTTTTTAAAACTACAATTAGTGTATTTGAAAATTATTCGAGGTTATATATTACAAAATTCTTTTAGTTGCATTTAATATTCTTCAATTAACTATAAAAGTTTTATTAAAATTTTTACAAAGTGTGTGCAATTGAATATATTATTCTTTACACAAATTTCAATTAAATCTATTTAACATTCTTCTTTAGATATAAATATGAATAAAATTATATATATATACGTGCAATAGATGAAGTCGTATCTTGAAACATTGATTTTACATTGATGCATATTATCAAGACTGACGAGAATTAACAGTTAGCAATTAAACAATAAATAGCAGTTACTGTTAACTAGAATGAGTTGTTTTAGTTTTTGTAATATTAATGTTAATTAATGTTTTAGTAATTAATGGTTTTAAAGTTCACCTTGACGGCAATTAACGATGAGCTCTACATAAATATTTTTTTTTTCTGTAGAATAATTGCCTTATGCAAATTTGGAAGTTGAATTTTGTCTAAATGCAAACTGTAAAATATTTTTAAAAGATATCGCAAATTCTATCTCATTGCACATATTAACACAGTTTTTTTTACGACCAATAAGCAAACACAGCCATCGAATCTCTTATCAAACCAAACAGTTCTACCACATCAGACATTGCATAAAGCTGGGCACCAATCTTAAGGCAAATGAATGTTTCTCCTAATGCACCAACTGCCATAATAACTGGAACGACCCTTTAAAAGAATTACTAAATTCCGAATTGTCGCAACAATCAGGATTTTAAGGGGGCAAAAGCCCCCTGTGCCGCCTGTGTAGATGTAAGGGGGCTAATAAGATTAATGTCGTGCACGTGCAACTGCAGTTGTCAATACGCCCCTCAATTATGCGTTACGACACATGGAGATTAATTTCACGCAGCATAACTTGCAGGAATATGTATATGCATATCAAGACGATTTTCCGAAGTTGAGAGGGATTTGGGTTCGGTTCGGCGTGAAGTTATGTTGCCATGGCAACAGAGATGATGTGATTAGGATGGAAGATGTCTTGTCTTTTGTAGTAGTAGAGGATTCGAATTCATTTTCTCGATATAGAAGAGAATAAAGTGTAATTGCTTCGGAGTGTAATTAGTTGAATCTGTGAGTTAAATACGCATGGGTACTTCGATGGCGTTTCTGGTGTAGTATTTCCGGCTAGAGTTTGAAGTAATCATTGTTTGCTTATTTGTTTCAATTCTTTACACATACGTAAATGTAATCTTTTATTAGAAGTTTAAATGATAGGATTGAATTTCAACTTTTAGTTTTCCAGTCTCTCCAGTGTTTTTCAGCGACGGTGTCTCATTTTTTCATTCTACATCTATTTAGAATAATAAAAGACGCGTCGATTAGAAAGAGCAAAAGTTTATGATTCTAATTTTGAGATTATTTATTAAAAAAAAATCGATAACTTCATAAATAATTTTTATCACAATAAATACTAAAAAAGTTTAAATAAGAAATATATAATATTAAAAAAATTTATATATAATTATCATTAAATTTTAAAACGACTAAAAAAAAGCATTATTTAATTATGCAGATGGCAGTTGTAAATAACATAACATGCCGTTTTTTAAATTTCCTCTCATCGTTAGAATAATAAAAGTAGTTTTCAATAGAAACAGCAATATTTGGCGATTATAATTTTTGATGATTTAAAATGAAATATTAATAATCGATAATATAATAAACAATTATTATCATAATAAATACTAAATATGTTTAAATAACAAAAATATATAATATTAAAAAAGTATAAATAAGCATTTTTAAATTTTAAAACGAAAAAAAAAAAGATATATAGTTGTATCATTAATGCATATTATCCAGACTAACTAGAATTAATTGTTAGTAGCTAATTAACAGTCGCAGTTAACTAGCATTAGTTTACTATATTTTACTTATTGTAATATTAAATTAATGTTTTTAAAATTCACTTAAATGGCAATTAATGATGAGAACTGCAAAAATATTTATATTTCATGTAGGATAAATTATTGCCTCATGCAGATTTGGAAGGGGAATGTATCCTAAATGAAATCTGTAAAATATTTTTAAAAGATATCTCAAGCAATATCGTATAGCACATATTAATACAGCTCTTTTACGACCCATAAACGAATACACTCCATCCTTACAGCCATCGAATCCCTTATCAAACCAAACGGTTCTACCACATCGGACATTGCATAAAGCCTAGTATAGCCTTAAGGCAAATGAATGCTTCTCCTAATGCGCCAACTGCCATAATAACTGGAACGACCCTTTAAAAGCATTACTAAATTCCGAATTGTCGCAACACTCAGGATTTTAAGGGGGCAAAAGTCCCCTGTGCCGCCTGCGCAGTTGTAAGGGGGCTAATAAGATTAATGTCGTGCACGTGCAACTGCAGTTGTCAATACGCACCTCAATTATGCGTTCCGACACATGGAGATTAATTTCACACAGCATAACTTGCAGGAATATGTATATGCATATCAAGACGATTTTCCGAAGTTGAGAGGGATTTGGGTTCGGTTCGGCGTGAAGTTATGTTGAGATGGCTACAGAGATGATGTGATTAGAATGGAAGAAGTCATGTCTTTTGCAGTCGGAGAGGATTGGAATTCATTTTCTCGATTTGGAAGAGAATAAAGTGTAATTGCTTCGAAGTGTAATTAGTTGAATCTGTGAGCTGCATACGCATGGGTACTTCGAAGGCGTTTTTGGTTTAGTATATCAAGCTAGACTTTGAAGTAATCGTTGTTTGTTTATTTAATTGCATTCTTTACACATACGTAAATGCAATCTTTTATTAGAAGTTTAAATTGTAGGATTGAATTTCAACTTTTAGCTTTCAGAAGACTTGACTGTTATTGGTATGCATGTTATAAGTATGACATGAAATGTTTTAAAATATTATTGTATTTAAAAATTTTTTTAATTTACATATTTAAAAAAAATCCCTTAAAAATAAAAATATATAACTTGTTTTATGTCACCATTGATAATGTCATTACTTAGTAAATATTGTTATTAGTAACTGTATACTACTACCACCTAAAAAAAATAAAATGAAACACAGTTCTGAGAAAAAAATGTGTACTAGGAATGCAAAATAAGAAAATTCTAAAAAAAATGGGAGAAATATAAATATGAAAATATTATATACAAGCCTTATTGAATTTTAAACAGGAAGAAAAGAAACATTGATGTTGCATTGATGCATATTATCAAAAGAGTTAGAATTAATTAACTGTAGTTTAGTTTTTTTTAAATTAAATGAATGTTTTTAAAATTAAACTTGATGGCAATTAATGACTAATCCTACATAACTATGTTTATATCATGTAGGTGAAACAATTGCCTCATACAAATTTGGAGGGGGGATATATCCTAATTGAAATCTGAAAAATATTTTTAAAAGATATCACATTGCACATATTAATACAGCTCTTTTACAACCAATAAACAAGCACACGCCATCCTTACAGCCATCGAATCCCTTATCAAACCAAACAGTTCTGCCACATCAGACATTGCATAAAGCCTAGTATGGCAAATGAATGCCTCTTTTAATGCCCCAACTGCCATAATAACTGGAAAGACCCTTTAAAAGCATTACTAAATTCCGAATTGTCGCAACAATCAGGATTTTAAGGGAGCAAAAGCCCCCTGTGCCGCCTGCGCAGTTGTAAGGGGGCTAATAAGATTAATGTCGTGCACGTGCAACTGCAGTTGTCAATACGCACCTCAATTATACGTTCCGACACATGGAGATTAATTTCACGCAGGATAACTTGCTGGAATATGTATATGCATATCAAGACGGTTTCCGAAGTTGAGGGGGATTTGGGTTCGGTTCGGCGTGAAGTTAAGTTGCCATGGCTACGGAGATGATGTAATTAAGATGGAAAGAGTCTTGTCCCTTGCAGTCGAAGAGTATTTGAATTCATTTTCTCTATTTGGACCAGAATAAAATTTAATTGCTTCGAAGAGTAATTAGTTGAATCCGTGGGCTGGATACGCATGGATACTTCGAAAACGTTTTTGATGTAGAATTTCAAGCTGGAGTTTGAAGTATTAATTGTTCACTTATTTATTTTCATTCTTTGCGCATACATAAATGTAACCTTTTAGTAGAAGTTTAATTAAGGATAATTCTTCTAATTCTTTCTACTAATAATTTTTATTAGTGATTTGTTAGATTTTTTCTGCGATTTTCAGTCAGATTTTTTTCCTGCAATGAAGCTGGCAATACAAAGGCATTTATCTTTATGCCATAAGAAGTGATGCACCGCTGTTACTCATTTAGCACCATCCATCAAGCCCGTGTAGCTTGAAGATGTGCTATGGATACGAAGTAACAATAACTCCGGAGCGCTCTTCTATCATGTTATACCGGGACGCAAATCAGTGTTTAAAGTTGATGACGAAGCTCTACAAGCATCCATGGAGCCACCTGAACTCGAAACCGAAACATGTGGTAAAGAGCGCCTGAAAGCTAGACATTCGGACATCAGGCCACCATCATTACCGTTAGATGGTGTTTGCAATTTGTGTTTAAGTCCGCTGAACAGAAGTGAAGATATTGACTTTGTATATGAAGACATACGCGGTAACATTGGTGTTTTGTTGGTACATATTATTAAGAAAGTCAGAATTAGTTAACTGTATTATACTTTTTGTAATATTAAATTAATATTTTTAAAATTCAATTTCATGGTAATTAATGATGATTCCTACATGCATATTTTTATTTCCAGTAGGAGAAACAATTTTCTCCTGCAGATTCAGATGGAGGACATATCCTAAATGAAAGCAACAAAATATTTTTAAATGATATCGCAAAAGATATCACATTGCACATATTAATATAGCTCTTTTACGTCAATGAACAAATACGCTCCATCCTTCTAGCCATCAAAACCCTTATCAAACCAAACAGTCTCCCACATCAGACATTGCATAAAGCCTAGTATAGCTTTAAGGCAAATGAAAGCTCACACTAATGCACCAACTGCCGTAATAACTGGAACGACCCTTTAAAAGCATTACTAAATTCCGAATTGTCGCAACAATCAGGATTTCAAGGGGGCAAAAGCCCCCTGTGCCGCCTGCGAGCTGCAAGGGGGCTAATAAGATTAATGTCGTGCACGTGCAACTGCAGTTGTCAATACGCACCTCAATTATATGTTCCGACACATGGAGATTAATTTCACGCAGGATAACTTGCTGGAATATGTATATTCATATCAAGACGGTTTCCGAAGTTGAGAGGGATTTGGGTTCGGTTCGGCGGGAAGTTATGTTACCATGGCTACGGAGATGATGCGATTAGGATGGAAGAAGTCTTGTCTTTTGCAGTCGAGGAGGATTGGAATTTATTTTCTCGTTTTGGAAGAGAATAAAGTGTAATTGCCTCGATGTGTAATTAGTTGAATCTGTGAGCTGAATAAGCATGGGTACTTCGAAGATGTTTTTGGTTTAGTATTTCCGGCTAGAGTTGGAAGTAATCATTGTATGTTTATTTGTGTTTCATGCGTTACACATACTTAAATATAATGTTTTATTAGGAGTTTAAATTATAGGATTGAATTTTAAGTTTTAGTTTTCCAGTGACTCATTTTTTTCATTCTGCATCTAGTTAGAATCATTAAAGTAGTGTTTATTAGAAATAGCAAATTTAATGATTCTAATTTTGTGATAATTACAAAAAATATTAATAAATAATATATACAAAATATTTTTAAATTTTTTGTTATTTCAAAATTGCAAAAGCCAATACGAGAATATGCATTACGTATTGATGTAAGCAATTTAAAATGAAACAGTTTGTGTATAAATACGTCAATATTAAAAAAGAAAAAAAGTCCAGTAAAAGGGTTTGTACAAAATATTCACCAATACCCATACCAATGCTTAAATAAAAAAATACATATAAATATAAATAAGTCCCTCTTTTTTCTACGTTGGTCGTTATCGCGGCCATGAGAACCAATGAGAAAATATTTGGTGAAGGTTCAGTAAATATCCCTAAAACTTTCCCCTCACCTCTATTACGGAATTCCCTACCCAACAGTGAACAAACAGGGAAATCTGCGAAACTTTTCCCTCGCTTCTGAACTAATGGAGCCATTTACGACTTCTTCAAACGCTTGTGGCACTAATGCAACGGACGATGTAGAGACCAGGCCGTTGGAATTGATTTTCGCACAATCCCTTCCCTTCACAAGAGGGGTGATCATTTTTACAGGCTCATCTTTATGAAAAGCAAATAGGAGGAGGGAAATAATCAGGGATATTTCTGGTTTTGGGGGAAAACATTTTAAAAGACTGTTTCGATGCAAAGAATTGCTGAAGTATGTGCTGGATCAATTGATAGGGAGCTCGAAAAAAATTAAAATAACGTGACTGTTTTCAAAAGAAATTTTAAAACTCATTTTTACTGAATATGTTTATAAGATAGGAGATATTTTGGCTGAATATATTGAAGGAAACAGTTGTGGTTTCAGTTGAATACTTAGGAATATAGTGAAGGAAACAGTTGTAGTTTCAGTTTGAAATTGATGCAAAATTTGGTTTTCCATGAAATATAAAATAAAAATTCTTGTAACAAATCATAACCTATTATAATAAATAATAATCTAATAATCAGCAAATAATGTATTCGTCTTTCTGAAATTCTGTTGTTGTTTTTATGTGCTGTGTGTTGTTGTGTTGTTGTTCTTATCTCTCTTGGTAGACAGCAAAATTTAGACCAAGTGAAAGAACCCGCGGGTTCACTTGAAAATAGAGAAGGGGAGGGAGAGTGTGATGTGATGGAGCAACCGTAGGAAGAAGTCTGACTTGGCTCAGTGACTGTGAAGAAGGAGGGCAATGCCTACCTTGAGGACTTAAAGGAGGAAGTAACCCACATTTGCGTATTGTATGGGAGGAAACCCAGAAAACTCCCACCAGTTGTCCGACACACGAGGATAGATGCTGAACAACACAGACGTGATCGAGCCTCTTTGTTTTTTGAAGCAGTGTCTACAATAAAGCCGCCAGCGCATTGAACCTCAGCTTGGTGCACGTTGCAACTGAGCCAAAAGTCGGGAATTTTGAATTTGTTTCTAAGCCTGATAAAAGATGTAGAATGGCAAGCTTCTCTATTTTTGCCAAGAATTGACATGATAAATCAATAGAACCGTAAAGTCATTTCCTTCAGCAATTCTGGCTAAAACTTTGTTTCGTATACTTTAAATTGAGCTTGTTCGTTATAAATTGTGATCTCGAAATAGAGTGAAATATATGCAATTTTAAGGCACGAGGACTAAAATGACAGATCTTTGAAAACAATTATTAATACTGTATTATATATCTATACTGTACTATTTATACTGTATTATATATGGAATTTATGGCCTGAATGGCCGAGTGGCTAGCGCTCTGACGCTCGGTACCACATGTTTTGGGTTCGAGTCCCGGCGGTGCCATGGATGTTTGTAATGGTTCGGAATCCACTTTAAACTGTAGGTCCCGGTCTAATAGGATCGTAGAGCGTTGCGGGGGCATTGTTACTCCGCGTTCGTCTTATCTTCAAGTTGCACGTGCTCCCTGGGTAATGCAAAGTGAGTAACGTCTGTGCAGCGCTTGCCTTAAAGCATCCAAGACCAAGCTGTCTAAGTGTTTGCCAGCTGCATTAGAAAGAAAAAATATATGGATTTTTCTTCATAATTTTGTTACTATAATAGCATTGCTGGGACCTGATGGCTAAGTGGCTCGCGCTCGGAACCACAAGTTTAGGGATCTAGCCCCTGCTGTAATGGATGTTTGTAGTGATTAGAAATCTAATTTACATCGTAGGTTCCATTCTAATATGTAATCATAGAGTGACAAATTAGGTTGTTTGGCGTAGGGCTAACTAACCTACCCCGTAAAAAGGAAAATTCTCATGTTTCTAAACCTGACAAAAGATGCAGAATCACATTGCTAAGAATTGGAATGATAAATCAATAGACTGTAAAGTCATTTTATTTTGCAATTCTGATCTGAACATTCTTTCGTAAACTTTTAATTGAGCGTTTTCGTTATAAATTGTGAACTCGAAATGTAGTGAAATATATATGCCATTTTATAGCACTAGGGCTAATGACAGATTTTTCAAAACAATTGGTTGTACTACGTCGTATATCAATCTGGAATTTTCAGCATAATTGTCTTACTATAATAGCATTGCAGGGGCCTGATGACAGAGTGACTAGAGCTCGGTACAACAGGTTTCAGGATCATGTTCAGGCGGTGCTATGGATGCTTGTATTGGTTCGAAATCTACTTTAAATTGCCGTTCGAAATCTACTTTAAATTGCCGTTCGAAATCTACTTTAATCCGATCTAATATATAACCGTAGAGTGACAAACCAGGGAATTGGGGTAGAGCTAAGAAAACGTAACCCCTAAAAAGAAAAGAAAAAAAAAATCTCATGTTTTGAAATCTGGTAGAAAATCTTGGCTCACCATAGGCTTCTGAATCAAATAATATGATGATTTTTTTTTCTACATATAAGTGATAATTTATATATAAAATTTTCTGAATAAAATATTGAAACAGTTTTCAATATTATATTCTTAAATATGTCTTTTCTACATAGAAAATAACGGTATAACATAAATATTTACCTTTATAAAAAAAATACTATTTTAATACTTTTCTGCAATAAGATTCGTTTCATAATAATAATCATATATCTATATATATATATATATATATATATATATTATTAACATTACTTTGAATAATATATATATATATATATATATATTATTAAAACTGTTGCTGTCTTTAAATGTTTCTAAAACAGAACTTCTAAAATAAGGATTTTTTTAATATTTTGTATTTTATTCTTTAATACATAGCAAACTCAGCGAGACAGAAGAACAAATACAATAAGCTTATTTAAAACTAATTCTATCATACATTGCCGTCAAGCCTTGGAAACATTGCATTGCATGAAATTTTATATATTCATGTTACAGAGAAAACGAATTTTATACAATACAAGAGAATATAGAATTTTAGAGAAAAATAAAATTATAATATAAAATTTTAGTGAAGAATATAATTAGGATATTAAACTTTAAAGGATAGTATTAGAATGTATAATTTTATAGAAGAGAATAGAATATAGAATTTTAAAAAAGTGAAAAGAACATGAAATGTTATAGAAGAAAGTAAAATAAGCAATTTTATAGAAGATAATAAGATGTTAAATTTTAGACAAAAATAAATTATGTTAAATATTATTATAGCAGATAATGCATAATAGAATTTTATAGAACAGAATATAGAATTCTATAGAAGAGAATAGAATATATATTTTTATAGAAGAGAAGAGAAAAAATAGAATTTAAGAGAAAATTAGAATTAGGCAGTAAAAATTTAGAGAAAAAAGAATTAGGATAAATAATTACAGAAGTTAGTTTTTCTTATTTCTTTACAATTTTCCTGTTTTGCACAAGTGTATTGAATTCGTATTTCACATTTTGTTTCTTACATTATTGCGGATGATATTTTTTTTTATTGTTTTAAGTTAGTAATAGTATGCAGTCAAATATAACGCTTTTTACAAAGCAATGATATTATCAATGGCGGCATACAAACATTTTGTTTTTAATTTTAATGCATTTTTGTAATATATAACCTCAACAAATTTTCAAATACATTAATTTTAGTTTTAAAAAAAACATTTCACCGCACACTTATGACTTGCATAATAGCTACATTCAAGACAAAAAGTTAAAATTCAATACTACAATTTAAACTTCTTGTAAAAGATTCCATTTACGTATGTATAAATAATTGAAACAAATAAACAAACAATGATTACTTTAAAGTCTAGCCGGAAATACTAAACCAAAAACATCTTCCAAGTACTCATGCGTATCTATCTCACAGATTCAACTAATTACACTTCGAAGCAATTACACTTTATTCTTGTCCAAATCGAGAAAATGAATTCCAATCCTCTACGACTGCAAAAGACAAGACTCTTTCCATCTTAATCACATTATCTCCGTAGCCATGGCAACATAACTTCACGCCGAACCGAACCCAAATCCCCCTCAACTTCGGAAACCATCTTGATATGCATATACATATTCCAGCAAGTTATCCTGCGTGAAATTAATCTCCATGTGTCGGAACGTATAATTGAGGTGCGTATTGACAACTGCAGTTGCACGTGCACGACATTAATCTTATTAGCCCCTTTACAGCTCGCAGGCGGTACAGGGGGCTTTTGCCCCCTTAAAATCCTGATTGTTGCGACAATTCGGAATTTAGTAATGCTTTTAAAGGGTCGTTCCAGTTATTATGGCAGTTGGTGCATTAGGAGAAGCATTCATTTGCCTCAAGGCTATACTAGGCTTTATACAATGTCTGATATGGTAGAACTGTTTGATTTGATAAGGGATTCGATGGCTGTAAGGATGGAGTGCATTTGTTTATGGGTCGTAAAAGAGCTGTATTAATATGTGCAATCTGTTAGCTTTTGCGATATCTTTTAAAAATATTTTGCATATTGCAATTAGGGTATATCCCCCACCCAAATCGGCATGTAGCAATTCTTTCTCCTACAGGGAAAAACAATTTTGTAGGACTCCTCATTAATTGCTGTGAATATGAATTTTAAAAACATTTATTTAATTATACAAAAACTAAAGTACAGTTATCTAATTCTAGTTAACTGTTAACTTTTATTTAACTGTTACTTCTAGTTCTTCGGGGCCTAAATGGCCGAGTGGCTAGCACTCCGGCTCCCGGTACCACAGGTTTCGGGTTCGAGTCTCGGCAGGGACATGGATGTTTGTAGTGGTTCGGAATCCTCGTTAAACCGTAAAGGTTCGGGTCTAACATGATCGTAGAGCGTTGCGGAGGTATTTTTACTCTGCGTCCGTAGCTTATTTTCAAGTTACATGCACCTCCTGGCGTAGTGCTAAGTCAGTAACGTCGGTGCAGCGCTGGCCTTAAGGCATCCAAGACAATTGTCGAAATGTTTGCCAGCTGCATTAGAATAAAAAAAATAACTTCTAGTTCTCCTATAATATGTGTCAATGCAATATCAATCTGCCAAAGTAACGTCTTCATCTCATTACATATATGCCCTGTCAATGACTTCACTTCTGCTCAGCACGTTTGAATAAAAAATGCACGCGCCATCTAACGGTAGTGAAATTAGCAATCCGGATCATGTATATATTATAATGCCGCTGGTTCTTTATCTAACTTCATTTAAAGAACATTTTTAAATAGATTTATTTGAAATGTTTGTAAAGAAAAAGTATATTCAATTCACCACAACATATAAGAATAAGAATACGAAAAAAAAAAAAGTTTGAAGTCTGTCATTGAAAGTCATTCGTTTGAAAAGGTTTGTTATTTTAGTCCTAGTCCACTACATGCCATATATTTCACTACATTTCGAGGTCACAATTTATAACTTAAAAGCTCAATCAAAAGTTTAAAAACAAAGGTTATACCAGAATTGCTAAATAAAATGATTTTATTATTACTTCTATTGAGTTATCATGTCAATTACTGTCATTTTGATATTTCATCTTATGTCATGTTTCGAAACGAATTCGTAGGACAAGTACTGTTTGATACTGTAATGATTTGTTATTAGATCTTTTAATTTTATACTTCATATAAAACCAAAATTTTGTATCACAGAAACTAAAATTGTTTTCATAAATATCATGTGAATTATTCAGCGAAAATATTTCTATTCTATTCCATCTTATAAACAAATTAAGTACAGATAAGTATTAAATTTCTTTTGAAAACAGTCACGCTATTTTAATTTTTCTCGCGCTTCCTATCAATTTACCCAACACAAATATTTCAGCAACTCTTTGCATCAAAACTGTCTTTTAAAATGTTTTCTCCCAAAACTAGAAATATCCCTGATTATTTCCCTCCTCCTATTTGCTTTTCATAAAGATGAGCCTGTAAAAATGAGCACCCCTTTTGTGAAGGCAAGGGATTTTGCGAAAATCAATTTCAGCAGCATGGTCTCCAAATCGTCCGTTGCATTAGTGCCACGCGCGTTTGAAGAAGTCGTAAATGGCTCCATTAGCACAAAAGCGAGGGAAAAGTTTCGCAGATTTCCCTGTTTGTTCACTGTGTGGGAGGGAATTCCGTAATAGAGGGGAGGGAAAAGTTTTAGGGATATTTACTGAACCTTCGCCAAATATTTTCTCATTGGTTCTGATGGCTGCGATAACGACTAACATAGAAAAAGTTTTATTTATTTATTTATATTTATATACATTTTTTTATTTAAACCTTGGTATAGATATCAGAAATTTTTTGAGCAAAACCTTTTACTCGATTTTTTTCTTTTAATATTGAAGCTCTTATATCCAAACTGCTTCACTTTAAATTGTTAACTGCATATTTTGTCATGGGATTTTTGCAATTTGTACTAAAAAATTCGTATTTAATATGCATGTTTATTTTGTATAGTTATTAAGGTATTATAACTATGCCATAAAATTATGGTGAAATGATATTATACTGCACCATAAATACTTTCATGTGGTTTATATCTTTATCACTGAAATAAAATGCTTTTATTGTTGAAATGAAGTTATAAAATTGCAGCTAATCGAAACTATAGTATACATTTTTAAACATATAATTAATTAGTGAATTAAAAAATAACAATTAAATAATTAACATAATCTATAAACTCGTTCATGTTTCAAATTTAAAAAAATATTTTGCATTAAGATAATGTGATAATGCCAATTATAATATTTAAATTAAACAATACATGTAGTATAACGAATAGGTTTCAATGTAGTATAACTGTCATATATAATACATTAAAATGTAGTAAAACTAATCGTCATTTTAGCCCTAGTCCACTAAAATGGCATATATCTAACTACATTTCGAGTTAACAATATACATATAATGAATTTGTCCAATCAAATGTCTTCGAAATTATGTTTATATTAGAATTGTGCAATAAATTAACTTTACTGTTTATTAATTTTTCATGGTGTGTGAGCCTCCCTTTTTGGTATTCTTGGCACACACACTAAAGCTTGTAATTCTTACAAAAGATGGCCAGGTGTAAAAAGCAAATACGAAAGACGAACGCACTACTTGATTCCGTAAGGATTTTTATTAGGTCATTTTATTTTATATTTTATATAAAACCAAAATTCTGTATCAATTTCAAACAGAAACTATATTTGCTTCCATCAAAATGCCACGATTTGTTCAGCTAAAATATTTTTTATCTTATCAACAAATTCAGTAAACATAAGTTTTAAAATTTCATTTGAAATCAGTCACGTTATTTTAATTTTAATATCAATTCATCCAACACAAATATTCCACCAACTCTTTGCATCATCAAAACTGTCTTTTAAAATGTTTTCCCCCAAAACTAGGAGTATCCCTGATTATTTTCCTCCTCCTATTTACTTTTCATAAAGATGAGCCTGTAAAAATGAGCACCCCTTTTGTGAAGGGAAGGGATTTTGCGAAAATCAACTTCAGCAGCATGGTCTCTAAATCGTCCGTTGTATTAGTGCCACGCGCGTTTGAAGAAGTCGTAAATGGCTCCATTAGTTCAGAAGGGGGGGGAAAAGTTTCGCAGATTTCCCTGTTTGTTCACTGCTGGGGAGGGAATTCCGTAACAGAGGTGAGGGAAATGTTTTAGGGATATTTGAACGTTCACCAAATATTTTCTCATTGGGTCTGATGGCTTTGATAACGACCAGCGTAGAAAAAGAGGGATTTATTTATATTTATGTACTTTTTTATTTAAGCATTGGTATGGGTATCATGGATACTTTTTTGTACAAAACCTTTTACTTGATTTTTATTCCTTTTTTAATATTGAAGTGATTGTATCCACTTTAAATTGTTTACTGCATATTTTGTTATAGACTTTTTGCATTTTGTACTAAAATTTACGTATTTAAAATGAATGATTATTTCGTATAATTATTAAGGTAATATAATTATGGCAGAAAATTAAGCTCTCAGAATATTATATTTTACTATAAATACTTTCAGGTGATTTAAAATTATCGATTTAAAATACTTGTATGTTGAAATAAATAAAATAAATGAATGTTGAAAATAAATATGAGTATTGAAATAAATTTATTTTATTAACTATATAAAATACTTGTATGTTGAAATAAAGATATATATTGTAGCTAATCGTAAATACAGCATACTTCTTTAAATATATACGTCCAACCCTCTGCTTTGATACTCTACGGTTATATATTAGATTGGGACATACAATTTAAAATAGATTCCTAGATATTACAAGCATCCATCCGCTAGGTTTCTATCACAAAACATGTGATACCGAGCGCTAATCACTCGGCCATCAGGCCCCTGCAATGCAATATCGGTCACAAAATTATGAAACAAATTTCAGATAGACATATGATGTACTATAACTAATTGTCTTCAATGCAGTATAACATTGCCATTTATCTACATCACTATATAGATAAATATAGTCATTTCACTAATTACAGTCATTTCACAAATTGCCATTTTTGCCCTAATCCTCTAAAATGGCATATATCTCACTACATTTCGAATTCAGTATTTATAACGAAGACGCTAAATGAAAAGTCTTCGAAAAGTAACTTTTATTATTTATTTGTTTAGACCAGAATTTCCCAATAAAATGAATTTTCGGTGTAGTGATTTATCCGGCCTAGTCTTGGCATACACACAAGAACCTTGCGATACTGCATCGTTTGTCTGGTTTAGAAACAATTTCGAAAGGACCTACTCATAGCTCACTAGAACTCGTGCCGCTGGTGATAATTAGGGCTGAGTTCCATCCGCTGGTGGCCTTGTTGTACACACTTTTCCATAAAAAGTAGGAGACTCCATAGAGTTTGTGTTGTTGAGTATCTTGACTCTTTAGTCAAACTACCTGGTGGGAGGTTTCCGAGTTTTGCTGCCATACAACACGCGAATGTGGGGTAGTTCTCCATCAAAGTTAATCAGGTAGGCACTTCCCTCCTTCTTCAGCGTCACTGAGCTAAGTCAGACATCTACCTACAGGTGATCCACCACAGCAGAAGCTGTCCACCCCCGCCCCTTCCTTCCATGAGACTACAAGGGTTCTTAAATTTGGTCTAGATGTTGCTGTCTAAGTGGATAGGAAATAACAACACAATTTCGCATGCTGAACACATTATTACATTATGCTATGACTTGTTAATAAAGCTTTTTTACATTATATTTCATGTAAAACCAAAATTTTGTACGAATTTCAAACTGAAGTTATAATTGCTTTCATCAATATCCTATGATTTTTTTCCGCTAAAATATTTTCTATCTCATAAACAAATTCAATAAAAATGAGTTTCAAAATTTCTTTTGAAAACAGTCACGTTATTTTAATTTTTTCGTGTTCCCTATCAATTCATCCAACAAAATACTTCACCAACTCTTTGCATCAAAACTGTCTTTTAAAATGTTTTCCCCCAAAACTAAAAATATCCCTGATTATTTCCCTCCCCCTATTTGCTTTTCATAAACATGAGCCTGTAAAAATGAGCACCCCTTTTGTGAAGGGAAGGGATTCTGCGAAAATCAATTTCAGCGGCATGGTCTCTAAATCGTCCGTTGCATTAGTGCCATGCGCGTTTGAAGAAGTCGTAAATGGCTCCATTAGCTCAGAAGCGAGGGAAAAGTTTCGCAGATTTCCCTGTTTGTTCACTGTTGGGGAGGGAATTCCGTGATAGAATTAAGGGAAAAGTTTTAGGGATATTTACTGTACCCTCACCAAATATTTTCTCATTGGTTCTGATGGCTACGATAACGACCAGCATAGAAAAAGAGGGATTTATTTATATTTATATAATTTTTATTTATCTAAGTGTTGATATGGGTATCAGATATTTTTTGTGCAAAACCTTTTACTCGATTTTTTTTCTTTTAATATTAAAGTGTTTGTATCCAAACTGTTTCACTTTAAATTGTTCACTGCATATTTTCTTATGGGCTTTTTGCATTTTGTACTAAAAATTCTGTATTCAAAATATTTGACTTATTTTGTACAATCATTAGGGCATTATAACTATGAAATAAAATTAAGCTGAAAGAATATTATACAACACGATATATAATTTTAGTTGATTTAAATTTTTATAATTGATATAAAATACTTCTATTGTTGAAATAAATTTATAACATCGTAGGAAATCGGAAATATATTATACGTTTTTAAACATATAATTAGTTACTGAGGTAAAAAAATGACAGTTATAATAATTAATATAACCAAATTAAAAATCCCTTGTAGTATAAAATAGTTTACAATGCACTATAACTAATAGTTTTCAATGTATCATAACTATCATTTATATTACATCACAATGTAGTATAACTAATAGTCCTTTTAGCCCTAGTCCACTAAAAGGGCATATATCTCACTGCATTTCGAGTTCACAATATAAAATGAAGAAGTCTAATCAAATGTCTTCGATAAAAAACTGATACCAGAATTGCCCAATAAAATAACTTTAATGATGATTAATTTTTCATGACGTGTGTGAGTCCCTTTTTGGCATTCTTGGCACACACACTGAAGCTTGTGATTCTGACAAAAATTGCTCAGGTTTAGAAACAAATTCGAAAGACGAACACGCTACTTGATTCTCTTATGATTGATTATTAGATCTTTTTTTTCTATATTTCATGTAAAACCAAACTTTTGTGTCATTCGCAAATTGAAATTCTATTTGCTTTCATCAATATCTCACAGGCTTTCAGTGAGGCTAATATATTTTCTATCTAATAAGCAAATTCATTCAAAATAAGTTTTAAAATTTCTTTTGACAACAGTCAATTTATTTTAATTTTTTTCGTGATCCCTATCAATTCATCCAACACACATATTTCACCAACCCTTTGCATCATCAAAACTCTCTTTTAAAATGTTTTCCCCCCAAACTAGTAATATCCCTGATTATTTCCCTCCTCCTATTTGCTTTTCATAAAGATGAGCCTGTAAAAATGAGCATCCTTTTTGTGAAGGGAAGTGATTTTGCGAAAATCAATTTCAACAGCATGGTCTCGAAATCGTCCGTTGCATTAGTGCCACGCGCGTTTGAAGAAGTCGTAAATGGCTCCATTAGTTCAGAAGCGAGGGAAGAGTTTTGCAGATTTCCCTGTTTGTTGACTGTTGGGGAGGGAATTCCGTGATAGAGGTAAGGGAAAAGTTTTAGGGATATTTACTGAACCTTCACCAAATATTTTCTCATTGTTTCTGATGGCTGAGATAATGACCCGCGCAGAAAAAGAGATATTTTTTTTATTTATTTATATTTATATATATATTTTTTATTTAAGCATTTTTATGGGTATCAGGAATTTTTTTGTATAAAACCTTTCTGCTGGATTTTATTGTATTTTTTTTTTTTTTTTTTAATATTGAACTGTTTATATCCAAACTGTTCACTTTAAATTTTTTATTGCATATTTTCTAATTTTTTTTTTGCATTTTGTACTAAAAATACATGATGTATTTTGTGTAATTATTAAGGTATTGTAACTATGGCATAAAATTAAGATGAAATAATAATATAATTTATGATAAATAATTTTAGGTTATGCATTTTTTTTATGAATGATATAAAATACTTGTACTTTTGAAATAAAGTTATGACATTGTAATTAATTCAAAATATGGCATACTTCCTTAAATATAAAACGATTTTCGGGGGGAAAAAAGATTATTAAATAATTAACCAAACCAAAAATATTTTATATATATAAAGAAAAGAAATAGCAGTACGCTAATGCAAGAATGCCAATTATTGTTATTTATTTAAAAATCTCTTACTGAGTATTACAAGAATTATTCGAAATATTTCTGATATTCAGTCAAGTTTTATATAATGTGTTTAATTTTTAATTAAAATACTCATACTGTACTAACTTTGTCGTTTATCGGTGTACTATTTCTTGTTGATATGATTTTGTACAGAAAGAAAAGATTACCTTTTGAACTTCCTTGAACTTCAATATGAAAGGTTACTTACCCTACTGCCCCATCAAGATTTGAATGAAAATGAAGATCAGGGTAAGGAGGGTAAGGATATTCTGTAAAAGGTGGTAATTGAACCAGCCATTCCTGATTTGTGATTAAAGTAAACAGTTTTTTTTTGTTTTAAGCTATTTTATTAAACTACATTGCTATTTGTTAATTTCCACTATTATTTTTAATGGGCATATGTTTTTTTCTTTTAATAAATTTAGAATTTAAGAATATTTATTAAGTTTAAACAAATACTGCATCTTTAAGTTATAATAAAGATTTTATAAGTGGAATAATTCACTTTATAGATATGAGTTCAATGAAAGCCAACGAATTTAAAAATCTAATTTTTCTAAATATCTAATAATATCGTCAAATTATATTTCATGTGAAACCAAAATTTTGTATCAATTTAAAACAGAATTCTATTTTGCTTTCATCAATACGTCATGATTTATTTACACTAAAATATTTTCCATTTTATTCTATCTTATAAAGAAATTCAGCAAAAATGGGTTTTAGAATTTTTTTTTTTCAAAACAGTCACGTTATTTTAATTTTCTAGTGCCCCCTATCAATTCATCCAACACACATATTTCAGCTGCTCTTTTGCATCGAAACAGTCTTTTAAAATGTTTTCCCCCCAAAACTAGAAATGTCCCTGATTATTTCCCTCCTCCTATTTGCTTTTCATAAAGATGAGCCTGTAAAAATGAGCAGCCATTTTGTGAAGGGAAGGGATTCTGCGAAAATCAATTTCAGCAGCATGGTCTCTAAATCGTCCATTGCATTAGTGCCATGCGCGTTTAAAGAAGTCGTAAATGGCTCCATTAGTTCAGAAGCGCGGAAAAAGTTTCGCAGATTTCCCTGTTTGTTCACTGTTGGGGAGGGAATTCCGTAATAGAGGTAAGAGAAAAGTTTGAGGGATATTTACTGAACCCTCGCCAAATATTTTCTCATTGGTTCTGATGGCTACGATAACGACCAGCATAGAAAAAGAGAGATTTATTTATATTTATATATATATATTTTTTTTTATTTAAGCGTTGATATGGTTATCAGATATTTTTTGTGCAAAACCTTTTACTCGATTTTTTTTCTTTTAATATTGAAGTGTTTATATCCAAACTATTTCACTTTAAATTGTTCACTGCTTATTTTCTTATGGGCTTTTTGCATTTTGTGCTAAAAATTTTGTATTCCAGATATATGACTTATTTTGTATAATCATTAGGGTATTATAATTATGATATAAAATTAAGCTGAAAGAATATTATACAACACGATATGTACTTTTAGTTGATTTAAATTTTTATAATTGATATAAAATACTTGTATTTTTGAAATAAATTTATAACATCGTAGCAAATCGGAAATATATTATACGTTTTTAAACATATAATTAGTTACTGAGGTAAAAATATGACAATAATAATAATTAACACAACCAAATTAAAAAACACATGTAGTATAAAATAGTTTACAATGTACTATAGCTAATAGTTTTCAATGTAGTATAACAGTTTTCAATGTAGTATAACTAATAGTTTTCAATGTATCATAACTCTCATTTATATTACATCACAATATAGTATAACTAATAGTCATTTTAGTCTTAATGCACTAAAATGGCATATATCTCACCGCATTTCGAGTTCACAATATAAAATGAAGAAGTCTAATCAAATGTCTTTGATATAAAACTGATACCAGAATTGCCCAATAAAATAACTTTAATGATGATTAATTTTTTATTGACATTTTTGGCACACATACTGAAACTTTTGATTCTGACAAAAGATGGTCAGGTTTAGAAACAAATTCAAAAGACGAACACACTACTTGATTCTCTTATGATTCATTATTAGATCTATTTATTTCATATTTCATCTATAACCAAACTTTTGTATCATTCACAAATTGAAATTTATTTCCTTTCATCAATATCTCGCAGGCTTTAAGTCAGGCTAAAATATTTTCTATCTAATAAACAAATTCAGTAAAGACGAGTTTTAAAATTTCTTTTGAAAACAATCACGTTTTTTAATTTTTTTAATGCTCCCCAGCAATTCATCCGACACAAATATTTCAGCAACTATTTGCATCAAAACTGTCTTTTAAAATGTTTTCCCCCCAAAACTAGAAATATCCCTGATAATTTCCCTCCTCTTACTTTCTTTTCATAAAGATGAGCCTGTAAAAATGAGCACCCCTTCTGTGAAGGGAAGGGATTCTGCGAAAATCAATTTCAGCAGCATAGTCTCTAAATCGTCCGTTGCATTAGTGCCACGTGCGTTTGAAGAAGTCGTAAATGGCTGCATTAGTTCAAAAGCGAGGGAAAAGTTTCGCACATTTCCGAGTTTGTTCACTGTTGGGGAGGGAATTCTGCAATAGAGGTGAGGGAAAAGTTTTAGGGATATTTACTGAACCTTCGCCAAATATTTTCTTATTGGTTCTAATGGCTGCGATAACGACCAACGTTGAAAAAGAGGGATTTATTTATTTATTTATATTTTTATATATTTTTTTTATTTCAGCATTGGTATGGATATCAAAAATTTTTTGTACAAACTTTTTACTGGATTTTTCTCTTTTAGTATTGAAATGTTTATATCCAAACTGTTTCAATTTAAATGGTTTATTGCATATTTTCTTATGGGTTTTTTGCATTTTGTACTAAAATTTCGTATTTAAAATGCATGAATATTTCGTATAATTATTAAAGTATTATAACTATGCCATAAAATTAAGCTGAAAAAGTACTATACTGTACGACAAATAGTTTCAGGTGGTTTATATCTTTATAATCCTGATATAAAATACTTGTATTGTTGAAATAAAGTTATAAAACTGTAGCTAATCCTAAATATAGCATACTTCTTTAAATATATACGCCCAACCTAATGATTTGTCACTCTGTGGCTATATATTAGACTGGAACCTACGACTTAAAATAGATTTCAAAACATCCATGGTACAGCCAGGACTCTATCCCGAAACCTACGATACCGAGCGCTAGTCACTCGGCCATCAGGCTCTTGCAATGCTATTATGGTATAAAATTATGAAGCAAATTCGAGATAGATATATGAAGTAGTATAACTAATTGTTTTCAATGTAGTAAAACTAATTATTTTTTATACTACATCACGATATAATATAACTAATTTTCATTTTAGCCCTAGTCCACTAAAACGGTATATATTTCACATCATTTTTAGTTCACAATTTATAACGAAAAATCAAAAGAGTTTGAAACAAAACTTTGTCCAGAATTGCCAACAAAATGACATTACGGTGTAGTGATTTATCCTGCCTATTCTTGGCATACAGACGAAAGCTTGAGATTCTGCATCTTTTGTCAGGTTTCGGAACAGTTTAGAATAGCCCGATTCGTGGCTCAGTGTCAACCCACGCCTCTGGAGAGCATGAGGAGTTAGGTTCAATTCGCTGGTGGCTTTGCTGTAGACACTGTTTCAAAAAACGAGGAGACACAAAAGCGTCTGTGATCTTCAGTATCTTACTTCGTTACTAGAACTACGAAGCAAGTTTTCTCCCATACCATACGCAAATACGGGGTATTTATTCCATAAAAATCCGCCAGGTAAGCACTGCCCAGGTTTCTTGAACTTGGTTTAGATGTTGCTGTCTACCAATTGGTATTAAAGCAACCCAATTTTGAAAGACCAACACATTATTTGATTATGTTATGATTTGTTATTAGACATTTTTATTTTATATTTCATGTAAAACCAAAATTTTGTATCAATTGCAAACTAAAACTACAACTGCTTTCATCAATATCCTACGATTCATTCAAGCTAAAATATTTTCTATTTTATTCTATTTTATAAACAAATTCAGTATAAAATGAGTTTTAAAATTTTTTTCGAGAACAGTCACGTTATTTTAATTTTTTCGTGCTTCCTATCAATTCATCCAACACACATATTTCAGCAACTCTTTGCATCAAAACTGTCCTTTAAAATGTTTCCCCCCAAATCTAGAAATATCCCTGATTATTTCCCTCCTTCAATTTACTTTTCATAAAGATGAGCCTGTAAAAATGAACACCCCTTTTGTGAAGGGAAGGAATTTTGCGAAAATCAATTTCAAAAGCAGTGTCTCTAAATCGTCCGTTGCATTAGTGCCATGTGCGTTTGAAGAAGTCGTAAATGGCTCTATTAGTTCAGAAGCGAGGGAAAAGCTCCGCATATTTCCCTGTTTGTTCACTGTTGGAGAGGGAATTCCGTAATAGAGGTAAGGGAAAAGTTTTAGGGATATTTACTGAACCAAATATTTTCTCATTGGTTCTGATGGCTGCTATAACGACCAACGTAGAAAAAGGGGGATTTATTTATATTTATATATTTTTTTCCATTTAAGCATTGGTACGGATATTAGAGATATTTTTGTATAAAACCTTTTGCTGGATTTTATTTTATTTATTTTTTAATATTGAAGTGTTTATATACAAACTGTTTCACTTTAAATTGTTTTTGCATTGATATATACTGTATATTCCCTTATGGATGTTTTGAACTTTTCTCGAAAAATGACATAATTAAAATAAATGACTTATTTTGTATAATTGTTAATGTATTATAAATTTGAAAAATAAATTAAATTAAATTAAACTGAAATATTAAATAATTAAATTGAAAAATAATTAATAAATGAAATTAAACTGAAAAAAATATTATAGTTTCTGATGAATAATTTTAGGTGATTCAAATCTTTATTATTGATATAATATACTTGTATTATTGAAAAAAAGCTATACCATTGCCGTTAATCAGAAATATAGCATACTTCTTTAAATATATAATTAGTTTCTGAGGGAAAAAGACAATTATATTATTTATTAGACACTATTATTATTTGTTATATTAGGTTATTATTTGTTATTAGAGGTTTTTATTTTATATTTCATGCAAAAATCAATCATGTGTATCAATTTCAAACTGAAATTAAAATTGCTTTCATCAATATCCACGATTTAATCAGCTAAAATATTTTATATTTTATAATCAAATACAATATAAATTAGTCTTAAATTTCTTTTCAAAACAGTCACGTTATTTTAATTTTTTCGTGCTCTTTATCAATTCATGCAACACAAATATTTCAGGAAACTCTTGCATCCAAAATTATCTTTTAAAATGTTTCCCCCAAAACTAGAAATACGCCCGATTATTTCCCTCCTTCTATTTACCTTTCATAAAGATGAGCCTGTAAATATGAGCACCCTTTTTGTGAAGGAAAGGCATCCATTAGTTCAAAAGCGAGGGAAAAGTTTCACAGATTTTCCCTGTTTGTTCACTGTTGGGGAAGGAATTCCGTAATAGAGGTAAGGGAAAAGTTTTAGGGATATTTACTGAACCTTCACCAAATATTTTCTCATTGGTTCTGATGGCTGCGATAACGACCATCGAAAAAAAAAGGTATTTATATATATATATATATAAATATACACTCCATAAATTAAGGATAATGAAGTTCAGGCAAAGAAAGAGACAGAAGCAAAAGAAATTTGACTTATTTGTAAAGTTTATTTATTAAACAAAAGTTAAAGAGCAAAAAAGATGCTATATGTTTGACATAATTAATAAAAATTGCGATTTTTACTCCTTGGAGCAAATTTCAAACAAGAACCTGTTGACAAAAAACAGTATAACATGGTTAGAATGATGGTTAATATGGAGTATGTCTCCCGGACGATGCAATACAGGCCTTGCAACGGCTAGGTCTGCTAAGTATCAAATTATCAATCTGATCTTGGGGAATATTACACCACTCATCAAGCAATGGCCTCCGTAGTTCCGGTTGACAGGTGGGAGGAGGTTGACGGGCTGCAATTCGTCCGCCAAGCATATCCCACACATGCTCTATTGGATTCAAGTCCGGTGAGTATGCTGGCCAATCCATACGGGTGATATCCTCCAATTGAAGGCATTCGTCTACAACGTTTGCACTGTGAGGACGGGCGTTGTCATCCATAAACAGAAATTCAGCACCCATGGCGCCCCGAAACAAACGTACATGTTGTTCCAGAATGACATCCCGATAGATGTGGCCTGTCATCATTACACTCTGAACATGCAGGTCAGTTCTGGAACCAAGAATAATTCCTCCCCAAACGAGCCATCCTGCACCACCGTAATGGTGTTCTCTGGGTGGTAACGGGTACCTGGCGCTCTCCATATGAAAGTCCGGCGAGATTCAGACAGCAAACTAAATCTGGACTCGTCGGAAAATATCACACCAGACCACTGTTGCGGTGTCCACAATGCATGCTCTCTACTGCAGGTTAATCACAGGCAACAGTGAGTTGCGGTAAGTGGAACACTTCTGACAGACCTACGAGCATATAGACCAATGTGCCCTAAGTGTCTGTACACGGTCTGCCTTGAAACTGTCGTACCGGTAGCTGAAGAGAGCTGACGAGACAGGTCTGATGCTGTGCTCCGTCTCTTTCTTTCGGCAGTAACTGCTAAATACCGGTCCACATTCGGTGTTGTAACTCGGGGGCGACCTGTGCTGTAACATCTACTCACATTACCATCATCTTGGAATCGTTGCCAAAGCCTGGAGATGACACTCTTGTCGTACCAAGTTCCTCGGATACATCCTCGGTTCCATTGCAGTCGTCCGATAATTCTATCACGTAAAAAATCATCCAAATGCTTCCTTTGTGCCATAACTATGCGGTTATTGCACTGAAAGGTTTTAAAGAGCTTGTGAACAATTTTACTTCTTTGCCACCATTCCTTATATACCCCTCTCTTACCCTCTCGTCACTGTGACGTACTATCCGCGCCATCTGGTAGTTTCCTGTAATTTGCATATTCTTCTTCAAGATGTGTGTGATAATTCTACAGGTGAAATTTTTATTTTAGAGTTCAATTTCTGTGTGGTTCTGAATTATCCTTAATTTATGGACATGAGTGTATTTTATTTAAAAATTGTATGGGTATCATGGATTGTTTTTGTACGAAACCTTTTTACTGGATTTTATTTCATTTTAGTCTTTAATATTGATGTGTTTATATCCAAACTGATTCACTTCATATTGCTTGCTGCACATTTTCTTATAGGCTTTTTGTATTTTGTACTAACAATTACGTATGAAAAATGCATGATTAATTTGTATAATTATTAATTTATTATAACTATGCCGTTAAATTAAGCTGAAAAAATATACTGTACGATGAATACTATCAGAGGCTTTATATCTTTATTATTGATATATAATACTTGTAGTGTTAAAATAAATTTATAACATTGCAGCTAATCTGAAAGACAGTATAACTTTTTAAACATATAATTAGTTAGTGAGATAAAAAATAATGGCATTGAAATAAATAACATAACAAAAAATTCGTTCAAATTTCAAATTAAAAAAAAAAAAAATTTGTAAGATATTGTAATAAGGTCAATTATATTATTTAAATTAAAATTCACATGTAGTATAACTAATATTTTTCAATGTAGTATAACTAATTGTTTTTAATGTAGTATAACTGTCATTTATACTACATCACAATATACTATAACTAATTGTCATTTTAGTCCTACTTCACTAAAATGGCATATATAATAAAATATTTTATATTTTATTCTATCTTATAACAAATTCAGTACAAAATGAGTATTAACATATCTTTTGAAAACAGTCACGTTATTTTAATTTTTTCGTGCTCTTTATCAATTCATCCAACACACATATTTCAGCAACTCTTGCATCCAAAACTGTCTTTTAAAATGTTTCCCCCCAAAACTAGAAATATCCCCGATTATTTCCCTCCTCCTATTTGCTCTTCATAAAGATGAGCCTGTAAAAATGAGCACCCCTTTTGTGAAGGAAAGGGATTTTGCGAAAATCAATTTCAACAGCATGGTCTCTAAATCGCCCGTTGCATTAGTGCCATGCGCGTTTAAAGAAGTCGTAAATGGCTCCATTAGCACAAAAGCGAGGGAAAAGTTTCACACATTTCCCTGTTTGCTCACTGTTGGGGAAGTAATTCCGTAATAGAGGTAAGGGAAAAGTTGTAGGGATATTTACTGAACCTTCACCAAATATTTTCTCATTGGTTCTGATGGCTCCGATAACGACCAACGCAGAAAAAGAGGAATTTATTTATATTTTATTTTATTTATTTAAGGACTGGATGGGTATCATGAAGTTTTTGTATAAAACCTTTTTACTGAATTTTATTTTATTTATTCATTTTTTTTTTTAAATATTGAAGTGTTTATATCCAAATTGTTTTACTTTAAATTGTTTACTGCATGTTTTCTTATGGGTTTTTTGCATTTTGTACTAGAGACTACATATTTAAAATACACGATTTATTTTGTATAATTATTAATGTATTATAAGCATGCCATTTAAGATGAAAAAATATTATACTGTACGATAAATACTTTCATCAGATCTATATCTTTATTATTGATATAAAATACTTGTATTGTGGAAATGAATTTATAACATTGTCGCTAATCAGAAATTTAGTGTACCTTTTTAAACATATAATTAGTTACTGAGGTAACAAAATGTCAATTAAATAATAAAATCTCGTTCATATTTCATGTTAAATAAAATTGTTTTGTAGTAAGATAATGAAATAATGCCAATTATTTTATATAAATTATAATTCACATGCAGTATAACTAATTGTTTTCAATTTAGTTTAAGTTAGAGTTTTTAATGTAGTATAACTAATGGTTTTCAATGCAGTATAACTGTTTTTAATGTAGTGTAACTGCCATTTATAATACATTACATTACAATGTAGTACAATAATTATAATGACTATTAATATAACTAATAGACAATTTAGCCATAGTCCAATTAAATGGCATTTATCTCACTACATTTCGAGTTCACAATGTATAATGGGGATGCACAATCAAATGCATTCGACATAAAATATAGACCAGAATTACTTAATAAAAATGACTTTACGATTTATGGATTTTTCATGCATTTTTTTTTTTTTTTTGACATACACATTTAAGCTTGCAATTCTGCATCTTTTGAGAGTTAAGAAACAATTTAGAATGTCCCGAGTGGTGGTTCATCAGCACAGCGCGCTTCTAATGAGCATTAGGTCTGATGTTAAATACACTGGGGGGCTTTATTGTAGCCACAGTTTCCAAAACGAAGGAGAACATGACGGCGTTTGGGATGTGCATCATCTTGCCTCGTTAGTCGAACTATCTGGTGGGAGTTTTCTGGGTTTTCTCCCATACTATACGCAAATGCGGAATAGTTCCTCCTAAAAGTCTTCCAGGTAGGCACTACCCTTCTAATTCAGTGTCACGGAGCCTAATCAGACCTCTATCTCCTAGTGAATCATCTGAACAGAAGCTGCCCTACACCCTTCCATGAGACGACATGGATTCTTGGACTTGGTCTAGATGTTGCTGTCTACCAAGTGGGATAAGAAATAACAATACAATTTCGAACGGCGAGCACATTATTTGAGTCTTTTATTATTTGTTAATATAGCTTTTTATTTCGTGTAAAACCAATTTTTTTTTTCAATTCAAAACTGATACTACAACGGTATTTATTAATAACCTCCGAATTATCCAGCTAAAATATTTTCTGTCTTATAAACAAATATAGTAAAAATGAGTTTTAAAATTTCTTTTCGAAACAGTCACGCTATTTTAATTTTTTTCGTGCTCCCTATCAATTGATCCAACACACATATTTTAGCAACTCTTTGCATCAAAACTACCTTTTAAAATGTTTTCCCCCAAAACTAGAAATATCCCTGATTATTTCCCTCCCCATATTTACTTTTCATAAAGATGAGCGTGAAAAAATGAGCACCCCTTTTGTGAACGGAAGGGATTTTGCGAAAACCAATTTCATTAGCATGGTCTCTAAATCGTCCGTTGCATTAGTGCCATGCGCGTTTGAAGAAGTCGTAAATGGCTCCATTAGTTCAAAAGCGAGGGAAAAGTTTCGCAGATTTTCCTGTTTGTTCACTGTGTGGGAGGGAATTCTGTAATAGAGGTGAGGGAAATGTTTTAGGGATATTTACTGAACCTTCGCCAAATATTTTCACATTGGTGCTGATGGCTGCGATAACGGCCAGCAGAGAAAAAGATATATTTTTTTTTATTTATTTATATTTATATATATATTTTTTATTTAAGCATTTGGTATGGGTATCAGGGAAGTTTTTGTATAAAACCTTTTTGCTGGATTTTATTGTATTTATTTTTTAATATTGAAACGTTTATATCGAAACTGTTTCACTTTAAATTGTTTATTGCATATTTTTATGGGTTTTTTGCATTTTGTACCAAAAATACATGACATATTTTGCATAATTATTAAGTTATTATAATTATATCATGAAATTAAGGTGACATGATATTATACTGTACAATAAATATGTTTAGGAGATTTAAATCTTTATTATAGATAGGAAATACTTTAACGAATCGGCAATATAGCATACTTTTTAATTAATTTCTGCCAAAGAAACCAATTAAAAAGTTAACATAACCAAAAACCCATGCATATTTCAAATTAAAAAAAAAATTTTTTATTAAGATAATGCAATAATGAAAATTATTATATAATTTAAAATTGAATACTTTGTATTAAAAGAAAGACTTCGAAGCATTTTTGATATTCATACAAACTTCTATATAATGTAGGAAACTTTTAATAAAAATGTTCATATCGTACTAAATTTAACATATATCGGTCATATCATATATGAATTTCATGTTGATGTGAATTTGTATAGTATGGAATGTTTACCTTTTGAACTTTATGGAACCTTAATGTGGAGGATTATTTTAATGGATACCCTACTGCCCCATCAAGATTTAACTGAAAATGAACATCTGAGAGGGGTATTTTCTATACAAATTGGTCATTTGGTCAGTCCTTACGAATTTGTCGTTAAAATGTAAAATTGTTTCTTGTCTTAATATATTCTATAATACTACATTGGAACTTGTTAATTTAGTACTGTTATTTTTATTGGACATATATTTTTTTAAGTAAATTTAGAGTAAAATAATATTTATTAAGTTTTGAAAATATTGCACCTCTAACGTTATAATAAATGCTTTATTAGTGCAAAAACAGTCTTTATAGATATGATTTTAATAAAAGACAACTAATTTAAAAATCTAATTTTTTTAAAATCCATTAGTAAATATATCATTGCAGATAACATTACAGTAAGGAGTCGGAAGTTAGAATTCGGTATAAAAATGTCGACTCGAATTATTTGCAAACTCTCCATTCCCTAGTATAAAACTAGTTCGTGTGATGAGGCTTTTAGAAGATGAGAATCGCGAAACTCTAGGACACTCATTGCATCATGATGAATGTTCTAGTCAATTAAATAAAATTACTAAGCTCTGTATATATAATGTTAAAATAAAATAATAAATATTATAAAAAATAATATAATAACAAAAAAAAAATAAAATAAAACAGTAATAAAACAATATAATAATAAAAAAATAGTAATAAGAAGAAATAATGATAAAATAATAATAGAAAAAAAAATTTAGAAAATAATATATGATACATTAATATACCTGAATTTTTACAGTGTGTTTATTAATTAAAAATAGTAAAATTTGACAGCAAAGATATATTGAGATTTATATTTTCATAATTATTTGTTTACTAAAACATAAAAAATAAGTTTTCAAACTTTTCTGCGTTTAGTTGTATTATAAATATTATCAAAAATAAAATAAAAATACAAAGTAAAATAATATAATGATAAAAATAGTAATAAATATATTAATAAAATAAGAATAAATATTACCAAAATATTAATAAAAAATAGCAATAAAATAAGAATAAATATTAATAAATAATAATATAAAAAGAAAATAATAAATAATATGTGTTCATTAATCAACCGCAATAACAGGTTGTAACATTGTACAGGTTGTAACAACATATATAACATTTCATTGCAAAGATATAGTGAGATTTATACATCAAAAATATAATAAAAAAACAAAATAAAATAATATTATGATAAAAATAGGATTAAAAATATTAATAAAGCAAGAATAAATATTACCAAAATATTAATAAAAAATAGTAATAAAATAAGAATAAATATTAATAAATAATAATATAATAATAAAATAACAAATAATATCTGTTCATTAATCAACCGCAATAACAATTCATTGCAAAGATATAGTGAGATTTATACATCAAAAATTATTTATTTATTACAACATAAAAAAAGGAGTTTCAAAAATTTTTCTGCCTACAAAGTTTTAACGATTTTAGTTTATTTTTATTTGCATTAATTAATTATTATGTAGGAATTATTATAAATCTTATAAACCGCTATTTCAATCATAAGCAGCTATAAAATCATGTTTTAAGGGTGACTTTATTTAATGTTTTGGTTGGATATTTTCAGAATAGCAAAGTAAAATATCACAGAGTCATGTTTGATGTTCTTAATGTGTGTTACAAATCAGCTGGCAGATCAGTGTCAAATAATACATAAAACTAATTTTTCAACTAGAAAGTTTGGTTTTGGTTTTTATTTTTCGGGATTATTATTCTTTTTGTGTCTGCTATAATAAATTATGTGTTTCGGGGATCGTGTATTTGCTAGGATTTCTTCAAACAATTCAGATTTAATAATTCGATTAATATTTTCTTCAAAAAATTCAACTTTTAGTGTTTCACACAGTTTATTGGCAATTTTGTTTTTAACTAATTGAAAGAAATGATTAAATATAGTTAAAATCTGAAAACAAAACGAAAAAAATTAATAAAGAATATTTAAAAGTTTATTTATTATGAAAACTGAACATAAAAGCAATTATTAATTTTTAATTTTAATGAGGAATTTTAATTTTAGAAACTAATATTTTGACTAATTTTTCCCTAATCTAGATGACAGATCTTTGGTTTTCTTATTAATTTAATAAAATAATAAATCCTTTGATGTACTTTTTATAATGCACCTAGTACCAGTACAAAAGCTAATTATATCATTTTATCTAAACATTTTTAATTTAATATTTGTATAAAACATTTCAATTTTAAATATTTATATTTTTATTGGGGACTAAAATTTAGAATTTTTTATAGAAATATGATAAATGGTATAAAAATACGATACAAATAATGTAATTTTATATTGAATAGGTTAAAAAAGCAATAATATAATGCATAATTGGAAGTATCAAGCTTTCTATCATTTATTTACCAAAAATTTATTGTTAAGGTATCGAAATTCATCCGTGAATCATGGAAAAAACTGGACTTACATAGTTTTTCAATTTAATTTCTCGCCAAATTTATAAACGTTCTCGCCAAGTAACAAATTTTCAAGCACGGTGTTTTGGCAAAAGGTCATAAAACTATGAGTTATGGCGTTGTTCGTTACAGAAAATGCCATCTTGATGTATGTTAGAAAACTCACTGTTTGAAATGTATTTTCTATTATTTTTAGAAAAATTGCCAAATTTGTAAACGTTCTCGCCAACTAACAAACTTTCAAAAATAATATTTTTGCGAAAGGTTATAAAGTAATGAGTTATAGTATTGTTTGAAACAAAACATGTCGTTTTGAAGTATGCTAGAAAACTATCTGTTTGAAATATATTAGTATATATATATATTTACATATTATACCAAGCCTTTCTTTTACTATGAAATCTACTAAAGCAAAATCATAAATAAAATCAAAAAGGAAACTTTACTTAAACGTTTAGTCAATAAATATTATAAAATTAAATCAACATAAGAACATAAAAATTTCATATTTATTACAGCAACTCTTTTCGTGCAGATTAGAAACCACAAAGGCGACAATCACAGCATTTATAACAAAAAAAAATATAATCCCAAATTCTTCAAAATTTACACTATTAATTAGTTTGCCTTTGGATAAGACTAATTTAGAGCACGTTTCATATTACAGTTAATATTTCTGTTGTGTTAAATAAAATTCTAAAATTCTAAACGTTCAACTTTTTATGGTTAGTCTTCTGTTTTGTATAAACACTTTTTGTTTTTACAAACACAAAATTCCGTAAAACAAGGAACTGTCAGTAAAATACAAAACTGCTAGCAAAAAAAACTGTTTGCAGTAAATACCCGCGAGACATTTTAGAAACTAATATTTTTGATTCTCTAAAGATACAAGCGATTCCATGTAGTAAAAAAAAAGTGTAATTTTTTTTTACTGTTTTCAGCCAGAAGAGCCTGATTAGCATTTAATTCATCCGTTCACAGTAACTGATTAAAAAGTGAGACCTTGAATAGTGATATGAATAGAAATAGAAAAAAAATGGCGTTCCATGGTTAATGAGCCACTCCTCATTAAGGTTATTGGAAAACTTATTTTTACTGGATTTTTTTGTCAGAACAAGCAGTTTTTTTTTCCTTTTTGTCATTCATTATGTAGTGATACCGTTATTATGTAGTCACTCATAAAGCCTATCAAGTGTAGATATTTTTTTAGAGTTGATTTCTGATAAAATATTTTTAAATCGTTCATAAAGTTTTTATGCAAGTTTTGGGAAAATTTATATGATCCTAATTTTGTTTGTGTTAAAAACATTCTTTTATAGAACAACTTTGTCAAAGTTTTGTCATTGTTGTTGTTAAATGGCTCGTGTTAAACTTCCACAAGATGGTTCTAATTATAATTCCTGCATTAGAACATACTGCAGTTGAAACCGGTCATAAGGATTGACAGTATAGTAGGTATATGGACTACGCACACCAGAAACACTAAAGATATCTATAAAAATAAAAATTAGTTCAAAAATGTTTGCTATGTGGTGCTGTCATACCACCCAGATCAACAAGAAATAAAAATGACAATTAGCAATGTCACATGCAAGTTTAGAAAAATTTCTAGTATCATCACTTTTCTTATGTTTGTAACATAATTTGTAACATTTCATTGAACAAATTTTTAACAGTGTTATTGTTAAACTTTTACAAGATGGCTCTCATTAAAATTTTTCTATTAAAACATACTGCAATCGAAACTGGGCAATAAGATTGACACCGTCATTGGTATACAAACTATATACACCAGAAACGCTAAAAGAATCCCCAAAAATAAAAATTAGTTCAAAACAGTCCGCTGGTTGGCACTATAAAATCAACCAAATGACCAACAAGAAACAAAAATGACAATTTGCAATGCCAAATGCATGTTTAGAAAAAATTTTAGCATCATTTTCTTCATGTTACGAACATTCCTTCGTAGAACAAATTTGTAAAAGTGTTATTGTTGTTTTACTTACACAAGATGGTTCTCATTAAAATTCCTCCATCAGAACATTCTGCAGTTGAAAATGGCCAATAGGATTGACACCACAATTGGTATATGGACTATACTATACTCCAGAAGGGCTATAGAGATCTCCAAAAATTAAAAATTAGTTCAAAACTGTTCGGTAGGTGGCGCTGTGAAACAAACCAATTGACAAACAAGAAATCAAAATTATTTGAAATGCCAAATGCATGTTCAGGAAAATTACTAATATCATCATTTTTTTTTTATGTTATAAACATTCCTTCATATAACAAATTTATAAAAGTGTTGTTGTTGTTAAATGGCTTAACTTACCGGTTAAATGTTAAAGTTACAGGAGATGATTTTAAATATACTTATATTAGAACATATTGCAATTGAAGAGGGTCAATAGGATTGACACCACAATTGGTAAGTGGTATATATACCAGAAGCGCTAAAGGAATCTCCAAAAATAAAAAGTGACCTGATGGCCAATTGGCTAGCGCTCTTGGTGCTATAAGCTTCAGGTTCTAATCCTGGTTGTGGCATGAATGTATGTAAGGGGTTCGGAATCCAAGTTAAACTGTAGATCCCGGTCTAATTAGCATAAAATATGCACAAAATGACCGTAGAGCGACATACGAAACCAAAACTAAAAATTCGTTCAAAATTGTTAGCTAGGTGGAGCTGTGAAAGCAATCAAATGACGAACAAGAAATAAAAATGACAGCAATAGCAATTGAGGAGCTCAATTGATAAACAGGAAGCCCTTAAAAAAAAAAAAAAAAAAAAAAAAAAAAAAACCCATTTTAAATGTAGGTAAAAAATAATTCTTGGACGTTTTACTTTGAAAAAGTTTCTTGTAAGTGAAATAAATGTGCCTATTGATTTTGAAAGCCAATAGTAAATATTATAAACAGTTATTTTTAGTTTAAAATAAATTAAACTAGCTTATTCAGTAATCCATGCAGGTTATGATTATCATTAACACATGTGGATGATAATTTTATTAAAAAATATTTATATATTAGTGATATAAACTATAAATACTATCAATATTTGTTAATGTGTGTTTGAAGCTTATTTCAAATGAAAGTAAATATTATAAGCTTAAATATTAATTAAAATATTTCAAAGCTGACAAATAATTTTAGATTATATCTCATCACTAAAATATTAGGAGAATAATCATCTATGTGTTTCAAATCACCATTTTTATCTTTATTAGAGATATAGGCAAATATTATTATTTAAAAGTTTATTTTTGTGAAATTTGTTTCAATTAAAAGTATATATTTAATATAAAATTTAATATTAAATTAAACAAGTAATATAAAAAAAATTGAAGTCAATTCCTACTTGTTTGTCACTGTATTGCAGAAAATCCTTTATAAATAATTTTCATTCATTTTTTTATGTTTACCCGACGCCATCTATTGGTTAATATATGCCACTTAAATCTAAAAAAAAACTATAAAAAAATAAATTAATTAATTAAATTTGATTAATGAGCTAATATTTGAAAAAACTGTATTAACATCAAGTGTCATCCCCTACAAGTTCAAAAAAATGTATTTGAACTAGAGTGGATGAATAAAAAGTATTTTATGAACGATTGAAAATTTGAACAAGATATATATAGGGAGAGTGTAATCAAATAGGAGGAATTGAATAATATACGTTTATTAATTTAAAAAAAAATTAAAAACTCGCAAATAATTATCGTTTGCATCCTATTAATAAAATATTGTAAAAATAATCCTTTGTAAGTTTTAAATCACAATTTTTAGAATTATTTTTACGTTTTTCTGATGTTTAATGAGCAACGCTTTAATAGAAATTTCTTAAAATGAAATAGATTATAGTATTAAATTCTTATGTCGTTCACGTGGCATCCCTTTATGTATTATTACAACATGCATATTTGTTTGCCAACTGTCTGTATTTGCGAATGTGGGAGTTCAATTCCAGTAGTAGAAAATTTAAAAATAGAACTGGAATAGTAAATGATCCTTGAAGTAGTTTCACTGTTGAATTAGATTTCTGTGAAATTCTAACTAATATATGAATAGTTTAATTTCATTAAAAATATTAAATCTATTTTAAGTATATCTAAAATATTTATTATTGTAAGAAAGTTTTTAAAATATTTTTGGTTAATTCAGATATTTGTATAATTAAAATTTGATATTCATTATAAAATTAAGTAAACTAATTATCACCATATTAATTGCTTTAATAGTTATTAAACCAGTAATAATAACGGTTTTATACAATTTGTAAATATTAATAGTTAAAATAGTATAGTTATCAATTTTATAATTTGTTTGTGAAACATCTGTCGTGTTTAGCATTGAAATAAATAAACGCAATTAAATTGTTTTAAAAAATATTTTTTACTGATTATTTTCAGTTACTTAAAAAAATATTTTCTACGCCTTAATTTTCTATTACTTACAAAATATTATTTCTCTAATATCTTTGCTAATGTATTCAAAAAAAAATTTTTTTTCTGAAGAATTATGAATTTGTTATTTTGTCATGAAATTTAATTCATTTTTTGAACTTTAAAATTTCCCGTGAAAGTTTAGTTCGTAAATAATAAATTATCCTTTATATTGTTTTTATTCTAAATATTTTTTTTTCTTGTTTTTAATATAAATTTATTTCTGATTTTAAATTAAAGTATTGGTATTGAAAAGGAATTATTATTATGATTAATTAAAATAAAAATTAAATTATTGTAAATTGTGTCAGATTAATTTTTTTAAAAATACTATTTTTATTTAAGCAGAATATTTATTTGATTTAAATAATAAAACTAATACTAACTTATTTGCTTACAGTTTGAAGTTCACGTAAGCAAAACTAGTTATAATAATTGTAAAGAAAAATATTTATATTTGTTATAAGCAAAAATAGTTATAATAATTATACGTAAAAATAATTATATTAGTTATAAGCAAAAATATTTATAATAGTTATAAGCAAAAATAATTAAAATAATAAATAAAAATAGTTATGATAATTATAAACAAAAATAGTTATAATATTTACACCTGTTATCCCAGAGTTAATATCATTTTATTTTGCAAATGATATACCAGTGAGTATATGACAGTTAAATGTTTCCTAACATATGGAAATTACTTTAAATAAACAATCTGTTAAGAAAGTTACTGTAAGTAAGCTTTCGTTTTTTATTTATAATCTTTCAAATTAACATCTCGAGATTTTTCTGAAAAAAAAGTACTTCAATAAATCAAAGTAAATTACAAAATTGTTTACAGATATTAAGAAAGTTACATAAATATATCCGACGACTTAGTATTCAAAATTGCCATGATCGCATTTCGCCAATATAACGGATCAAATTACCTAATACACAAATGACGGATAATAAACTTGTCATTCTTTAATATTTAAATCATTCTTTAAATTTAACAATTAAATTAATTTGAACATATGAAAGAATATTTTCTCATAAATGTGTCAAAGGATTTCAATTAATATAGCTTTGATTTCTAAAAAAAAAATTATAGTTGTCATGCTTTGGTTTTAAATTCGAAGTCATTTGAATTGATTCGACTAATTTATTTATTTAATTATCTTAATGGCATTATATTTTAAAGAATTGCCCTTCAAATATATTTTGAAAAAAATCTAAAATTAACTGAAATTAACTTAGCTAAATTTAAAATTAACCGTAAATGTTCAACAAATTATAAATTTTATGAAATAATTATTGAATTTAAAATAAATTATTACTTACTTCTACCAGCTGTTCAATTTAAGATTTTTTGAAATGGAAAACCATATCTTAGTTCTTAATTAGGCCTAACTTACTTCTTCAAAAAAAGAAAAAAAATTGCTTTAAAAGTAATACAACCATTTCGTTTTGAATTTTTTTTTTGATTTTTTTTCTTCGAAATCATTGAATAATTTAAATTCAAACTTTCTAAGACAGACACATAAAATCAATTATTACAATTAATCAATTAAACACAATTATTACTTACTTCTGCCAGTTGTTTTCAACTTATTTCTACCAGCTGTTTCAAATTTACTTCTACCAGCAATTCATTCAATTTTTTTTTTCATGGAAAGTCATGTCATTGTTCTTAATTAGGCCTAACTTGCTTCTTTAGAAGAAGAAGAAGAAAAGTTAACTGTTTAAAAATACAACCACTCCGTTTTTAACTTGATTTTCATTTTTTTTCTAAGAAATCATTAAATAATTCAAAAAAGAATTTTCTGAGATACAAATAAAATCAATTATTACAATTAATCAATTTAAAATAAATTATTACTTAGTTCTACCAACTGTTTCATTCAATTTTTTTTTTAAATGGAAGGCTATGTCTTTGTTTTTAATTAGGTCTAACTTGCTTCCTTAGAAGAAAAGAAGGAAAGTTAACTATATAAAAGAACAATAATTTCTTTTTGAATTTTATTTATTTATTTTTTTTTTTTGCTCGAAACCACTAAATAATACAAACACAAACTTTGTAAGACAGACAAATAAAATCAATTATTACTATTAAACAATTTAAAATTAGTTATTACTATTAAACAAGTTAAAATTAATTATTACTATTAAACAATTTAAAATTAATTATTACTATTAAACAATTTAAACTTAATTATTACTATTAAACAATTTAACATTAATTATTACAATTAAATAATTTGAAATCAATTAGTATTTACTTCTATCAGCTGTTTTCAACTTATTTTTACAAGTTGTTTTCAACATACTTCTAGCAGTTATTCCATTCAAGATTTTTTAAATGGAAGGCTGTCTTTTTTCTTAATTAGGCCTAACTTGCATCGTTAGAAAAAGAAGCATACAAGTTTTTCATCTAAAAGCACAAACCTTCTGATTTTAATTTGATTTTGATTATTTTCTTCAAAATCTTTAACAAATTCAAACTCAAACTTTCTAAAATAGACAAATAAAATCAATTATTACAATTAACCAATTTAAAATCAATTATTACTTACTTGTACCAGCTGTTATCAACTTACTTCTACCAGCTGTTCCATTCAAGAGTTTTTAAATGGAAGACTATATCTTTGTTCTTAATTAGGCCTAACTTGTTTCTTTAAAAGAAGAAAAGTTTTCTATCTAAAAGAACAACCACTCCGCTTTGAATTTGAATTTGATTTTTTTCTTTGAAATGATTAAATAATTCAATCACAAACTTTCTTAGACAGACAAATAAAAGGAGATGTTTATAATATTAGGATACAGATGAGAAAAATATTAGAATTGGAAATTCGCGTTTTCAAACATTCATCAGTCTGAATATATTTTTGAGAAGTAGGTTAATTTATTTCTTATTTTTCGTGGAAAAACCAAATCAAAAATGAATTCATGTGGGGGGTTTCAGATTTTTTTTTTGAAAATAGATTAAAAATAACTTTTCATTTTATTTGTTGATTTAATAATATTTTTTTTTCTTTCAATACTAGAATGAAAAAAATCGTTTTCAATTTATTTAACAAAAATGTAAATGGCAACAGGCAATCAGTTTTTTAATAATGTGTATTAATAAAAAAGATTACAAAATCATTTTTAAAAATTCTTTTTTCACATTTTTATGACATTTATCTTCAAAGCTATTTTCAATTTTATGATATTTCCTATTTTGTCATGATGGAATGATAAAAAATTAATATTTTTTAGATAAAAAAATTCTTATTTTATAATAAGAATTCATGTATATATATTTTAAACTTTTGAAAAAATGGGTCAAAAACTGGTTTATGATATCTTAATGAATATATTAATTTGAATTGTTAAGAATTTCGTCATTTCTCCGTATAGCTAATTTATATAAAAACACAATCATGTAACTGTCTAACCCTACAAATCATGAAATCAGGATTCAATTATAGAATAATTTCATATAAAATATTTTTTATTTAAATTAAGGCAAACATCAATATTAATGAACAAAAAAACAATTCATAATCAGGATTATCGGTTTATTAGGTAATTTACAATAAGTATTCCATTTTATAGTTGTTGCATGGATTTTGAGATTTATAAATAAAATTAAGAATCTTATTATACTATATATAATTAAGAATACTATTGTGAATCGTTGATTTTTACTTTAAAAAGTAGCTTTATAGATGGAATTGAAGTTTCCGAAAATGCTTAGAATTCGAGCAGTATCAAATTTCATAATTAAAACGATGCAATTAAATCTATAAATTTTACTTGTATGTTATTTGGAGTCTTTCAAATTAAATAGATTTTGCTTCTGTTGCTTTCAAATGCCGGGTATTTTAACTTTTTTTTCTTCTTTCTAATGCAGTTGGGAAAAACTTAGACAGCTTGGTCACGGATGCCTTAAGGCAAGCGCTGCACAGATGTTATTCAATTTGTATTAACCAGGGGGCGCGTGTAACTTGAAGATAAGCCGCGGAGTAAGTGGATTCCAAACCACTACAAACATCCATGGCGCCACCGGGACTCGAACCCGAAACCTGTGGTACCGAGTGCCAGAGCGCTAGCACTCGGCTATTCAGACCCCGGCTATTTTAACTTCATTCATTCATTTACATTGACAACGGGATGATAACATGACGTCATTGATGTATCAAATCAGGGTTCGAGAATGATTTAACAATGGGTCATTGTTGTTAATAATTTTAGAAAACTGATCTAATACGTCAAAATTGACGCTGTTGGCAACGGAAATGAACTTACACCAATAGCAGTTTAAGTATGTAGCAAATTTACCGTTACACTATGTGCATCATTAGAAGCATCTACAATATTTCTCATATTGTGAAAAGGCAATTTAGAACGAAGATCTTCAAATATTATACACGGGAAAAGGTAGTCTCTTCTCTTCCTCCTCAGAAGCAAATCTATTAATTGTACGTGTAATTGTGCGTGTAACTGTACGAGTACGTGTATTAATTGTACGTACGACTTTCGACTTTAAACCTAAATTGATTTTGTTGCTGTTGCTTCCAATTGTCGGACATTTTGACTTAACTCTTAGGGTGTATTTCCATTGGCAACGCGACGCTAACATGACGTCAATGTTGACGAATCAGATTAGGGTTCGAGAATGATTAAGTAGAATGATTGAATCACTATTGTCAATCATTCTTGTAGACTAATCCGATTCATCAAAATTGCCGCCAAGTTGGCGTCGCATTGGCAATGCAAATGCACCCTTAGGCCACTAACATCGTAGATATGTAGCAAGTTTAACGTTACATAATGTGCAAAATTGGGAGCATCTACAATAATTCTCATATTGTGACACTACAATTTTGAACGAACATTTTCGAAGTTTATGCATGGAAGTTGGCATCCGCTTCTTTTTCTCCTCGAGGCCAATGGAAGGGCTTTATGTCTTCTAAACTCCGTTTGATTAGAATACTCCCAACACTTCCCAGCTTCTACACTGAAGTGACAAAAGTCATGGGATACCTCTTAATATCGTGTCGGCCCTCCTTTCGCCCGGCGAAGTGCAGCAACTTGACGTGGCATGGACTCAACAAGTCGTTGGAAGTCTTCTGCAGGAATATTGAGCCATGCTGTCTCGATAGACGTCCATAATTGTGAAAGCGTTGATGGTGCAGGATTTTGGGCACGAACAGACCTCTCGATGATGTCCCATAAATGCTCGATGGGATTCATGTCGGGCGATCTAGGTGGCCAGATCATTCGTTGGAATTGTCCAGAATGTTCTTCAAACCAATCGCGAACAGTTGTGGCCCGGTGACATGGCGCATTGTCATCCATAAAAATCCCATCGTTGTTTTGGTACATAAAGTCCATGAATGGCTGAAAGTGATCTCCAAGTAGCTGAACAAAAACATTTCCAGTCAATGTTCAGTCCAGTCGCACCAGAGGACCAAATCCATGCCATGAAAAAACAGCCCACACCATTACGGAGCCACCACCAGCTTGAACAGTGCCTTGCTGACAGTTTGGGTCCATGGCTTCGTGGGGTCTGCGCCACACTCGAACCCTACCATCAGCTTTTACCAACTGAAATCCGGACTCATCGGACCAGGCCACGGTTTTCCATTCATCTAGGGACCAACCGATATGTTCACGTGCCCACGAGAGTCGCTGCAAGCGATGTCGTTCTGTCAGTAAAGGCACTCTACTGGTCTTCTACTACACTAAAGGTCTTCTACTGGAATAGCCCAAGAAAGCTAAATTTCTCCGCACAGTTCTAATAGACAAGTCCCTTGTACGTCCCACATTGATTTCTGCGGTTATTTGACGCAGTGTTGCTTGTCTGTTAGAATTTACGACTCTTTGCAGACGTCGCCGGTCTCGGTCGTTAAGTGCAGGCGGTCGACCACTGCGCTGTCCATGGTGGGATGTTATGCCTGAAATTTCATACTCTCGGCACACTCTTGACACAGTGGATCTGGGAATGTTGAATTCCCTAACGATTTCTGAAATGGCATGACCCATGCGTCTAGCTCCAACTAACATTCCGCGTTCAAAGTCTGTTAATTCCCGTCGTGCGGTCATCATCACGTCAAAACCTCTTCACATGAATAACTTGAACACAAATGAAAGCTCTGCGCATTTATACCTGTTCTACGCGCTGCTACTGCCATCTGGAAATTTGCATGTTGCTATCCCATGACTTTTGTCACTTCAGTGTATTGTTGTTAATAGAGAAATCTAGTAAATTTAAAATTCTTATAAAATGGACAAACATGCTTTTCAAATAATGGATCAGAAATTTAAATTGATTGTTTTGAAATATTGTTAATCGTGCCACATCTAAATGCTCCAAGCATCAAGCATGGAGTTTAACAATATCTTTTACAAGCCTGAAATAACTTGCTGAATAGAGCATTACATTTTCAAATCAAAAGTGCCTGATTCGTACACTGACAAGCGATGCTGATTCACTAGTTTAATAGCAAGTTTAGTGCCAAAAAAGTTGTGATTAGATGAAAGTGCTAAGGTCTAAGAAAGAAAGAAGTACTAATTTGTGTTCTCTAAGCAACATTGAATCATAGTAGATTCTACTTGTTGTTAGAATTCTTTGATATTCTACTTGTTGATATCCTAAGATAAATACCCTGTAAGCAGCGTATGGTAAAACGGAAGCTTCAATGAAAGTGGAAAATTGGTGCAAAAAAAAGGTAAGCGCATTAAATTACACTTGCATTAATAATTTATTTACGATTTCTTTAGCAAATCAAAAATAATTTATATTTGAATATTAAAAAGAGCAATAATTTTAAATCTTTTAAGAAAATATCCGATGTCCTAATTTGAAAGACAGGGGACATGTTCTATAACCGTTAGTTTATTAATGTGTATGAGAGCATTAAAACGTACTAATCTTTGAAATTCATTAGATAGTACTTCGAAATATTTTAGGTTATTAATATTTAAAAAAAAATTTACTTTCAATTTTGTGATTTTCAATTTTTCGTTGTCCTTGGTTATATTTCATAGCTATTACTTAAATTATTTCCGATAACAAAACAAAAAACTTTATTATTGATATAAAATTACATTTATTGTGGTAATAGTATAAATTTAACCAACGAAGTTTCGTGATAGAAGATGTGAATTTCACTGCTATTGTTCTGATTTTAGTTCATTGGAATTTATTTAAATGTTTATATTTTTGGTGTATTAATATGCGATATATTTAATTTTCTCATGGAAACAAATGTAAAGTACAATTTCTAATTCATGAATTGCATCTCCCCAATGTTGTGATAATAAGTAATGTAAAAATGAGTCATTTTGAAACTATTAATTATAATGCTGACAACATCAATATTTTATTTAATTAACTTAAACGCATGAAATATATGTTGTGTTTAAAATTTACCATTATTACAGAGATAGCAAGACGAATCCGTAACTTAATTATATTAGATATTCATTATCAAGCATATTATTCTCAGAATAGTTTATTTTATGTAATGAAATATATTTGTAAATATTATGACTTTTAATTGACGATCTTTAGTAGGATCATGGCAACAAACAACAATTAAAATGTAACTATTTAATTACTTTATGTACATCTTTCTTTGAAGAAATTACAAATATTCAAATGATGTAAATAGTAGCAGCATTTAAATCACTCACATTTATTATGCTTAAAATTAATACCAAATAGTTGTGGCAAAAAATTATCTTTGTATGCCATTCCTTCGGAAATGAACAAAAACTATTAAATATTTTACCTTTAAAGATATCCTCTATTTTTTTTTTTTTTTTGATGAGTTCTATGATGTGACAGACTATGGGTAAATATTGGATTGTCTTTGATAGTACAATACTGTAATCTACACAAAATATATTTAATTCACTTGCTTCTATTGATTAATATTTGAAAAAATAGCTTTGATTTCTGTTACTGTAACAAGACGACATGGTTGCATTTTCTAAAATTATCATTTAACTCACAGATAAGAATAATCAAATGAAACAGAGCCAACACCATAAAAACCATCTTCAATACAGATTATTTTAAAACACTTGGGTAGAACTGAGATTCATGCATGATTTTTTTTTTATTTAATTACATGATGTAGTTTTCGAATCCATAAGTAACATCAAAATATTCTTCCTCGAGTTTCTTTCGTGTACTGTATACTTTTATGTTTACGTTTTCAATAGTAATATGGCATCGACAACTGGTCCCTAATTGTACCGAATTTAAAACTTAAAACTTAACTTTTAACTTCTTTTATTTTGTATTTTATTTTTATATCATTAGTATTTTTTAATTTTTTTGAGTACCTCTTTAATTTGAATTTTTAGAAACTTTATCTTTTATTTATTTACTAACATTAAAGACCCCTTTAGAATCCCAAGCATATTTATCAAATAAGATGAAAAGGGGTATTTCCCCCTGTTGGTACTCCGTAAACGGTACGCCAGTTGCCAGTCATGTTTGTTCAAACGATACAGCAATAAAACCACATTTACCATATAAGACTTTTTTTTTAATTTGAAGAGGAAAAATGTTGTGCTAGAAGTAGTTTTAAATATTTTGTTTAAGAAAACAGAGTTTCTATTAAAGACTTCAATTATCAGACAGACAACCTCCTTTAAAGAATCATATGCATAGAAACAATGACCATTACATAATATTTTTTGTCTATTTTTTGTTATTTAATTACCTGATTGGTTTTCGAATCCTTCAATAACTACACAATTTTCATGTTAGTTTAATTGAAACAACAATAAAGCCACGCGTACATATCTCAGATTTTTTTAATCAAGTAGAACTGTTGTGCAAACAGTATTTTTTAAATATTTTACTGTAAGCAAAGAACATATTAGAGTTTCTACTAAAGCTTTCTATTACCAGACAAATGACTTTCTTTGAAGAAACATATGAATACAAACAATCATCGACATCGATAAACAAACATTTTTAAATATTTTATTTAAGAAAACAACCGATTAAAGTTTCTACTAAAGCATTCGCTTACTAAACATATATATTTCTATGAAGATACCATACGAAACAGATTATATTTTTTTGTCTAAAAACCTGAAGTTTAAACATTTTTTGCTTTTTTGTCATGGCAGCAGGACAACAATATTAGAGTTTTGTGAACAATCACTCATAGGCTTCTGTTTTCGAAAAAAAAAGGAATATTCAAATTATCCAGCATTAAAAGCACAACACAATCAACACAGAATATTTTTGTTCTCTGAAGAACCACCTGGTATGCAAATAATATTTATTTTAAACATTTGATGTCGCATAAACACATGATTAGAGTTTTAAATCTTTCAGTTACTTAATGCAGATTATTTTTTTTCATTGAAGTACACCTGGTTTGCAAATATGATTTATTTAAAACTTTTGATGTAGCATAAATAGATTAGAGTTTTAAAATATATTACCTTATAGATAGCTTTTCTTAAAGAACTCATAAACATGCCTATCATTATCAACATAAATTTTTAATCTATTTCAATTAAACAACTAATAAACAGTGGTTTCCAAAGACAATTCGTTGTTTACCCAATGATTACAAACCAAAGCGAATGAAAGTTTTTTAAATTCCTCAATTAACCTCATGGATATCCGCCATTTTGAGATAACTCTGTTGAGATAAAACCGAATTCTTCCCTACTTTATACTGACATCTCGACGTCTGAACGATAAAAATAAGTACTTTTTAAGGAAGATATCTGCAAGCTAGGGAACCACAAAAAAAAGGAACGGAATTATCTCTCTTTTCTGTCCTTTGTCGTTCTGGTTTCCCTGTCATTATATTCTTATTTCCCCGTCCTTGAAGAGACACGAGTATTCAAATGAACGCCAGAACATCAATAATGCATTGGAGGAATGGGATGTAGGATGCAAAGGGGTGTAGGAGAAAGTTCTGGAACGCATCTGTGGCCACAAAAAGAAAAAAAAATCGTCTGACTTTTTTTTCTTCTTCTTCTTGGGGAAGGGTGGAGATGTTTGGTTGACCTGGAAATTCTAGCCTGGAGATTTTTGTGTTCGTGTCTCTGTGGTGGGATAGGGTGTTTTTGTATTTTTATCTGTATTTAGATTAGATAAAAGTTTTGTCAGGGCACATGGTAAATTCGTTTTGTTTAACCATTTCCAAAACGTATGTAGTAAAGATAATCAAAAAATCAAATATATATGTTACTGGTAATTTAATATAAAATCCGAAAGTATATAGTTAGATTTAAATAATTTGTAATGTTTATCTGCAAATAAATAAAAGTACGCGTAGAATAATTTGAAAATACTCATTAAATATTTCTTTTAGAATTTGTAAATTATAATGCTAATAAACCATTTAAATAATGTTTATGAATAATGACTTTATGATAACGTTTTAGTATGTGGATAAATAAAATGGCTCATTATTTTTCACTTAAATATTATTTATGCATAATTATTTTTTAAATGGATAATTATTTTGCCCATTTTCTATTGAAATTTATATATATATCAACTTTAAGCCATAGTTACCGGTCTAATATGACTGCGGAGAATTTAGCACAGGACTGACATAGGGAGGGATAATAATATAAGTATTTCACTTATAAATTTATTTCTCATAATAAACTCCGTGGCACTACAACCCATGCGTAATGGCAGGTTTCGAGACATGAGATAGTATATTTTTATAGGGTAAGGTTTTCGGTCCTACAACTAACGCTTTACAGTCATATTAGACAGGGACTCCTGGTTTAAAGTGGCTATATATATAGATATCCATGTTTGAACAAGAATGGTACTACACTTACATTGGAATATAAGTAAAATTATTTAGTTATCTCAAAATCAGTTGCAGTCAACGAAAAGAAAAATTTAATTCCTTAATTATCTCACGGATATCCGCCATTTTGAGATAACTCTGTGGAGATAAAATTGAATCCTTCCTTACTTTCAACTAACATCTCGACGCCTGAACGATAAAAATTAGAACTTTTTAAGGAAGATATCTGCAAGCTAGGGAACCACAGAAAAAAAGGAACGGAATTATCTCTCCTTTCTGTCCTTTGTCGTTCTGGTTTCCCAGTCATTATATTCTTATTTCCCCGTCCTTGAAGAGACACGAGTATTCAAATGAACGCCAGAACATCAATAATGCATTGGAGGAATGGGATGTAGGATGCAAAGGGGTGTAGGAGAAAGTTCTGGAACGCATCTGTGGCCACAAAAAGAAAAAAAAATCGTCTGACTTTTTTTTCTTCTTCTTGGGGAAGGGTGGAGATGTTTGGTTGACCTGGAAATTCGAGCCTAGAGATTTTTGTGTTCGTGTTTCTGTGGTGGGATAGGGTGTTTTTGTATTTTTATCTGTATTTAGATTAGATAAAAGTTTTGTCAGGGCACATGGTAAATTCGTTTTGTTTAACCATTTCCAAAACGTATGTAGTAAAGATAATCAAAAAATCAAATATATATGTTACTGGTAATTTAATATAATATACGAAAGTACACAGTTAGATTTAAATAATTATTGTTTATGTGTGTAAAAATTATAATTATTTTAATTATTAAATGAAAATATTTGTCAAAGTATTTGAGAATACTTAATAAATATTTATTTATTGATTTTAGTATTTGTAAATAATAATGATATTAAGCAATTTAAATAATCTTTGAGAATAGGTATATTTTGATAACGTTTTAGTTATGGATGATTATTTTGCCATTTTTAAGTTCAAATTTACATATATCCACTTTATACCGTAGGTACCTGTCTAATATGACTTTAGTGTAGGACTGATATAGGGATGGATTGTAATATAGGTAGCTGATATATAATGATCAAATCCATGGCACTATAACTCATGGGGTGTCAGGGCTGTTTGCCTAATGGCAGGTTTAGAGACAAGAGATGGCTCTTTTTACAGGTTAGGTTTGTCACTGCTACAACCAACACTTTATAGTTATACTAGATTAGGACCTATGGTTAAAGTGGATATATATATCCATGTTTGAACAAAAATATTACTACAGTTGGATTGGAATATAAGTAAAATTATTTTGTTATTTTAAAAACAGCTACAGTCAAGGGAAAAATAACATTGAATTCCTCAATTATCTCATGGATATCCGCCATTTCGAGATAACTCTGTGGAGATAAAACCAAATTCTCCCTTACTCTCCACTGACATCTCGACGCCTGAACGATAAAAATAAGCACTTTTTTAAGGAAGATATCTGCAAGCTAGGGAACCACAAAAAAAAGGAACGGAATTATCTCTTTTCTGTCCTTTGTCGTTCTGGTTTCCCTGTCATTATATTCTTATTTCCCCGTCCTTGAAGAGACACGAGTATTCAAATGAACGCAAGAACATCAATAATGCATCGGAGGAATGGGATGTACGGTGCAAAGGGGTGTAGGAGAAAGTTCTGGAACGCATCTGCGGCCACAAAAAGAATAAAAAAATCGTCCGACTTTTTTTTCTTCTTCATCGGGAAGGGTGGAGATGTTTGGTTGACCTGGAAATTCGAGCCCGGAGATTTTTGTGTTCGTGTTTCTGTGGTCGGATAGGGTGTTCTTTACATTTTTATCTGTATTTAAATTAGACGAAAGATTTGTCAGGGAACATGGCAAGTGGGTTTAGGTTACCATTTCCAAAACGGTTGTAGTTAAGAGAATCTAAAAATCAGATATATATATATTTCAGATAATTTAATATAAATTGCGAAAGTAAACAGTTAGACTTAAATAATTATTGTTTATTTGTGTATAAATTACATGGAAATATGTGTAGAAGTATTTTAGAATACTTAATAATTACTTATTTTAGTATTTGTAAATA
>BPLQ01008102.1:0-29296 GCA_021605075.1 Caerostris darwini | reverse complement strand
TATAAATCCAGAGTGTTAGCCAATTGTCTATCAAGCCGCTAAGCTATTTGAAGCTTATTATTACATCTGATTCATGGTTTAGTGGTAACGAGCTTTTGACTTCTGGCCTAGTGGTAACTTGCGCAGGAAGATTCAGGTTCGCAGTATATGTAACAGTCATTGGTTTTAGAAGTGATGATTCTCGATGGTCATTGTGACAGCGTGTGTACAGCATTTTGCATACATAGTCATGCTATTTCGTGGGAGTTTTCCGGGTATACTCTTGTACTACATGCGTATCCGGGACAGTTAGCCTAAAAGCAACTTCCATAAGACAATATCCTGATGGGAGTTTTCATGATTTATTTTTATATGTGTTTACATCTGCAAGGTACCTCAATTATTTCCTATCAAAACTAATACTGTGCTATATAAATGTAACCCACAATCAATGATATAGATAATTACAGTAAAAAAAGAAATTTTCACCGCAAATAAATGTTAATATTTAAAGTAATATTAAAATATAAAAATTTCAAATTATTAAAAAAAAAAGTATTATCAACAAATTCACAAAAGAATTTTTTAAATATAAAAATTTAACATTTTGTGTTAAATTATTTGAATTTATAAATACACCATTTAGTAGTTTCACTTTTAAATAAACCAAAATAATAATAATACCTCAAGGACATATTTCAAATGACATCATTAAACCTCCCCATCTCCTTTCAAACACTTCACTTTCACAGCACGAGACCACTTATCAACCAAAAACAAACAACGGCAATATTGATGCTGGTTATTAAATCACTCTTTTATGTTGGCTCGACGGAATCCATGTCAAAACAAACACTAAGTGATCCCCAAATTATTTTTCATTCTCTCAAGATGGGTAGGGGGCACGATTTAATGAATGCACCAACCTCCTATCGATCAGACCCCCTATTAGTGTGCCCTGTGAGTAGCCCTCTCTCATCACGACGTGAAGTACTTAGGATCCCTTTTCGTATCCATGGAAACAATACCTCGAGCACCTATAGGACACCAAGTTATAGCTTTATCCGTTTGGCAGCAGGGAATCAAAGAAACCGCTAAACAAAACTGTGCCTGCACAATGCTGATTCTTCAAGTGTTTTGGCTTAGCAAAAGGAATTTGCAATTAAAAGGACGCGATCGATAATGAACTGTATCGAGCAATTAGAAGTTTCAAGCTTTCGATTTGTAAAGGCTGGATTTATTCGATATGTCACGCTATAATTAATTAATTAATAATGGTACATTTTGCGTCTTTCAATGTTATTAAAACTATTTTCTGAAAGTTTTGGTTCGATGGTTAATAATTTAATTAAGAAAATAATTACAGTTTCGTACATAAAATGTATTGCACTGGCTTGACATGATAATAATTTCGATTTTCAACATTTGAATACATTATAAAAACAGAACGTACTTCCTTGTCAACCCAATAGAAATGAATTATCTTGTATTTATCATGAAATATTCTTAACTTATTATTTTTTTTTTTTGGTTTGTTGTGTCACTCTGCGGTCATTTTTAGCACACTTAGACTAATTAGACCGGGACCTACAGTTTAACGTGGATTCCAAATCATCAACAAATATTCATGCCACGAACCTAAAGCCTGTGGTGCCAAGGGCCAAAGCGATAGCCAAGTGGCCACCAGGCCGCCTTTGAATAAGGAAGTTTTTATGATTTATTTTTATGTAAGTGATTATCTCTACAAAATACCTCGATAATTATCTCTTTTTCCCCTAACAGAACTAATATCTTGCTATATAAATGTAGCCTACAATCAATGATATAAAAATGAATGCAAAATTATCTAATGAAAAGAAATTTTTACAGCAAATAAAATTAAATAGCATTTCAAGGATTTTTAAAATTTAAATTTTTAAATTTTTAAAAGAACATCATTATCACCAAATTCCCCAAAAAATTTTAAATATAGAAATTTAATATTTTGTGTTAAATTATTTGAATTTATAAATACACCATTTAGTAGTTTCACTTTTAAATTTAAAAAAATCTTTAAAAAAAAATTTATCTGATGGGATTTCCTAGGATTTATATTTATATGAATGATTATCTCTCTTATTTTTATATAATGGTTATCTCTACATGAATGGTTACCTCTATGAATGGTTATATCTATTATCTACTTGCCTATCTCTCAATTATCTCCTATCAGAACAAATATAATGCTGTGCAAATGTAACCCACAATCAATGATATAAAAAAATAAACGAAAAGAAATTTTCACAGCAAATAAATAAATATTAACATTTAAAACAATTTTACACTATAAAAATTCGAATTAATTAAAGAACTTTATTATTAAAAAATTCACTAAACATTTTTCTAAACAAAAAATTAAACATTTTGTGTTAAATTATTTGAATTTATAAACACATCATTTAGTATTTTCCCTCTTAAATAGATAAAAAAAAATACTAATACCTCAAAGACATATTTCAAATGGCATCATTAAACCTCCCCCACCTCCTTTCAGACCCTTCACTTTCACAGCACGAGACCACTTATCAACCAAAAACAAACAACGTCAATATTGATGCTGGTTATTAAATCACTCTTTTATGTTGGCACGACGGAATCCATGTCAAAACAAACACTAAGTGATCCCCAAATTATTTTTCATTCTCTCAAGGTGAGTAGGGGGCAAGATTTAATGAATGCACCAGCCTCCTATCGATCAGAGCCCCTATTAGGTACCCTGTGAGTAGCCCACTCTTATCACGACGTGAAGTACTTAGGATCCCTTTTGGTATCCATGGAAACAATACCTCGAGCACCTATAGAACATCAAGTTATAGCTTTATCCGTTTGGCAGCAGGGAATCAAAGAAACCGCTAAGCAAAACTGTGCCTGCACAATGCTGATTCTTCAAGTGTTTTGGCTTAGCAAAAGGAATTTGCAATTAAAAGGACGCGATCGATAATGAACTGTATCGAGCAATTAGAAGTTTCAGCTTTCGATTTGTAAAGGCTGAATTTATTCGATGTGTCACGGTTATAATTAATTAATTAATAATGGTACATTTTGCGTCTTTCAATGTTATTAAAACTATTTTCTGAAAGTTTAGGTTCGATGGTGAATAATTTAATTAAGAAAATAGTTGAAATTTCGTACATAAAATGTATTTCATTGGGGTGGTAAGATATTAATTTCGGTTTTCACCATTTAAATATATGGTATAGATAGAATGTACGCTCTTGCCAAACTTATACAAATGAATTATCTTGTTTTTATCATGAAATATTCTTAACTTATTTTATTGTTTTTTTTTTTTTTGTTTGTTTGGTTTGGTGTGTCAATCTACGGTCATTTTTGCACATTTAAGCTAATTCGGCCGAGACCTACAGTTTAATCTGGATTTCGAACCGCCTAACAAGCATCCATGCCCCTGCCAAGATATGAACCTAAAGCCTCTGGTATAAATCCAGAGTGCTAGCCAATTGTCCATCAAGCCGCTAAACTATTTGAAGCTTATTATTACATCTGATTCATGGTTTAGTGGTAACGTGCTTTTGACTTCTGCCCTAGTGGTAACTTGCGCAGGAAGATTCAGGTTCGCAGTATATGTAACAGTCATTGGTTTTAGAAGTGATGAATCTCGATGGTGATTGTGACAGCGTGTGTAAAGTATTTAGCATACATATTCATGCTATTTCGTGAGAGTTTTCCGGGTAAACTCTTGTACTACATGCGTATCCGGGACAGTTACCCTAAAAGCACCTCCCATAAGACAATATCCTGATGGGAGTTTTCAGGATTTATTTTTATATGTGTCTACATCTGCAAGGTACCTCAATTATCTCCTATCAGAACTAATACTATGCTATATAAATGTAACCCACAATCAATAATATAGATAATTACAGTAAAAAAAGAAATTTTCACCACAAATAAATGTTAATATTTAAAGCAATTATAAAATATAAAAATTTCAAATTATTAAAAAAATAAGTATTATCAACCAATTCACAACAGAATTTTTTAAATATAAAAATTTAACATTTTGTGTTAAATTATTTGAATTTATAAATACACCATTTAGTTGTTTCACTTTTAAATAAACAAAATAATAATAATACCTCAAGGACATATTTCAAACGGCATCATTAAACCTCCCCGTCTCCTTTCAAACACTTCACTTTCACAGCACGAGACCACTTATCAGCCAAAAACAAACAACGTCAATATTGATGCTGGTTATTAAATCACTCTTTTATCTTGGCTCGACGGAATCCTTGTCAAAACAAACACTAAGTGATCCCGTAATTTATTTTTCATTCCCTCAAGATGGGTAGGGGGCACGATTTAATGAATGCACCAGCCTCATATCGATCAGACGCCCTATTAGATGCCCTGTGAGTAGCCCCTCTCTCATCACGACGTGAAGTACTTAGGATCCCTTTTGGTAGCCATGGAAACAATACCTCGAGCACCTATAGGACACCAAGTTATAGCTTTATCCGTTTGGCAGCAGGGAATCAAAGAAACCGCTAAGCAAAACTGTGCCTGCACAATGCTGATTCTTCAAGTGTTTTGACTTAGCAAAAGGAATTTGCAATTAAAAGGACGCGATCGATAATGAACTGTATCGAGCAATTAGAAGTTTCAGCTTTCGATTTGTAAAGGCTGAATTTATTCGATATGTCACGTTATAATTAATTAATTAATAATGGTAAATTTTTCGTCTTTCAATGTTATTAAAACTATTTTTTGAAAGTTTTGGTTCGATGGTTAATAATTTAATTAAGAAAATAATTACAGTTTCGTAGATAAAATATATTGCACTGGTTTAACATGATAATAATTTCGATTTTCACATTTAATACATTATAAAGACCAAACGTACTTGTCAACCCAATAGAAATGAATTATCTTGTTTTTATCATGAAATATTCTTAATTTATTTTATTGTTTTTATTTTTATTTTGTGTGTCCATCTACGGTCATTTTTTGCATGCTTTGACCTAACATTGATCTACAGTCCGACTACCTAACAGACATCCATGCCACTGCCAGGATACGAACATGAAAGCCTGTGGTATCAAATGCCAGAGCGCTGGTCAATTGTCCATTAGGCCGCTAATCTATTTGAAGTTTATTATTACGTCTGATTCATGGTTTAGTGGTAACGAGCTTTTGAAATGTGGCCCAATGGTAACTTGCACAATTAACGTACAAGACGATTCAGTTTCGCAGCGCCTATAACAATCACTGCTTTAAGAGACGACGAATCTCGATGGTGATTGTGACAGCACGTGTAAAGCATCTCGCATCGATAGTCATGCTATTTCGTGGGAGTTTCTCAGGTTTTCTCTCGTATGACACAGAAATCCAGGACAATTAGTCTTAAAGGGCCTCCCATACGGCAATGTCCCCTCCTCATCACTATTCAGTGTGCTGTTCTTGAACAAACATTAGTAAAACATTAACATAGTTGAATCCACAATTTTTTTTTCCAATATGACTAGATTTATGTTTGATACTCTAACCAATCAAGTGTTTCTTGGACTTGAATAAAATTAAAATAAAGAAAAGTTAAAATATGTTTTTTTTTATAGTTCAGCATTGGATGTTACATGTAAGATGCAATTACTCAATGGAAGATAAAAGGAACAAATGATGGACAAATTAATCAATTTAATTAATAAATCATGAATGAGATAAATAAATTTTTTAATTCATTGGTTTATACAATAGTTAAGAGATAGTGAAAATGATGAAGATTTATTACAGAAAACGGTTTTGTTCTTAAATTAGTAAAATATAAAAGTGCATTAAGAAATTACTTTTCCTCAATTTACGCAAAGGAATTTACTAATGGAATGATAAATCAGCGTTATTAGGATACAAAGTATAACCTAGAAGTCTCAAAAATAAAATAATTTTGAATATATATAAAGTAATCTTATAACAGGGGACTGATGGTCATGGTACTGGCGCTCTGTGCCACAGGTTTCGGATTCTTTGTAGTGGTTTGGAATCCACTTTAAACAGTAGGTTCAAGTCTAACATGACTGTAGAGCATTGGGCGTAAAACTGACAACCCTATCCCATAAAAAAGAAAATATCTCCTATCTCTAAATCTCTAAGTAGAGTAAGAATATAGCAGTAAATAAGTAGAGTAGTATATAGAAGTAAGTAAGTAGAATAAGTATATAGAAGTAAGTAAGTAGAGTAAGTATAAGTAGAGTAAGTATATAGAAGTAAGCAAGTAGTGTAAATAGTGTAAGTATATAGAAGTAAGCAAGTAGTGTAAATAGAGTAAATATATAGTAGTAAGTAAGTAGTGTAAGTATATAGTAGTAAGCAAGTAGTGTAAGTATATAGAAGTAAGCAAGTAGTGTAAGTAGAGTAAGGATTCAAATATTTTAAGCGCCCTTTAAATGGAACCGCTTTTAAATGAAAACTTTAGATACATGCAATACAATCTTTCTGTCAATCAAATACATAATTGAAAATTTTTTAACATAAACAAAATAAATACGATACCGAAATGGCTTTAAAAATGCTGATACGCCAAACTATTGCGAAACAAGAACTTGCTTTTTCTGAGTCAACAAGAGAGAAGGTAACCTTAGGCCAGAGGTTTTTCAACTACTGAAGAATTTCAATCTCTTCAATCAATTGAATTGATTCCGCCATTCGCTTGTGGGCCAACTTGGCTATTGACAAAGTAAGCAGATGTTCTGCCACAGAACTTTTATTTATGTGTCTCTGAGCCCCAGAGATAAAATAGTTTTCTGGGTTTCAATTGAAATACTTTTTGGGAATTTTCAGTTCACTCAGCAGATTTTTTGCATTATGCTGCGGTGGTGGTTATATGGAATAAACTATTAAATGTATTAATGGAAATATAACTATGTATTTTTATGTTAAATACTTGTTTTGATTTTGGTACCAAGATGAAAGAATTCGAATCAAAATAACTTTTATCGTACGTGGAATAAGAATTAGACGTGGAACAAGTTTAAGTTTGAATATAGCATACTACTACTAATAATAATAATAATCCTTTAATAGCGCAATAGCCCCAAGTGGTAATGCATTGTCCAACAGCTAATGTGAAGGAGGAAGCAGGGTTTTTTTTTTCTCTTGAGATAATGTATTGCTCGCAACTTGTGTGAAGGAGTATGCAGAATTTTGGTCTGCAAGTAATACATTGCTGGCAGGTAGTGCGAAAGAAGACGCAGATTCTTGGTCTAGTGATAATGTACAGTTCGTAGTTAATGTGAAGGTTTGGTTTGGTTTTTCTCTCTGCGGTCATCTTGTGCACACTTTATGCTAAACAGACAGGGACCTACAGTTTAAAGTGGATTCCGAACCACTCACAAACATGCATGCTACCGCCAGGATTCGAATCAGGAGCCTGGGATATCAAAGGCCAGGGCGCTTGCCACTAGGCCACCAGGTCACGCTAATGTGAAAGAAGACGCAGATTTTGTTTTGTTTTTTGTCTAGGCATAATGTATTTGTTACGTCGAAACCCAGCTTTTCCCGCCTGGGGGAGGTCAACGCCCTATGCCCGGAAAACATCCTGTTTGTGGGGGTGTCTGGCAGGGGGTGAGGGCCAGGGAGAGAAAGAAGGAATGTAAGTAAAAGGAGTTGAAACTTAGCGACCGAAGGAAAAGGTTGGTGTTAGCGGTCTATCCATGAGTAGCGATGGCTGTATAATTCATTGAGTTCAACCCCAGCGACCATCAAGAAAGGTTGCTTGTGGCAGTCCATCCATGAGCGCGATGACTGCATAAATAATTGAGTGAAAGGTTATGTGGGCAGTTCCATCTTCGAGTTTGATGACTGCCAAAAATAAAGGAGTTTTATTTACATACAGTCCACTGTGTTGAGTATTATTTCCATCAACTGAGTATGTGTCATTTTTGGAATTTGTTTCTTGAGTCCGAGCTATCGAACAGTATTCATCGCAACTAGTGAGAAGTTGGAAGCAGGATCTGGAGGTAATACATAGCTCGTAACTAATATGAAAGAGTACGCAGGTTTTTTCAATTTTTTTTTTATGTCTAGGGATAATGTAATGCTCGCAACTAGTTTGAAGGAGAATGCAGTCTCTTGATCTACAGGTATTGCATTGCTCTAGCTAGTTTGAAGAAGGACGCAGGCTCTTATTCGTCGGTGAGTGTGATCAAGTACTTGCTTTCAGAAACGGGGATAGCGACTCGATACTCGTTTATACGATTCGATATTGATCAGGGCATATATTAATGTAAATCAAAGCCTTCGATGTACAAATTAAAAAATATAAATATTCACACAGAAATTAAACCTTTAGTTCCAACTTCAAATAAATTAAACAAAATTTAGTTATAGTTCCTAAACAAAATTTTTTCACATATTCAAATTAAAAGTAATCAGATTTATTAATTCTAAATTACAATTTTCTTTAAGATTAAATTAGAGAAAATCCTAATAAGTAAAATTCTTATCTTTATCACATTAAATGCACGAAATGAAATAAATATTTCTGCTCGCATTCCTTGCGTATATGAAAATAACAAATAAGGACTTTTTTGTTAAGATTTATAAATTATATCTTTTTATGTCACTTTAAACCCATATTAAGGTTTCTCGCATTATTATTACAATGTTAACCTTAATGTTAACTTAAGTGTACATTTATCTGCAGAAATAAATTTAAAATTAAAATTACAGTGAAACACAGTAATCTAGACAAGGCGTGTCTTTATAAATAGATCCAATTGCGCTGCAAGCAGAACAGAACCACGCTTTGCTTTCTATTTGTCGTAGAGCACTTTCGGTTAAGATCAAGGTAGAATTATCACGCAATACCGAATACCGCGGATTTTACCCGTGCGCTTACAAACTCCGGTTTAATCTTCTCCAGGCACGGAATTGGGAGATTTATACCCTGACATCAATAACAGGTTTGAGACTATTGAGGATATGTAACGTACTTGAAAAGGTCAAACACTAAGTGCCCGTAATTCGAAATTTAATTACGTTATTTGTGCCATACATACAAACAAGATCTTCTATATAATCTAGGGCTTCAATAACATGCATATTTTGCTTAACAATAAATCAAATTGACTTCATGAATATAATAATAATTCTTTCTAAATGGATTTAGAGATTTAATACCTTTTTAATTGTGATCACATAGACTTACATATCAAAAAGTATCAATCCGATTTATGCTCTGACATCAATAACAAGTTTGAGATTATTGAGGATATGTACCGTAGTTGAAAAGATCAAACACAAAGTGCCTGTAATTCGAAATTAATTTTGTGATTTGTGTCATACATACAAACAAGGTCTTCTATATAATCTAAAGATATAATAATATACATATTTGTTTTGACAACATATCAAATTGACTTCATGAATATAGTATATGTTCCTGAAGTCAATTTGATGTATTATACACTGAAGTGACAAAAGTCATGGGATAGCAATATGCAAATTTTCAGATGGCAGTAGCATCGCGTAGAACAGGTATAAATGCGCAGTGCTTTCGCAGAGCTTTCATTTCTGTTCAAGTTATTCATGTGAAGAGGTTTTGACGTGATGATGACCGCACGACGGGACTTAACAGACTTTGAACGCGGAATGTTAGTTGGAGCTAGACGCATGGGTCATGCCATTTCGGAAATCTTTAGGGAATTCAACATTCCCAGATCCACTGTGTCAAGAGTGTGCCGAGAGTATGAAATTTCAGGCATAACATCCCACCATGGACAGCGCAGTGGTCGACCGCCTGCACTTAACGACCGAGACCGGCGACGTCTGCCGCAAAGAGTCGTAAATTCTAACAGACAAGCAACACTGCGTCAAATAACCGCAGAAATCAATGTGGGACGTACAAGGGACTTGCCTGTTAGAACTGTGCGGGAGAAATTTGGCTTCTTGGGGCTATTGCAGCAGAAGACCGACTCGAGTGCCTTTACTGACAGAACGACATCGCTTGCAGCGACTCGTGGGCACGTGAGCATATCGGTTGGTCCCTAGATGAATGGAAAACCGTGGCCTGGTCCGATGAGTCACGATTTCAGTTGGTAAGAGCTGATGGTAGGGTTCGAGTGTGGCGCAGACCCCACGAAGCCATGGACCCAAACTGTCAGCAAGGCACTGTTCAAGCTGGTGGTGGCTCCGTAATGGTGTGGGCTGTTTTTTCATGGCATGGACTTGGTCCTCTGGGGCGACTGGACCGAACATTGACTGGAAATGCTTATGTTCAGCTACTTGGAGATCACTTGCACTTCATGTACCCAAATAACGATGGGATTTTTATGGATGACAATGCGCCATGTCACCGGGCCACAACTGTTCGCGATTGGTTTGAAGAACATTCTGGACAATTCCAACGAATGATCTGGCCACCTAGATCGCCCGACATGAATCCCATCGAGCATTTATGGGACATCATCGAGAGGTCTGTTCGTGCCCAAAATCCTGCACCATCAACGTTTTCACAATTATGAACGTCTATCGAGACAGCATGGCTCAATATTCCTGCAGAAGACTTCCAACGACTTGTTGAGTCCATGCCACGTCGAATTGCTGCACTTCGCCGGGCGAAAGGAGGGCTTACACGATATTAAGAGGTATCCCATGACTTTTGTCACTTCAGTGTAATATATGATATATTTATATCTCACTCTTAATCTTTTTTTTCTTTCTAATGCAGTTGTCTTTTATGTCTTAAGGCAAGCGCTGCTCGATGTTACTCACTACCCAGGAGAAGCGTGTAGCTTGAAGATAAGTTACGGACGCGAAGTAACAATACCCCCGCAACGTTCCACGATAATTTTATACCGGGACCAACGATTTAAAGTGGATTCCAAACCACTACAAACATCCATGGCACAGCCGGGACTCGAACCCGAAACATGTGGTACCAAGCGCCAGAGCACTAGCCACTCGGCCATCAGGCCCCCTAATCTTTCTATATGGATTTAGAGAATTAAAACGTTTTTAATGAGATCACATAGAATTCAATATGAAAAAGTATCAAGTGAGGCTTACAAGGTAAATCGAAACAAAATAATAACAAGTATTTAAAATATTAAATGTATGGTTAGAAAATATAGTTATAGAAAATATAGTTATTAAAAAATCTTAAATTGATGAAGATGAAGAAATTCTTAAATTGATGAAGATGAAGAAATTCTTAAATTGATGAAAATGAAGAAATCCTAAATTGATGAAAATGAAGAAAAATCTTAAATTGATGAAAATGAAGAAATCTGAAATAGATGAAAATGAAGAAATCTGAAATTTTTTTCATGTATAGGAAAAAACATTATTTATGATGTAAAATGTCTTAATTTATATATTTAAAGTACATTTGATTATTTTGAAATGAAAATTAAAATAAATTGAAATATGTTGTTAATGAAATATTATTAAATTATTCATTTAGATTTGCATTTATCTTAAGCTAGAACGCAAAACTTTATCCCCTTTTTGAAAACGTTAATTGAAAACTATTCATTATAAAAGTAAAGAATTTATATTTTTTAACGTATAATTAAATAACTTTTATTGTTATTGGACAAAGGTGTCAGAATGAAGTCAGGTTTAATTTCTCAATCGAACTTATTCATTATTCCTTCTGCTCTGTTTACTCAGTAAGGCTAATGAAAATAATTAAATACATTGATTTTGAAAACAAACAGCAGTTGTTTTAGACTCAATTCATGAGTAACTTTAATTCACAGCATTTACATATTTGAGCAAGCTTTGCAGTTGGTGATTAAGAGAAGCAAGTAATTCGCCACAGCTTTTGGATTTCTCTCATTAAATACTCATTAGAAAATGCCCTTCTACGAAGCATTCATCAAGGAAGTACTACACACATTCGGAAAAAGAATTCGTACCTCCAGTAAGACGATTTCTCTTTAATTCGAAGATTAGAGTAACTCATAGCAGCCTCTGGAAGGTCTTCATTTCCATACTACATAATGAAAGGCTTAGTTTATTTTTAGACTTGCTAAATCTTCATAGCTGTTTCATTACGATTCGTAATTATTAATATTTATTCATATGTTAATATTTAGACTCAACTAATTTTTTAAAAAAGAAAAAACTTTGTGAGTTTTTCCTGAAGCAGTTTTAAGTAAAAATTTTCTATCAGAATGTGAATGTTTAGATCTTACTTAATGTGGTCGATTATAAATGTAAAATTTGAACAATATCAAGATTATTAATTACAATTATTATTAGTAATTCTCAAAATATAAATTTCCTTTTTTTGTTCAATTAATTTTCATAATATTTTTTATGAAATAAAATAAATTAAAACTGTACTGCATTTTTAAATCGAAATCTCTTTTTTAAATTGATTTGCATGTCATCAATTATGAAACTATATATGATATTCAGTATAACTACATCATCATCATCACAAGGCCATATGCCAGATTTCTAGACAGTAGATGTTTTTCTTTTTACGTGGTAGGTTTGTAAGCATTACGCCTGGCGCACTACAAACATATTAGACCAGGACCTACTGTTAAAAGTGGATTCAGAAGCACTACAAACATCCATAGCACCGAGGTCCAGAGCGCTAGTCACCCGACCACGAGGCCCCCAAAATAACTACGCTAAATTGAAATTTTTAAATATATAAAAATTATAGCATTAAATCTCCTTAATATAAAACTTCTCAAAATATAAACTTCAATTTTTTGATGAATTAACATTTATATTTTTTTATGTATTAAAAAAATAATAATTGACCACATTTTTAAACTATACGCATGGTTACAATTATAATGAAATTATGATGATTAATAAAATGATTTACAATGGTGACGAAACTCACGATTACAAATGATTTACAATGATTACGAAACTAATGATTACAAATGATTTACAATGATTACGAAACTAATGATTACAAATGATTTACAATGATTACGAAAATGATGAAGTCTATTGACTTGGCAATGAAAAGAACTATCAGAAGGCAAACAAATTAAAGCAAAGATCACTGAATCGTCCCGTGGTACTAATGCTCGTGCACATCTAAAAAAAGATGCCACTTTGAGGGGATAAATTATCTTGGAAATAACCAGTCCACTTGCTTAATGCCATTGTATTCTATTATTAAATTAGAAAGGTGGTAAAGACTTGAGGAATGTCTTGTAGACTACAGCGCTCCAACCGCTCAGTGACTGAATGAGAGATAACAGTAATGAAAAATTTAGAACCTACTGATACAATTAGGGGCTATTTAAAGATTGATGCAATATATTAGAGAGTTTTTGCATACCGTATTTTTATAGTCCGATATTTTTTTCTCCATAGCGCGCATGCTCATAGGAAACATTATCACAGATACACATGCGCAATTTCCTATGAGCATGTGCGCTAGGGATAAAATATCGGACTAAAAAAAACGGTATGCAAAACTCTCTAATATTAACAAAATAATGAATATTATAAATGATCCAGTTTCAGATTTACATTTAATTTAAAATTCAATTTATACATAAAAATATTTATTTCTACTCTACCAGGATATTTAAACTGAAAAGAATAACAAACTCCCAAAGCCTTCTCATTGCGTTCTATCAGCACCCAACCAGAACAAATGCTGACTTGAGAAACAATTTTTTTCCTTCCTTTTTTAGATGAATGATGGACCTTTCAAAAGACTTGACGCACGGCCGTCTCTGTAAGGAAGCAAGAAAAAAGAAACATTTCTCACTCTCCCCTCATTTCTTTGGCATAGCTGAATCTTTCCGATAACACTTACCTGGAAGAAGAGTGGAAAATATTTTCATTTGTCATTGGGGGTGGATGGAGGTGTGGCTGCCAGATTGTGATGCGTATGAAGTACAAAAAAGAAGAAAAAAATCGAAAATTACCCAGGAGTTATTTATGTATTGGGTATTAACCATTGTAGTTTCGGTGAATGATTGTGCAAACAATTTAATTTTATTTTGACAGAGCATGAATTTTCGTAGTTTAAATCTATTTCACTCAGGTAATTGAAAGATTATTTTTTCTTTTCAGAATATGGGATTTTATTTTTCCCGATTCCATCAGAGCGTAGATTGCATGATATTATTAAATTTAAAAGAGAGAAAACAGAGGAGTTTATTTTATATGATTTACTTCTAGTCGGATATTTTCATTCGAAATATTTTTAAATCATTATTTATGGTATATTTGTTTTGCGTTCTAGAAATAAAGGGATATATAAAATAGAGGATGGAAGTATAAACCTCATTCCTTTTAAGGTATATTTTTATTATCATAAAATAAATAACAACATAGCCTATAAACAGATAATTACGGAAAAGCAAAATAATCAAACAATTACGAAATATACATTGTTACTATGATAACGAAATTATGATGATTAAGATTAGAAATCATTTTCAATGATTAAGAAACTAATGATTGCAAATTAATTTAAATGAGTACGAAACTAATGATTACAAATGATTTACAAAGATTACGAAAGTGATGAAGTTTGTAGTCTTAACAATGAAAAGGAATACAAGAAGACAAAAGAAAGAAATCAAAGGTCACTGAATCGTCCCCTGGTCGTGACACTCGTGCACATATAAAGAGGTTGAGCCTCTGAGGGGATAAGTTATTTTGGAACAAACCAGTCCGCTTGCTTAATGACATTGTATTCTATTATTAAATTATGAAGGTAGCAAAGACTTGAGGAACATCTTGTAGACTGTTGTTCTCCTCCCGCTCAGTGACTGAATGAGAGACAACAGTAATGAAAAGGATAGAACCTACTGATACAATTAGTGGCCATTTAAAGATTGATGTAAATGTATTATCAGCAAAATCCTGAAGACACAAGGAATATAAATGATGTAGTTTCAGATTTACTTTTAAATTTAAAATTCAACTTATATATAAAAATATTCTTTTCTACTCCACAGGCATATTTAAACTAAAAAGAATAACAATCTTCCAAAGGCTTCTCATTGTTAGAAAACGAATTCCCAAATCTCTGTTCTGAGGGGTTGACGTCTTCTCAGTACGTAACCAGAACAAATGCTGACTTGAGAAACAATTTTTTGTTCCTTCTTTTTTAGATGAATGATGGACCTTTCAAAAGACTTGACGCACGGCCGTCTCTGTAAGGAAGCAAGAAAAAAGAAACATTTCTCACTCTCCCCTCATTTCTTTGTCGTAGCTGAATCTTTCCGATAGCACTTACCTGGAAGAAGAGTAGAAAATATTTTCATTCGTCATTGGGGGTGGATGGAGGTGTAGCTGCCAGATTGTGATGCGAATGAAGCAAAACGAAAGGAAAAAAAAAAAAAAAAGAAAAGAAAATTACCCCGGAGTTATTTATGTATTGGATATTAACCATTGTAGTTTCGGTGAATGATTGTGCAAACAATTTAATTTCATTTTGACAGAGCTATGAATTTTCGTAGTTTAAATCTATTTCACTCAGGTAATTGAAAGATTCTTTTTTTTCTTTAGAATTGGGATTTTATTTTTCCCAATTCCGTCAGAGCGTAGATTGCATGATATTATTAAATTTAAAAGAGAGAAAAAAGGATGAGTGCTGTTTATATGATTTATTTCTTGTCGGTTATTTTCATTCGAAATATTTTTAAATCATTATTTATGGTATATTTGTTTTGCGTTCTAGAAATAAAGGGATATATAAAATAGAGGATGGAAGTATAAACCTCATTCCTTTTAAGGTATATTTTTATTATTATAAAATAAATAACAACATAGCCTATAAACAGATAATTACGGAAAAGCAAAATAATCAAACAAGTACGAAATATACATTGTTACTATGATAACGAAATTATGATGATTAAGATTAGAAATCATTTTCAATGATTAAGAAACTAATTATTGCAAATTAATTTAAATGAGTACGAAACTAATGATTACAAATGATTTACAAAGATTACGAAAGTGATGAAGTTTGTAGTCTTAACAATGAAAAGGAATACAAGAAGACAAAAGAAAGAAAGCAAAGGTCACTGAATCGTCCCCTGGTCGTGACACTCGTGCACATATAAAGAGGTTGAGCCTCTGAGGGGATAAGTTATTTTGGAACAAACCAGTCCGCTTGCTAATGACATTGTATTCTATTATTAAATTATGAAGGTAGCAAAGACTTGAGGAACATGTTGTAGACTGTTGTTCTCCTCCCGCTCAGTGACTGAATGAGAGACAACAGTAATGAAAAGGATAGAGCCTACTGATACAATTAGTGGCAATTTAAAGAGTGATGTAAATGTATTATCAACAAAATCCTGAAGACACAAGGAATAATATAAATGATATAGTTTCAGATTTATTTTTAAATTTAAAATTCAACTTATATATAAAAATATTCTTTTCTACACCACAGGGATATTTAAACTAAAAAGAATAACAATCTTCCAAAGGCTTCTCATTGTTAGAAAACGAATTCCCAAATCTCTGTTCTGAGGGGTTGACGTGCTATCAGCACCCAACCAGAACAAATGCTGACTTGAGAAACAATTTTTTGTTCCTTTTTTTTAGATGAATGATGGACCTTTCAAAAGACTTGACGCACGGCCGTCTCTGTAAGGAAGCAAGAAAAAAGAAACATTTCTCACTCTCCCCTCATTTCTTTTGGCATAGCTGAATCTTTCCGATAACACTTACCTGGAAGAGTGGAAAATATTTTCATTAAATCATTGGGGTGGCGGATGGAGGTGTAGCTACAGATTGTGATGCGAATGAAAGAGCAAAATACTTTGAAAGGGGGGGAAGAAAGAAAATTACCCTGAGTTATTTATGTATTGGATATTAAGCTCATTGTAGTTTCGGTGAATGATTGTGCAAGCAATTCGAATTTTATTTTGACAGGCTAATGAGATTTTCTGTAGTTTAAATCTATTTACCACTCAGGTAATTGAAAGATTCTTTTTTTTTCTTTAGAATTTGAGTTTTATTTTCCCAAATTTCAAATCAAACGTAATTATGATATTAAATTATAAGAAAAGGATGAGTGTATTTATATGATTTTGGCTGGCAAATAGAGAGATATTTTTCATTCAGAAATAATATAAATCATTATTTATGGTATATTTTGCGTTCAGAAATAAAGGGAGACATTTTAAAATAAATGATGGAAGAAGAGAGCCTCATTTCCTTTTAGGGTATATTTTATTATTGTAAGAATGAAAGGAGTTAAGAAGTGTGTCAAAAAATAAAATATCAGCAGCCTATAGTAGATAATTACGGAAAAGCAAAAATAATCAAACAAGTATGAAATATGGTTTCAATAATAAGGAAATTATGATGATTACGAAAATGATTTATAATGTTTACGAAATTAATGATTAAAAATGATTTACAATGACGAAGTAACTAATGCTTACATATGATATACAATGATTACGAAACTAATTATTACAAATGATTTACAATGATTACGAAACTAATGATTGTAAATCATTTACAATGATTACGAAAATGATGAAGTCAGTTGTCTTAACAATGAAAAGGACTATAAGACGACAAAAGAAAGAAAGCAAAGATCTCTGAATTGTCCCGTGGTCGTGACACATATGCACATATAAAGATGTGCCTCTGAGGGGATAAATTATATTGGAACTAACCAGATTGCTTGGTTAGTACCATTTTGTTCTACTATTAAATTATAAAGGTAGCAAAGACTTAAGGAATGTCTTGTAGACTACAGTTTTTCACCAGCGCAACAGTGATTGAATGGGAAACAACAGTGTTGAAAAGAATAGAACCTACTGATACAATTAGGGTCATTTAATGATTGATGCAAATCTACACTCTACAAAATCAGGAAGACACAAGAAATATTATAAATGATCCAATTTCAGATTTACAATTAATTTAAAATTCAATTTCTATACATATATATATAAATATTATTTTCTATTCTACCAGGATATTTAAACTTAAAAAGAATAACAATCTTCCAAAGCCTTTTCATTGTTAGAACGAATCCCGAAATCACTGTTCTGAGGGGTTGACGTTCTATCAGCACCCAACCAGAACAAATGCTGACTTGAGAAACAATTTTTTTCCCTTCTTTTTTAGATGAACGATGGACCTTTCAAAAGACTTGACGCACGGCAGTCTCTGTAGGAAGCAAGGAAAAAAAAGAAACATTTCTCACTCTCCCCTCATTTCTTTGGCATAGCTGAATCTTTCCGATAACACTTACCTGGAAGAAGAGCAGAAAATATTTTCATTTCTCATTGGGGGTGTATGGAGGTATGTCTGCCAGATTGTGATGCGAATAAAGTACAAAAAAGAAGAAAAAAAATCGAAAATTACCTTGGAGTTATTTATGTATTGGTTATTAACCATTGTAGTTTCGGTGAATGATTGTACAAACAATTTAATTTTATTTTGACAGACCCATGAATTTTCGTAGTTTAAATCTATTTCACTCAGGTAATTGAAAGATTCTTTTTTCTTTTTAGAATTGGGATTTTATTTTTTCCCCATTCCCTCAGAGCGTAGATTGCACGATATTATTAAATTTAAAAGAGAAAATTTATGACTGCCGTTTATATGATTTATTTCTAGTCGGATATTCTCATTCAAAATATTTTTAAATCATTATTTATGGTATATTTGTTATGCGTACCCAAAATAAAGGGATATTTAAAATAGATGAAGGAAGAAAAACCTCATTCCTTTTATGATAAAATAATTTATACGCAGCGTAACGAAATTATAAATATTTATTAAACATTTGAAGAAACACTGAAATACAATTTTGTTCTTTCGAATGCCGAACACTTTATTTATGTTCAAATGTCAAAGTAACTCGGCACTTGAAGGTATATGTCTGGTAGATTCATTGTTGTTTAGTGGGTTGTACTAACTGGCGAAGCGCTAACATGCGTAGGAGTTATGACTTGAGTTATTGCCGAAACTCCTACAGAAGTTTCTAGCGTGCTTTTGTTGCCGAACAACTGTTGACGTCAGGCTCCTTTGCTGCTAGATTTCAACGTAGAACCTGTTCAGAGCGTCTCAGTTTGGGTACGGACCAGAGATAGAGAGACAGACGCGTTCCGGTTAGTGTGTGGCGGTCGTGCCCTGGCTCCATATAGAGAATTGTGCTGATATTTTTGTCTTGTCCATTTATGTTGTACAACATATTTTATGTTAAAAATACTAAGCTATTTGGCTAATGGCAGACACTACAGGAATCTAAAAGAGCCAGGTGCACACCAGCCATATTATAGACAAAAAAATGGGGACAAACCGACAAAATTTTCGGTTGTACGTATTAAACTAACTGTTTTGAAACATCAATACACTTTTAAAATCATTATTTTTAAAAATAAATCAACTCAGTAGCAATTTCGGTTCGGAATACTTTATGGGAATATTTCGGGATTGATCCAATATAACAGGCAAATACTTATAAAACTGTTACTTTTACATCTCTTCCATCTCCCTTACATAATATGATCATTTATTTTTTCTCTCAAAACGGGTCATTTTCTAATTTTCGGTAACCAAATGTGCTTTAAAGAAAGCGCATAAATCTTCATAATTTTTATTAAGCTTATGCAAATATTAACGTAACTATTAATTTAATTACTATGTTGACAAGAGTTAGTAACCAACTTCAATTTTCTAATAATTAGCACTGATCCTCGACCTCGATGCAAAATGGCATCATGAATAGGCTACTTTTAGCAAAAGTTGAATTCAACTCTTCGGATAGCGATGTTTTAACAGTTGATTTCCGCAATTATTTAACAGTACGTCGCAGCCTTGACACCAGGTGGAGTTAGGAGTAGCACTAATTTTAGTGCTAGTTGATTCAACTGCTCGGATAGCAAGGGTTTGATATTAGCAGTTGATTTTAACATCTGTTATAAAAAATTAAACTTTTTCAATACCTAAAGATTTCACCCAGAGTTGCTTTAAATTAGCTCCAGCTACACACCTGGACTGCACTAGCGGCTGCGTTATTTTTATATTTCATATTAAATTTCGTATATTTAAAATTTAATTAAGAATTTTTATAGAAAAATTTTATGACTTAACATTTACTATTTATTTATTTATTTATTGTTTTCTTGTAATTTATTATTTTTTAATTTGTATGATAAACTTATAGATACCTATTACAGTGAATATTTTGAGATTGCTCTAGTCACTTAAAGTTGTGACAGGTTTTAATGATATTATTTAATATGCACATTTTTTCTTAATTTTATTTTATCTGTTTTATTATATGTTTTTATCAACAAAACTTGTCAAGATAAAAAATCTTAACTTAAACCCAACAGTAAAAAAATCTTCTTTGTTTGTATTAAATTAAGAAATAATGGACAAAAAGTTCTTCTAAAAGAATATTATTTTTAATAGAGAATATATTTTATACATAAAACAACAACAGATTATCGATGGATCAACAAATCGATTTTTTATGCGTAATTCATATATTTAAAACCATATTTATTTTTATAAACCTTTTTTAAAAAGGTTTCTATAATCTTTTTATAATTATAAATACTTTTTTTATTTACTTAATAAATCAACAAATTTATTTTGATTAAAAATTACTTACAATAAATCTTTTTCTAAAAATAATATTGCCTCTAGTATATAACTTGAAGAAAAGAAGGTAAATAAAATTAGCTTATTTATTTATGTTAGTTCAGTATATTGAATAAGAAAATTAGCAATCTGCAAATGTAGGATAAGAATTAGTGCAATGTTATGTAAAGAAAATATAACATAAAAATGCAACATTTCTCTTGGCAGATCTTCCAATAAATATAATATATGTTACTATTCATATTAATGCAGTTGATTGTATAGTATTCATATACATAATTTAACCACATATTAAAAATTATGAGGTGTTAAATTTTACGGTTAAAATTAGCCGTTAATTTATATTAGCATTAACTGTTAAAAGTATTATTTTTTCCTATCTTTTTTTATTTGTAAGGAAAAGAACAGAAATTAACATGAGAAAATAAAAGTTATGCGATCTTATATTTTTCCGAAGAACATATTTGCTTAAGCATCCTTGGTGTTGAATTCAGATAAGGTAATTAATTGTATTTGACAGGGATTCTTAAATTTACTTTGGTAATTAGCACTACTTTAAAAGAACAGACCTTCAACTATTTTTTTTTCCACTGATCACCCTCAAGAGAAAAGATCTTTTTTACAGAAGTATTAGTACCTGACAGATATAAAATATATAAAAGTGTATGAAATTTCATTGATTCAAATAATTGGGGTAAAAATTCTTGAACAATTCCACTTAACAACTTTCTGTTGAAACATTCCCAGAGTTCCATCCAGTAACTTTTTTTTGTGTAATGCAGTTAATAATAAGTGATTACTCATGAAATATTTCTGTATGTCTGTTACAATCAATAAATAAGTACACTTTCAATCAATACATCCATTTTTCATTTTTTTTCCGAGTTAGTTAAGGTGGCCCTAATTTTTCAAAGAACAAAGATATCTGCTCCAAATTTTCCTCATTTATATTATATAACTCAACAATTGTTCCTTTACATATATCATTTTTCACACTACTCCAGCACTCTCTTTCAATTCAGCCAGCTTGCAGGCGTCTGCTTTATACATGTGCGAGACGTTAAACGCATGTATGCATGTCATCATCGCCCCAATACTAAGCGCTATATATAATTTTTTTATTGCCCTTTTTTAAAATTTTGTTTACCTTTCTGAGAATGGCACATTTAGGTATTCTTATGCTCAGATTGGGGACAAAGAAATAAAATACCTAAATGGTATGCATGACTTTACATATCGTTTAGGTATCTTATTTAGTATAAATATTTATTACTCTCATAGTATAACATTGATAAAACACAATGATATTTTTTAATGAAGTTAGCTTTCAATTATCTCCCCCAAAGAAGTACTGATATTGGCACAGCACATGATATTTTTTTAACAATTGCTGAAGCTAATTAAGCTTTCAAACCTTCCCCAAATTCTGATAATGTGAAGTAAAAGGACTAAATTATCAATTATAAAGAAATGCATGTTGCTGTTTTAAAACATTTACATTTGAATCCGATAAAAAAGTTTCTAGGTTTTATCAGTGCGGTGTATACAAGTAAGGAATATTTCTTACTAAAAGTTAATTCATTTGTTATTCAGCTTGGGAACAGTTAAGTACTATTCATTATTCGCCTTGCTTCACCTAAAGAATATACACATATATACATATACATAAAACACGCATATAATAAATATTTGATGTCCAGTGACGATCTATAGAGCTTTATGAGAGCTTATTATATGGTTAGAGCTTATTATAATTATAAACTTAGCAATTTATAATTATTATTTATATATTTTTTAATTTTATATATATATATATATATATAATTTAAAAATATATAAATAATAATTATAAATTGTTTTTGCTTAATTAGAAAAAATTATATAGAATTTGTTCGTAAATTTTTGTTAAAACACAAGGTTAAAGAATATATATATATATATATTATATATATATATATATAATATATATATATATATATATTATATATATATATATATATATATATATATATATATATATATATATATATATATATATATATATATATATATATATATATATATATATATATATATATATATATATATATATATTTATATATATATATATTCTTTAACCTTGTATTTTAACAAAAATTTGCGAACAAATTCTATATAATTTTTTTTAATTAAGCAAAGACAATTTATTACCTAGTGTAATTTGGTTGTCTCTGGAGTTAACAAGTTGTGACAAGTTCAAATTTTCCTTACATTAATATTAATTAAATTATACTTAATTCTTTAAATTAAAATTCTTTGCTTCAAATATTCTATTATATGGTTTTTTTATATTTTGCTTTTTAGATTGCTTTTATTTATAAACAGTTAGTCACTATATTTTTTTTTCTTCACAATTTGATAAATCATAATCTAACAAATCACAAGTAATAAAATCAAAATTTACCTCTTGATTCTTTGGCACTTTTCACAGATATTTTTTTCCCAATAAAATTTACCAATCGAAATCCTGAAAAAAAAACAGAATTTTAAAATATAATTTTATTAGAATGTTTATTGAAAATATAAATTGATACAAAAAATAACGGTAGTTATAAATTTAATATGATGGACATATTCAAGAACATTTTAATTCAAGGAATGAAACCTGAAAATGTTGGGCTTCCTGTAGCTCAGCAACATTTGATTGGGGGTTAGCTAATTTGTAATAATAAGTGAGGTTTGATTTGATTTGTCACTCTATGGACATTTTGTGCACATGAGGGCTAAACAGACAGGGGCCTACAGTTTAACACGGATCCCAAACCACTAACAAACACCCGTACCACCGCCAGGATTCAAATCTGGAGCCTGTAACCAGATGAGGACTGCGGGGTCACAGTGTCTTTCTTCTAAGAAACTATCTAACCTCGATTATTCCCCTTTCTTCAGTAAACCACTATTATGTAGTGGGATTTTACCCATGCAGGGTCAGTGAGGTTGAATGGTCTTTATCTTAAATAGCGGAATTATAGTTCTGTTCAAATCAGTGAATGTTCCACTTTCATTATGCTTTTTTGATTCCTTCTACAGCGTTTACTACTTCATTGTCCTAACAATACCTGCAAGGAGGTACAAAAACTCAGATAATGCCAGGTAAATAGCTAGTGAGCTATAATCGGTACATCGTACAAATTAATAGAATGGAAAAAATGTAATTACTTAATATATCAAGGAAATATAGCATAAAAAGAGTATTTACATCAGATTATTATATGTTCCCATTTTATAAATCTCTATACGACAACAATTATTAGAACTTCTCCTTATGAAATCTATTCACGCAAAGAATACGATAGTCTGTATTCAAACAAGTGATTCAGACAATTCGAAACTCCCTGGAACGTCGACTCGAGCATCCAAGAAGCCCTATTTGACATCTCCGTCCATCTATTTTCCAAACAGCACCATTCGCAGAAAGAAATCGAAAGCCATTTACGACAGATGAGGTAGAGAAAAGGAATATCTTGGAGAACACGTATCTCGATTCGGCCAATCTCTGAGCTCCCAGCTGTCACTCGATACGGTGTGAAAAACATTTCCCCTTCCCTTTCAAGTTAGATGAGAGAATAGAAGCAACAAATACTAGATGCCGCTAAAATTGATTCATGGAGACTATTCGATATTATTCTTTTGCTGCTACACGCCATTGTGACCGTTAGTTATCATCAGTGGAAACGTGGACTTTGTTTCTTTGTTTCGCATATCGCATTACACACTTTTATAGGTTTTCTCGAATGAGATTAAGTTAAAGGTTTTTAAATTCTTTAACAATTACTTTGAATATTTTAAATATATATTTAGGATATTCTTTTTTAAATATATGGGATGTTTCAGCGATATCCAAGAGGGGTAAGAAACATCAACACAATTTGGGATTATGTAGCAATATTTATTTATGAATGCTTTCTAGAAGAACTAGAGTTATGAGTATTCTAGCAGGATATTTTTTATGTCACATACTGACGCAGTTGTCTTAGGATGGTTGATTGTACGAACGTGAACCTAGTAGATATACTAGTACCTAGTACATCGAACTAAAGGAGCTATAGAGGGCAAATGGGCGAATAGTACTCGCAATAATAACATGATAATGATATTATTGCGAGTGATAATTCCTAATAATGAACCGAATGATAATTCCCAGCTATATACTCTTTGGACTGTTATCTTAAAGAGTCTTTTAAGAAAGCTACCATGGGCTGTAATTGAATGATACATATATATAGAGAGGAGACTCTGCAATTCGAGTGTGCGAGTATTTCGAGTGCGCATTATAAACTTTTATAGGTTTTCATAAACGTGATTAAGTTAAATGTTTTGAAATTATTTAACTATCACTTGAATATTTTTAGGACAATCTTTTTTTCTCCAATATACGGGGTGTCTCAGCGATTTTCAAAAGGGTTAGGGTACACCAACACGATTTGGAACAGTAATGCTTATTTATAAATGCTTTCAAGACGAGCCAGATGGTGCTCCACGTGCGCAAGCATTATGAGGATTCTACCTTCTTTAGGTCGCATTCTGACGCAGAAGTCATAGGATCGTTGATCGCGAAACTAATGAATATACATAGAGCAATGGAGGGTAATTGACGAGTAATACAGCGCTTGTACTCACAATAATAACAGATATGTATTAGTCCAGCCATATCTTCTATGGGCTGATATCTGAAAGGCTCTTTTAAGCGAGCCGCCATAGGCTGTTATAGAATGATACATCCCATGCTTTTTTCCCAGATTAGTACGAGGTCTTCTTTCCCAGATTAGTACGAGGTTAGCACTCAGAAACTTAGTATTAGCGACTTGGTTGAGGAGACTGCAATTCAAGTGTCAGTGTGCAAGATATAATGTATCATACTGGAATGCACTGACAAAATATCTGGCGGATTCTAGGTAAAATCGATGTGCATCCATTGTTTACCTTTGTTACTGTTGGTCATAATACTTTTGCTGATTGAATTGGTTGATAAAATGCATTTTATCTTACGAGATGTCCTTCTATATTTGGTGTCTTCTGTGTAATCTAACTAGTTCCTACTCTACATTGTTATATGATTCAGAGTCATCTAGATTTACCCTACCACTCCTAAAAGTTATAAAAAGGGAGCTGAGATACCGTGCGTAACATTATAAAATATTTCCTTTTTATTGTAAATCAAGCAATGCAAAATAATCAGAATTTATGTCGTACTTATGATTATTAAAAAATTTATACACCAATTGTTGAATATGATCACCTGCAAATTTTCATAAATGATAATGATTATTTCAACTAAAACAGAAACATTTATAGTAAGACCCTGTATTGGTATATGATTCAGCGTCACCTAGGTATACTCTACCTCTTCTAAAAGTTTACGAACAGAGTGCTGAGATACCTTGCATAACATTATGAAATATTTTCTTTTCATTGTAAATCAAGCATGCAAAATAATTAGTAATTTATGTCTAAACCTATAATTATAAAAAAAAATTATAGTGCAAATGACGAGTATGATCACTATAAATTTTCGTAAACGATAATGATTATTTTGATTAAAACGGAAAACATTTATAGTTAACAAAGGCAACGAGGTTTTTTTTTCTGCTTACAGATTCATATACCAAATATACTTTTAATTTACTCTTGCTACCAAAACGATTTCAATATAAACCCAGTAACAAGCATAAAAATATAGACTTTTTTTTTATAAACTTTTTTTTCTTTTACAATGTGCTTTTAAATTTGTTTAAATTATTATTTATTATTAGCGTGATTTAATATTATTAATTACTAAAGCGTAATAAATAAAAATTAACATGCATTTAATATGAAACTATATACCACTGTTAGATAGTAGCAGATTCTGCATTGCTGAAGGTACTCCACTTATAATGTGCATATTTCAGTGTCGTCCTAATTTCGTGTGAGTACTTCTATTACAGGCATCTAATGGTTTGAACCTTACTGCACAACAGGAATGTTCATTAGTAGGGCCTCTCCCAGCGTAAGACAACACACTGTGTCCTTCCTCGACATATATACATGAACCTTTGGTTGAGCGTATTTGTGTAGCTTAAATAATTTACAAAAGTCTTACAACTGATTTTAGATTATTATAATACTTGACTAATGCCATCAAATGATAAATAGTTATTGCTTGTTTTAATAATATTGAGATGCAAACTATTACGTATTCTTCGTAGTTTAATTAATTTTTAAAAAAAAATTTAATTTAATTTAATTTTTTTCCGTAGAACAATAAAAGTTTTGGATTGTCTACGTACTACACAAAAAAACTAATAATTTTATGGAAATTTAAAAATAAAAGTTACTTTTATGTAATGCTTTTCCAATTTAAGTAATCAAAACAATACCTTTGATTTTGAAAAAATAGTGCTATTTTTCATGAAGGGAAATGTAAAGCATTTTTGTTTAACAAGTAACATTCAACCTGGGGGCCTGATGACCAAATAACTGGCGCTTGGTGCAATAGATTTCGGTTTCGAGTCCATAGATATTTGTAATGGTTCGGAATCGCACTTTAAATCATAGGTCCTGGTCTAATATATAGATAGCTGCTCGTAGGGCTGAAAACCTTACCCCGTAAAATAAAAATCTCATTTTTCTGCATCTCCCAGTAGGCAGACGACCTTGGTCCACCATGGGGCTTTTTCGCCATTGAAAAAGAAGAACCTTCAGTCTAATTTTAACATGTGCAAAAAATGTGCATTGCCTTTATCACATTTTTCCTTTGTCATTAAAAATAATTATAAGTTTCTAAATCTTCACTTAAAAGTCTATTGGAAAAGTTCAGTAATTACTGAATTACAAAAAGTTATTTAGAAATATTACTGAAAAGTCTTATTTAAGATTGCTATCTCTGATATTACGACAAATAAGTAGGAATTCAAACAAATTTGTTTACTGAATAAAAAAAGAAGTAATTGTAAAACAAATTGCTTTGCAAATACCATAAGTTGTTATTATTCGGAATGATATTGTTGCACATGTAAAAAATTTATTTCGAAAGACAAAGAAGTTGGTTAATCTTAATATATATTTTTCATTAATATTTTCCTAATTATTCACACATTTACCAACTCTATTCTCTGATATTACAACAAATAAGGAATAATTCAAATAAATTTGTTTGTTGAATAACAAAAGAAGCAGTTGTAAAGTCAATTGTTTTGCAATTACCATACTTAAATTGTAATTATACGAAATGATATTGTTACACGTATAAAAAGATTCGAAAGACAAACAAGTTGGTTACTCTTCATATATATTTTTCACTATTATTTCCTAGTTAATCACACCTTTATTAACTCTATTCTCTGTTATTACAACAAATAAGGAGGAATTCAAACAAATTTGTTTGTTGAATAACAAAAGAAGTAGTTGTAAAACAAATTGTTTTGCAAACACCATACTTAAATCGTAATTATTCGAAATGATATTTTTGTACGTGTAAAAAATTCGATACGAAAGACAAACAACTTGGTTAACCTTAATATGTTTTTCGCTATTATTTACTTTGTTAACCTCCCATTTATCAACTATATTCCCTGATCTTAAAACAAATAAGGAGGAATCCAAACAAATTTGTTTGTCGAACAAGAAAAGAAGTATTATTAAAACAAATTGTTTTGCGAATACCACTTATTTACCATAATCGGAATGATATTGTTGTGCGTGTAAAAAGTTCGATTCGAAATACAAACAAGTTGGTTACACTTGATATGTGTTTTTCACTATTATTTTCCTAGTTAGTAGCACATTTATCTACTATAATCTATGATAAAGAAATAAAAAAGAATTCAAACACTTTGTTTGTTGAATAACAAAAGAAATAGTTGTAAAACGAATTGTTTTCTGGTATTACAACAAATAAGGAGTAATTCAAACAAATTTGTTTGTTGAATAACAAAAGAAGTAGTTGTAAAACAAATTGTTTTGCAAATACCATAAGTTGTGATTATTCGAAACGATATTGTTGTGCGTGTAAAAAATTCGATTCGAAAGACAAACAAGTTGGTTACCTTTGAAATATGTTTTTTACTATTATTTTCCTAGTTAACCACACATTTAACAATTCTATTCTCTGATATTACAGCAATTAAAGAGGATTTCAAACAAATTGTTTGGTGAATAATGAAAGAAGTAATTGTAAAACAAATTAGTTGGCAAATACCATAAGTTGTAATTATTCGAAATGATACGGTCGTGCGTGTGAAATTTTTGATTCGAAAGACAAACATGTTTGTTACCCTTGTATTACGTTTTTCACTATACTTTTCTTAGTTAGCCACACATATATTAACTCTAGTCACTGATATTACAACAAATAAGGAGGAATAAAAAAAAATTTGTTTGTTGATTAATAAAAGAAGCAGTTGTAAAACGAATTGATTTCAGCTATTACAACATATAAGGAGGAATTCAAGCAAATTTGTTTGTAGAATAGCAAAAGAAATAGTTGTGAAACAAATTGTTTTGCAATATCATCAGTTGTAATTATTCGAAATGATATTGTTGTACGTGTAAATAATATGATTCGAAAGACAACAAGTTGGTTACCCTGGATATATGTCTTCACTATTATTTATTATTATGTAGTTGTAAAACAAATCCCATAAGTTCTAATTCTTTGAAATCGTATAATTCTACACGTAAAAACTTTGATGATTTCCCTTGATATATGTTT
>BPLQ01008101.1:0-24217 GCA_021605075.1 Caerostris darwini | reverse complement strand
CAAGCCAGATGCAAAGCCAAAGGCATTTTAAGCACGTTTTTTAAAAATACCGTTTGTTTTAAAAACTTAAAACAGTTAATGGCGTCTTCTGATTATTGACAAAAAAGTCACTTAAATAATAATAGAGCTAATTATGGAAATGAAAAACAAAAAGGTCAGTAATTAATGCTCTCTATTTAATCATCATTTATGGCATTGAAAACGTAAATATTGCAAATTACTAAATGTAACATATGTTAATCAATGTGTAACACCAACTAACAGTAGGTTCTGCGAATTTAATATATTATAGTTAAAATGCTTAATTTATCGTTTGCAAAAGATAATTACATAAAATGCTTTCGCAAATTGCTTTCAAATAAAGCAGATCATAATAAAAACAGTCGCTGGATTTGAAAGAAGTTGTCGGTAAAATAATATCATCAGTGGAGCAACAGTGTGCATCATCAGCAACAGCCCCCATGGCGGACCACAAGGCCGTCTGCCTATTGGAAAGATTTCGAGATGGGAAATGTGATCTTTTATGTGGGGTAGGCTTGTGTCCTAGCCCAACGCTCTTCCTTCTTCAGTCATACAGAATGGGCACTCATGCCAAAGTGCGTTAGGAACCATCAAGGAACATCTACAGCACTCTGACTAGTCCAAAAAACCTGTAAAGCCGAACTGCGAAATCTAAAAACAATTCCATTGAAAAAGAAAACTCTTTCCTCAAAATAACTTAGAAATCAATATTAATTGATTAGCAACTAAACTGTTGCTGGCTATGATTTAATATCTCCCTGACGCATATCAATAAGAAATACATCAACACCCCTAGAAGACCTAGGAATTAGCAAGATTGTTCCCAGCAGTCGAACCCCGATGTCGCATTCGGAAGTTCTTGATCGCTGCAAAATGGAAGTAATAGGGAAATCCTCCGGATTTCGATTTTATGTCGGGACCTTATGTCTTGAATCCGCGCAACAACCAATCAATGACCGATGTCTTCTGTATTTTGCATTTATTGCCATTTCTCCCCCAAGAAAAAGGAAAAGAGAAGGATTATTATGACTCGGGGAATCGAGAAAGAGGAAAATGCACGTTTATTGGTGAGGGAGATTTGTCTCTTCGGGCTTTTCTCCCCCTAGAAGATTGACGGAATAAAAAAAAGCAGTAAGAAGATTGAGTTGCTTTCCTTGCATCTTTTACTTATGGTTAACAGTGAGACATATAATTAATCTTTTTTTTCTTTACTTTTACATTACTGTCTTCTACGCGTGTTTGTGTAAAAAATAAATAAATAAAGAGATTTTTCTTAAAAGGGAAAAGAGGATTATTCGTACGCTTGTTGTTCGAAAAGAAAAGTCGGAGCTAGAAAAAAATAAAGATACATAACCAAAGCCATTTACATTTTAAAAAGAATTGTTTGTTTTAAGACTTAAAAGAAGCAATGTATGTCCATGAGTTGACAAAGTAATTTAAAATACAATAGAGTTGAATTATGAAATTAAAAATTAAAATAAATGTCCTCCCTATTCAATCATCTATAAAAAAAAAAAACGACTAGTGAATTTTAATATCAATTAGCAGAAATTTCTGAATGCAGTAATTTCATTTAAAGGTCTTTAATTTAATTGTAAAATTAAAAATTGTTTCGTAAGTTACACTTTAAAAAATGAAAAAGAGACATAGTATATTTCGGGTAAGTGATAAAATATATTTAGGCTGAAGTAGTAATTCCATGGAAAAAGTATAACAGTACAAAAATATGACATGAGACTAGAAATACAGATCATTTTATGAAATGTAAGGATGCATCATTATAGGGAAATCTCTCAATAAAAAATACATTTATGTTTAGTTACATTATGTAAAAAATTCCTCCTATGAGATTTTAGGAACTTAGTTGAAGTTGGTATAAAAGCATATAACTGATAGGATTTATTATTTAATATGTGATGAGGAAACCTCTTTTTTCTAATACCTGTATTAATTGTCGGTTCAGAACCAGAAAAAGCTTTGAAGATGTTACGAACAATATTGTTCCAGAAATTTTCAATTGTGATCTCGAACCAGAATGTCCCAAATGTTTTCCATTAGATTAAATTATTGGCACCGAGACGGCCATTGAAGTTTGGTCTGGTTTGTTGCTCTACTGTCATCTTGTGCACACGTGGGCTAAACAGATCTGGACCTACAGTATAAAATGGATTCCGAACCACTAACAAACATCCGTGCCAAACAACAACAATACCAGTATTCGAAGCTGAAACTTGTGGCACCAAAGGCTAGAGCGCTGGCCACTTGGCCACCAGGCCCTTTACCATTGAAGAGATTTTACCCCGCTCTCCATCATCCAGGATTTTGTAGATCACGAAATATGCACAAATACATTGTCTTGTTGAAATATTCAATCTCCAGTTGTAGACAGAGGAGCAATAATTTAAGCTGCACAACAGGATGCAATGTGCCCAAACCATGATAGATCCTTCACCTAAATGGCGTTTTTAAAAACAAGCTCTTTATGAAGATCATATCAATAATACTTAAATCTATCTGGCCATTCTAGTCATCAACAAAGAAAATAAATTTGCATTGCATAATTTTATGTCCACTGTCTCCTTTTTGTTGTTGCTATTGTTATGCCTAAGTGGATATTATGACAGAGAATCCTTCAATAACAGATGGAATAGTCTAGCTAGACTATTTTTGGATTTTTCTACCATGAATACAAAGCCGCTATTTCTGAAAACACTTTAGAAATCATAACTCTCCATACCTAAAAAACAACACTGACCTACTAAAGTGGTATTACTAATTTATGAAAATGTGAGCAATTGTTTAAAATAATAGATTATTTAATGATGATTAAATGATTTAGATTTTGATTCATGAATCCACGTTATTTAAAATTGATAGATGGTTTAATTATGATTAAAATGATTTAGAATTTGATTCATGAATCCACGTTCTTTAAAATTGATAGATGATTTAATGATGATTAAACGATGGATGATTAAATAATTTAGATTTTGATTCATGAATCTACGTTCTTTAAAAAGGCAGATGATTTAATGATGATTAAACAGTAGATGATTAAATGATTTAGCCTTTGATTCACGAATGTCCGTTTTTTAAAAATGATGGATGATTAAATGATTTAGATTTTGATTCATGAATCCACTTTCTTAATACCAATAGATGATTAAAATGATTTAGAATTTGATTCATGAATCCACGTTCTTTAAAAATGATAGATGATTTAATGATGATTAAACGATAGATGATTAAATGATTTAGATTTTGATTCATGAATCCACTTTTTTCCTTCTCCACATTTTTTAAAAAAGTATGAAAAACAGTAAAATTTTATGCATATTTAAAATAATCTGTTTTAAAATGTAAAATAATCTTATAAAACATGATCCTGTAAAACTCCTAAGTGGATTCTTATTGAAGGTTATATATAATATTCTATCTTTATTCTATCATTGTTTATCTACGTAAAAAAATAAACCCACAAAAAAAATACGGGTAGAAAAATTCAAATCAATGCAAAGACACGAAAAGTAACGCACAAAATCGTTTCGAACACAAAATAAAAGAAAATTCAAATACAAGTTTTTTTTCCCTGCTAAAAGAAAAGAGGAAAAAAATTGTAAAAAAAGGAAAAAGAAATATTCAAAAAATTCTGCTTGAAGTAAAACATTGAAAGAAGTTTCTTAAACAAGAAAGAACGGGAAAAGAGTATATATGGAGAGAGGTGGAAAGCACATGTATATAAAAAATAAAACGATGCAGGCTCTTCCTACTATTTACATTTTTCAACTCCTTGAAAATCGAACTCAACAAATCTTTCTGACAGATAACACGGGTTTAGTATCGTAACAGAATTTCGTACTTAAGAAACTTGCGTGAATTTTCTTCCCTTTATTTTTCCCCATTGTCATAAAATGTTGAGGGAAATATAACGATATAACGGGAGTATATTTTCCTTGAAACTGCACCTCTCTTTCACCATTCGTGAAAAGGATCAATACTTCTTTTTTTTTTCCCCTTCACATAGAATGAATGTATAAATAAATAAAATATATATGTATAAATATCCAGAGGAAATACGGGGAAAAGTAGAAAAATCCCTTCTAGTTTGTCGTTAAAACTTATCCCCTAGATCGCTCGAAGCAAATGCATGAATTTGGCTGTAAAAAAGGGAATTTCAGGGAAATAAAACCAAGGGGAAAAAAGGAGGAAAAAGTGACATAGAAAAGGAAAACAGTTTATAGGGGAAGAAGTTAGAGATGGAGGGTGTTCATTTTATACGCGATAAAAATTAACTGCTTTCAGAACATATAGATATCGTAAAGTTTGAGAGTGACAAGGATTTCCAATCTTCCCCAGTCTACCAGAGCAGGGCTTCCTTACCTTTGGGTCCTTGTGGAAGCAACGATATATTTTGTTTAGGGTGAAGTTTCTTTACGGAGGTATATTATTCTCTCGGAGTTATGTAAAATAACGACTCTCATCATATGGCTGGAGGTGAGCATCGTAACAGTTTCCTTATTTCTTTATGGGGCTCAGCAGAAGTGGTGAAACCTATGGTAAGCTTCCGTTTCCAGGAGGAGTTAAAATTTCCCAACAATAAACTGCTAAAAGTATAAATCCATAATGGTTGCTCAGATATTTAGACAATAAGCAATAGTCTAGGTTAAAAATAATAATAAGTCCAGTAATTTGACATTAAGATTACCATTATTTTAACTGCAAAATGCGGTTTAACTCGCAATGAGTTTTCCGGTTTTTCTCCCGTATGATACGCAAAATGTTCTGCACCGAGATATTAAATCATGGCTAGTAACAGCTTCCTAGACAATCAATTAATACAATGATTTCTAAGTTTTTTTTCAAGGAAATTGTTTCCGTCATTCAGTCAGTTCATTGTCCAGAACGTCATCCCTCCAGTCATATTTTTATGAAAGCATTAATTTTTAATGCAACTCTTTTGGTTAGTTTTTTAATTACATTTATGCGTAAATATTTTAATGCTGATATATTTTAAATTAAATTTCTATGATAAGGAATCCATATTAGCAGGGGCTGAGGTGAGTTAATGTAACAGTTTATTTTATGGGGCTCAGCTGGAAGTGGTGAAACTTATGGTAAGTCGTTTGAGGGGATATGGGTCTAATTTCCCAACAATAAACTGCTAAAAGTATGTAAATCCATAATGGTTGCTCAGATATTTGAAAGACAATAGCCTTTTTAACCTAGGCTATCTTGGTTAAAAATAATGAGTCTAGTAATTTGATATTTAGATTACTATTATTTTAACTGCAAGGTGGTGTATTGCAAATAGTTACTTATGAGATGGATTTTGGAATACAATACTATGACATAAAATAGGCTATTTTAGATAATATTAAAATACAGTAAAAGATGTTTAAAAATTAATAGAAAATTTTTACGTTTTTCGGATAAAAATATCCAGGAATTTGAAAAGAATATCAAGAACTTAAAAAGTAAAAGAATATAAAAGAATATCAAGAACCTGAAAAGTGTTAAAATGAAAAAGAATATCAAGAATTTGTGCTTATCATTTAAAGGTGTTCTATCCCAAAAAATATATTGCTATCTTTATCTTGGTTTCTTGAAACTTCAAAGCAATTTATTAAAAAACTTTCAACTACAACACTGACCTACTAAAGTGGTGTTAATAATTTACAAAAATTTCAGCAAACAAATTGTGTCACTTGATTCATGAATCCACGTGCTTTAAAAATGATAGATGATTAAATGATGATTAAACGATAGATGATTAAATGATTTAGATTTAGATTCATGAATCCATATTCTTTCTTTCACATTTAAAAAAATGTGAAAAACAGTAAAATGCTAATACAGTAACAGCTAATTAGAAAGGGACCTACAATTTAACGTGGAGTTTGAACCACTAACAAACATCCATGCCAATGCCAAGTTCGCACTAAAGCCCGTGGTATTAAAGGCCTCCATTAATTTTCAAAACAAATTTTAATCACAAGAGCTACTTTATTTTTTTTTAAAAAAAAAAAAAAGATTTTAATCATTAAAGATATTTAAGGCTTTAAATAAATCTTTACCTATAATCTAAGATTTCAAAGAATAAATAAAAGCATTTGCATAAAAAGAATAAAATTATTTTTAAAAATAGAAGCAAGTAAATTTTAAAACGTAAAGAAAACAGGTCTGATCTAACGAACTCAACTATTTTTTATTCTATTTAACTTTTTCATTACAAACTTAAACTCCGTTAATATATATTTTTTTTCTTAAGAAATTTATTTTATTCAAAATCACTAATTCCATAACATTTTCTTTAAAAAAGGCATGCCATTCCTCATAAACAAATATAAATGTCTTCCTAAGTCCAAATAAACTATTAATTAGCAAAATATTTATCTATTTAATTCCCATCTAAGTATTTAGATGTTACGTAAAAAAATCTAAATACATAAATAAAAACTTTGAAAGTAAATTGAGTTTGCCGAGCTAAGTTAAATAAATCTCCGACAAACTCAGCACAAAATTTTTCCCTAAACCAAAGCTAACTTTTACTAGGATTGGGAAAAAAAAATATATTTTCTCTAAAGTTGTAGGGGAAAGAGAGAGGGAAAAAGGGGGAAAGGATTTAAAATTAAACTCAGCATCAGCCAAAACTTTATCTGGAGAAAAATCTTTGATAAACATTTTAGCGCGGCTTAAATATCGTTTTCAGCCGTGGGGTTTGAATCAATAAGATTTTATTTACATTACTGGCGGTTGCAGTTAATATAAACACCGTGGTACAGAATTTTATAATCGCGAAGGAGTTTAAATTTCTGTGTAAGCGAGCCGGTTATCAAAAGCGTTTAACTGTAAACAATTCGTAATTTGATGATATTAACTTCTGTACATTCTTAGAATATGTTTATGGTAAGTTATTGTTCATGTTCAATTAAGTTTTGCTTTCTTAAATAAATGTAAATGTTATGTTATGAAAAAAAATCTAATATTATTTTAGTAACTTTTTTTTTTTGCGCTTTAAAAGATGTTATTATGAGTACATAGCGATTCTTAATGTAGTTTGCATTAATATTTTATCAATTTGTTGGCAAAATATATAATTTTCGAAACGTTATTAAGAACTCTTATATAATATAATATGTATATTCTTGGTATATATAATAATTAAAAATTCAATTACTGAATTATTTATTAGGATTATCTATTCTATTCTAATAATTTAATGATTCTATTAATAAATGCTTCTCATAAGATTTATCTTCAATATAATTAGCTTCATATTTTGTATGCATGTCGTGGCTCAGTAGCAACATGCGCCGCTGGTGGGAATTAGGTTGAGGTTCAATACTCTGGCGGCTTTGTTGTAGACACTGTTTCAAAAAACGGGAAGACTCGATAGCATTTGTGATGTTCAACCACGTTAGTCGGACTACCTGGAAGGATTTTCTCAGGTAGTTCCCAGAGAAACCAAGTCGAACTTCAAGCCACGCCCCAACTTCAGAGCCAAGTCGAACTTCTACCTAGGGTGCTCCATCCCAACAGAAGCTGCCCCTTTTTCCCTCTATCCATGAAACCGCACAGTTTCTTGAACTTTGTCTAGATGTTTCTTGTGTACAAAGTGGGGTAAGAAACAACATATTTTGTCAATATATATTTTCCCTAAGCCAAAAGCAACTTTTTACTAGAAAAGGGGAAAAGTTATATTTTTCTAAAGTTGTAGGGGAAAGAAGGGGAAGGGAAAAAGGATTTAAAATTAAACTCCAACATCAACAAAACTTTATCTCGAGAAAAATCTTTGATAAACATTTTAGCGCGACTTAAATATCGTTTTCAGCCGTGGGGTTTGAATTAATAAGATTTTATTTACATTACTGGTGTTGCAGTTAATATAAACACCGTGGTACAGAATTTATAATCGCGGAGGCGTTTAAATTTCTGTGTAAGCGGGCAGTTATCAAAAGCGTTTAACTGTAAACAATTCGTAATTTGATGATATTAATGTTTTTGTACATTCTTAGAATATGTTTATGGCAAGTTATTGTTCATGGGCAATTAAGTTTTGCTTTCTTAAATAAACGTAAATGTTATGTTAGAAAAGATCTAGTGTTATTTTAGAAATATTTTTTGCGCTTTAAAAGATGTTATTATGAGAACATATCAATTCTTAATGTAATTTGCTTTAATACTCTATGGGTTTCTTGGCAAGATATACAATGTTTCGACAAAGATTTTAAAATTATTATAATACGTTTGTATATGATTGGAATATGTTAATAGCAAATTAAAAATTCAATTAATGAATTATTTATTATAATTATCTATTATATTCTAATAATTTAATGGCTCTATTATTACTACTACTACCCCACACCACATCACTGTGCCTCAAGCTGAGTTCGCTCTTATAGAGTCTGGGAATAATATGGGTGAGAAGAAGTCTGATTGGTCTCTGTGATTATCTACGGTCATATGAGACCGGACCCGACAGTTTAAAGTGGATTCCGAACCTCTCTAAAAAATTCATGGCACCGCCGGGACTCAGACATGAAACCTATAGTATCGAGCGCCAGAGTTAGTTTTTTAATTACTTTTATGATTAAATATTTTAATGCTGATATATTTTAAATTAAATTTTTATGATAATAAATCAATACTAAATCAATCAATGGCTATAATATTTATATTTCATCATCATCAGTGGCGCAACAGCCCCTCGTGTACCAAGGCCTACTGGCAGATTTCTAGACAGGGAGATGTTTTTCGTTTTACAGGGGGTAGGGTTCATTAGTCCTACGCCCAAAAGCTCAACAGTCATATTAGACCTGGACATACTGTTTAGAGTGCATTTTTTTACACAAACACAAGCGAGAAGAAGTTAAGAAAAAAATTAATTATATGTCTCACTTAACAGTAAGTAAAAGATGCTAGAAAAGCAACTCAATCTTCTTACTACTTTTTTTATTCCGTCAATCTTCAAAGGGGGGGGGGGAGGGCTGAATGGCCGAGTGGCTAGCGCTCTGGCGCTCGCTACCACAGGTTTCGGGTTCGAGTCCCGGTGGTGCCATGGATGCTTGTAGTGGTTCGGAATCCACTTTAAACCGTAGGTCCCGGTCTAATATGATCGTAGAGCGTTGCAGGGGCATTGTTACTCTTCGTCCGTGGCTTATCTTCAAGTTACACGCTCCCCCTGGGTAATGCAAAGTGAGTAACGTCTGTGCAGCTCTTGCCTTAAGGCATCCAAGACCAAGCTGTCTAAGTGTTTGTCAGTTGCTTAGAACAAAAAAAAATATTCAGTAATTACTAACCTCGTTGATATAAAAACTCAATTGACTTTATAAATCTTTTTTAATATAAATGATTAAATAGAGAACATTAATTACTAATTTTTATTTTATTTCCATAATTCAGCTGTATTATATTTAAATCACTTTGTCAACTAACCAAGACATACATTAACTTCTTTTACTTTTTTAAAACAAACAATTCTTTTAAAAAAAATGTAAATGGCTTTGGCTTCTGCATTTTTTTTTTATTCTTCTTTTTATGACTTTTCTTTAAAAAGTCACTCTAACGACAGGCGTACGAATAATCCTCTTTTCCCTTTTAAGAAAAATCTATTTATTTATCTGGTTTTTTTTTTTCACACAAACACAAGCGAGAAGAAAGTAAAGTTAAGAAAAAAGATTAATTATATGTCTCACTGTTAACCGTAAGTAAAAGATGCAACTCAATCTTCTTACTGTTTTTTTATTCCGTCAATCTTCTAGGGGGAGGCGAGGAAAGCCCCGAAGAGACAAATCTCCTCACCAATAAACGTGCATTTTTCCTCTTTCTCGATTGCCGAGTCATAATAATCCCTTCTCTTTTCCTTTTCTTGGGGAGAAAAGGGCAATAAAATGCAAAAATACAGAAGACATCGGTCATTGATTGGTTGTTGCGTGGATCCGAGACATAAGGTCCCGACATAAAATCGAAATCCGGAGGATTTCCCTAATTGCTTCCATTTTGCAGCGATCAAGAACTTCGAATGCGACATCGGGGTTCGACTGCTGGGAACGTCTTGCTTAATTCTAGGTCTTCTAGGGGTGTTGATGAATTTCTGATTGACGTGCATCAGTGAGATATTAAATCATAATCAGCAACAGTTTGGTTACTGATCAATTAGTGCAATGATTCTTAAGCAATTTCAGAAAAAAAAGTTGTTTTTCAATTCCGACTATTAGTTCACACTCTTCCTATATATATCTTGTTCAAATTTTCAATCATTAATAAAATACTTTTTATTCATCCACTCAAGTTCAAATACATTTTTTTTAACTTGTAGTGGATTACTATTGATGTTAATACAGTTTTTATAAATGTTAATTCGTTAATTAAATTTAATTAAATTAATTTTAGTTTTATATGGGAGGAAAAAATAACTAAATTAAAAATTTTTCTTTGTTGAATTTTTTCTATGCCCTCCTTTTCAGAGTCACGGAGTCAAATTAGACTTTTACCTATGGGTGCTTGTCACAACAGAAGCTGCCTTCCCTTTCATGAAACCGCACGCTTTCTTGGACTTGGTCTAGATCAGGGATGAGCAAACTATGGCCCGCGGGATAACTCCGGTCCTCCGAAATGTTCTATCCGACCCGCGGATAGAATTTTAATTTGCCGATCCGAGGCAAATTTAAAAATATATATATATTTGTATATTATATATCCACCTTTTTTTTTCTACTTTGATTAAATATTATTTTTTCATCCTTTTTTTTACAAAGGACTGGTACTTATTATTTGGCGAGATAATAAACGAGCACTCAAAAAACACACACATTGTGCATTATGGTAAAGACAAACTTAAATGCACTCCTATTTCCGCTTCTCACTCAACGAAAGTGACCTATCGCAGGGCCTAAATGTTTCTTTTAGCACTCGAGATTTATTGCCACTCGCTGCATCTCATCTCGGGAAAGAAGTTCCTCTTCGAAAGAATTACTTCCGCGGCCGGGGTCTGCGTTCTTTTGAGGCGACTTCCGCCGGCCAACTCATCATCGCCAGTGACTCGGCCATCGAAAGCCACTCAGTCCAATTATTTATAACGGCTGAATGAAACTCCCCAACAATAACCCTACATCCTCCTCCGTCGCTTCGTATAATGACCGCAGCTTGACCCTCCACTCTCCTCCAACCCTCCGTCCTCATGTCCGTAGCATTCATCTATCAAAAGATGTTTTTCCACTTTGCTAGATGGGGGGTGGACCGGTCAAGAATGATGTGGAGATGACCTCTCAATAGAAGAACTCTCTCTATTGCTTCTGGGCAGTGTGCTATTTAAATAACTGCTGTGAAAGGCCATTTAGATGGGATGAGACAGGTTATGGTTCCAGTGTAATTAGTTACGCAATGTATTTCACTGACAAATTATTGTATTCTATCATGAAGTCATGACTTATCTTGGTATCAAAGCATTGGATATATAACTGAATTCAATTGGGTAAATGTATAGTTAAATTATAATAGAATACTTGTATAGTTTGGTTTGGTAGTTTAATGTTATTTGATTGGTTTGGTCATTTACTGTCGTTTTCGTTTTGTTTGGCCGTTTACTGTTTTTGTCTCTATGCTGTCATTTTTTGTACACTAAATTAGACTGGATTACTACTACTACTATTAACAACACCAAATCACTCTGCATAGAGCTAAGTTTCTCCTTTACGGTTTGGGAATGGTGTTCGTGAGAAGTCTCATTGGGCTCTATGATGCTCTACTGCAATACTGCAATACGAGACCAGGTCTTACGGCTTAAAGTGGATTCCGAACCACTACAAACATAAATGGCACAGCCGGGAAGCAAACCGGAAACTTGTGGGATCAAAGGCCAGAACACTAGCCAACTGGTCATCAGGCACATTAGACTGGAAATTTTGGGTTTTTATTTTTATTTTTTGCTGTGAGCAAACATGTTTTTTTAATGAGCAAAATATCCGAAACATAATACTCTGTTATGGGGGACTTATTATTTGGCGAGATAATAAACTACAACTCAAAAAACACACAATGAGCATTAGGTGAAGCCGAACTTAACCGTATTTCCGTTTACACCCTATAATACCCTACTTCCGTTTCTCACGTACCAAAAACGACCTATCGCGGGCCTAAATGTTTCTTTTAGCACTCGAGATTTATCGCCACTCACTGCATCTCATCTCGCAAAGAAGTTCCTCTTCGAAAGAATTACTTCCGTGGACCGGGGTCTGCGTTCTTTTGAGGCGACTTCCGCCGGCCAACTCATCATCGCTTATGACTCGGCCGTCGAAAGTCACTCAGCCCAATTATTTATAACGGCTGAATGAAACTCCCCAACAATAACCCTACATCCTCCTCCGTCGCTTCGTATAATGACCGCAGCTTGACCCTCCACCCCCTCACCGTCCACGTGTCCCTAGCAATCATCTATCAAAAGATGTTCTTCCACTTTGCTAGATGGGGGGGTGAACCGGACAAGAATTATGTGGAGATGACCTCTCAATAGAAGGGAACACTATCTCTCTCTGTTGCTTCTGGGCAGTGTGTTATTTGAATAACTGCTATGAAAGATCATTTAGATGAGATGAGACAGGTTATGGTTCCAGTGTAATTAGTCCCGCAATGTATTCCACTGACAAATTATTGTATTCTATCATGAAATCATCGTTATGAACTCTATGATTTATCATGGTATCAAAACGCTAGATAGATAGATAACTGAACTGAACTATCCTTTTATAGCAGTTATGTATAGTTAAATAATAATATAATACTTGTTTAGCTTGGTTTGATTTGTAGCTTACGGTTATTTTTGCACGCTTTAGGCTAACTAAAACGGGACTTGCAGTTTAACGTGGATCCCGAACCACCAACGAACATCCATGCCACCGAGAGCATTCGAACCTGAAGCCTATGGTACCAAAGGTCAGAGCGCTAGCCAATTGGCCATCAGGCCCTAGTATAGTATAACATATTGTTTCCAATGAAGAATCAGTTCCATCAGCAATAGCTTTCTAAAGTCAACAGTAAACCAATTCAGCAATCTTATAGAGAAACACAACCTCAATTAGGCCTTATGGCCAATTGGCTAGCGTTCTGGTCTTTGTTATCACATACTTCAGGTCCGAATTCTAGTTGTGGCATGGATGTTTGTCTTTGGTTCGAAATCCACTTTAAATTATAAGTCCCGATATAATTAGCCTAAAGTAAGCAAAAATTACCATAGAGCAACAAATTAAACTATACAAGTATTCGATTATTTAACAAAACATTTACCTAGTTCAATTCAGTTACCTATCCAACGTTTTTATACCATGATAAATAATAGAATTCATACCTATGATTTCATGATATAATACAATAATTTGTCAGTGAAATACATTGATTGACTAATTACACTGTAACCATAACCTGTCTCATTTCATCTAAATGGCCTTTCATAACAGTTATTCAAATAGCACACTGCCCAGAAGCAACAAAGAGAGAGAGTGTGTTCCACTCGGGTGCCCTCTTATATTGAGAGGTCATCTCCACATAATTCTTGAGCTGTCCACCCCCTATCTAGCAAAGTGGAAGAACATCTTTTGATAGATGAATGCTACGGTCACGTGGACGAAGGGGGGAAGAAGGGTCAAGCTGCGGTCATTATACGAAGCGACGGAGGAGGATATAGGATTATTGTTGGGGAGTTTCATTCAGTCGTTATAAATAATTGGGCTGAGTGATTTTTGATGGCCAAGTCGCAAGCGATGATTGGTTGGACGGCGGAAGTGGCCTCAAAAGAACACAGAGCCCGGCCGCGGAAGTAATTCTTTCGAAGAGGAACTTCTTTGCAATATGAGCTGTAGTGAGTGGCGGTAAGTCTCGAGTACTAAAAAAAACATTTAGGTCACTTTTGGTAAGTGTGAAGCGGAAATAGGGCGCATTTAAGTTCGGCTTTACCTAATGCACAATGTGTGTTTTTTGAGTGATCGTTTATTATCTCACCAAATAATAACCCCTCGCTATAGCGTACTTCATCAGTGCACTTTTGGATATTTTGCTCATTAAAAAAAACCATGTTTGTTCCCACCAAAAATAAATAAATAAATAAAATAAAAATGAAAGCCGAAAATTTCCAGTCTAATATTAACATAACTAGGGAGCCTGATGTCCAATTGGTTAGAGTTCTGGCCTATGATTCCACAGGTTTCAGTTTGAATACAAGGGGTGGCATCTATATTTTCTAGGGATTCGAAATCCAGTTTAAGTCGTAGATCCCTGTCTCATATGACCGTAGGGCATCACAGAGCACAATCAGACTTCTCACCCACATCATTCCTAAACTGTAAAAGGGCAACTCAGCTCTGGCCACAGTGATGTGGTGTGGTATACTAGTAGTAGTAGTAGTAGTAGTGACCCACGTTAAATTTTTAGTCCAATTAGCTCTAAGTGTGTAAAAAATGTCAGTAGAGCAACAAACCAAACTATACAAGTATTCTGTTATTACATAACTATACATTTATCTAATTCAGTTCAGCTATCTGTCCAACGTTTTAATACCATGAGTTCCTAACCATGATTTCATGATATAATACAATAATTTGTCAGTGAAATACACTGCGTGACTAATTACACTGGAAACATAACCTGGCTCATCCCATCTAAACGACCTTTCATAGCAGTTATTTAAATAGCCCACTGCCCAGAACTCTCCACAGCTTCTACTCGAGCGCCCCCTTATATTGAGAGGTCATCTCCACATAATTCTTGACCGTTCCCCCCCCATCTAGGAAAGTGGAAAAACATCTTTTGATAGATGAAGAGGGGATGGAGGGCGGGGGGGAGGGTCAAGCTGCGGTCATTATACGAAGCGACGGAGGATGTAGGGTTATTGTTGGGGAGTTTCATTCAGCCGTTATAAATAATTGGGCTGAGTGACTTTCGATGGCCGAGTCGCGAGCGATGATTGGTTGGCCGGCGGAAGTCGCCTCAAAAGAACGCAGACCCCGGCCGCGGAAGTAATTCTTTCGAAGAGGAACTTCTTCGCGAGATGAGATGCAGTGAGTGGCGATAAATCTGGAGTGCTAAAAGAAGCATTTAGCCTTGCAATAGGTCCCTTTTGGTAAGTGAGAAGCGGAAATAGGGTGCATTTAAGTTCGGCTTTACCTTAATGGACAATGCGTGTTTTTTGAGTGATCGTTTATTTTCTCGCCAAATAGTAAGTCCTCGTTACAGCGGACTTCGTTTTAGTGCACCTTTGGATGTTTTGCTCTCAACAAAAATAAATAAATAAAAATTTTAAATTTCAACGTAATATTAGAGAGTTTTTGCATAACGTTTTCTTTTAATCTTCCGATATTTTTTTTTCCTAGCATGCATGCTCATAAGAATATCTCAGTGGTGCAGTATTACAGATATACATGCGCAATAGGTACAATGTTTTCTATGAGCATGCGCGTTAGGAAGAAAAATATCGGACGTTAAAAAAACGTTATGCAAAAATTCTCTATTAACATATCTTGAAATGAATGTCTAACAGGTAGGAAATTACTCGTTCTCCTATTCGTAAATTTAATTTAAAAAAGGCATAGCTTTAATTTTCAAATGCTCAACTATATAACTGTGGAAATTGCAGAAATCGTTCGGTATACTGCATATAACGTTCTTTGTCTTCCGAAATGTGTAATATAATGACGGGTTACTGCTTTTGCAGAGATAATAAAACGGCCAAGTAATATACGCATCAAAGATAAATATATTATATTATTGATATGATTTTTAGATTAATTTATATAATTCTGATTCTAAGTTAACAGTTGTAATTCAATGCTTATAATTTATGGTATTTAAACTTCATCATTTACTCTTAATCAATAAATACTGGCCATTCACCATGGTAAGGGGGAGTATTAGAGTGCACTATAGTGAAATGGGCTATATTGTATCCACGTTATGCCACTTAAATGTTAAACTTTTATATATATATATCCTTAAATGAATATATTTTTGCACACATTTTTCATTAATCTTAAAAAAAATATATCTCAATTTATCTTATTCTGTAATTATCATCTACAAGAAATATAGTAATAGATTGCCTTTTTTATAGAAAAGTTAAGAATTTGCAATCTACCCATAACTTATTAAAATTTCCAAATACAATTTACAAACAACTTATTTCCGTAATATGGAATATAAATTGCGTAATTCTTGATGTGAATGGCATGTAAATATATATTAAAATTTTTAACCTCTCAATGTACTGGTCAATGTTTTTGAAATAACACATATCATGAAATTCACGATTTAAAATCACTTCACGAATATTCTACTATTATGTAGGCCTACTTAGGAAACACAACTGTAAACAAGCTGGCCTGATTCGCAAGACAAAACGCCAGTCCGATGTCGGAATCTAATAATCAAATAGTTAAACCACCAGTTGTAACCGAATCGCTGCGAACATGCCATTAACGTGGGCGCAGAGAAGCCTTCCAATCAGTAGTTGTGGTGCGGGTCCGAAATTAATGGAGAGGCCGTTCCCACAGTCACTGGCGACAGGTAATTAGCACCACCTGTCAGGGCCTGTCTCGTCACAAGACGCACGACATTCCGCTCTTCTAAGACCCCCGCGCTGGTATATTGTGCCGAGTTCCCTCGCTGAAGATTGTCTGTCAATAGGCGCTGATGCCACGGTAAGAAACGACTTGATAGAGCAGTGGACTTGGGCTGTTGTTGCAGTCTTGCAATAATATCCGTTTCAGCAACGGTGCACCTTGGGCAATTAAGGTTGTTTCTATCAGTGAAGTTGGCAATTTAAAGATAATTGTATTGATCTAATCATTGACTAAATATTGAAAAAATATACATAAGCAAAGCTTTTAAATTTAATGACAAATAATTGAATCAAATATGACTTAATCTGAATAGTAAAGAAAGGTTTGTTTGTTTTATATGTGACGATAATAATATAATAATAACCATCATCATAAACGTAGCCATATTATATGTAACCATAGTAACCATAGTTATATGTAACCATAGTTATGTATAACCATAGTTATGTGTAATCATAGTAACCATAGTTATGTGTAATCATAGTAACCATAGTTATATGTAACCATAGTTATGTGTAATCATAGTTATATGTAACCATAGTTATGTGTAACCATGGTTATATGTAACCATAGTTATATGTAACCATAGTTATGTGTAATCATAGTAACCATAGTTATATGTAACCATAGTTATGTGTAACCATAGTTATATGTAATCATAGTTACGTGTAGCCATAGTTATGTGTAACCATAGTTATGTGTAACCATAGTTATATGTAACCATAATTATATGCAACCATAATTTTATATGTAAATTTTCACAGTATGTTTTTAATTAATTTGTCTTACGTTCATATCATACTGGAATTAATCATTCATAGTTTTACTTTATCAAAATATGTTTGTTTATATCAAAACATCAGGGGCCTAATGGCCGAGTGGCTAGCGCTCTGTCACTTGCACCCGTCAATTGGCGCACTTTGGCGAAAAGACTTTTTGACATCAAGTCCCAAAGACCCCTATTCTGCGATTTTACCAACCAATCCTTGAAAATTAACAACAAATAATAAAGTTTGGATTTTTAAATCATGTAAGCGTTCAACTATTTTTTTTGGTACTTACGTATTAACGCCACCGCAGCAGAAGTTGCGCTAATGCGCCAATAAAGAGCTGTCAATGCGCCAAAATAGAGACTGTTTTGAATCTATGTTAAACTCTATATCTGCCCTTTTTCCACGGAAATCCGATTGACTACGTTGTTTTTAAATAAAGTGTTTTGAATTTTGAAAGTGTTTTGATTTTAAATAAAGTGTTTTATATATTTTATGATTTGACACAAAAATTTTAAGTGTAGATTGGCGCCATTGGTTAAAATCTAGGATCCTGTACCCTTTGTGCCAAACACATCGCCAAGTTGCCAAGTCGGTAAGTAAGCATAGAAATGAATGGGCCAGGTAGTTTGCGCGGTAAAATGATATTACGCCAAAATCCTTTACTGTGTTGCCAAATCGCCAAGTAAACAGACAAAAAGGTTGCCAAGTTCGGTGTCATTGTAAAGTGCTATTTCGCCAAAATTTATAGCCAAACAGTGCTTTTACGCCAACATTAGCAGCCAAATAGCTATTACCTCAAAGTTTATTCCTGAGAAGGCTTTGAAGCCAAAGTTTATCGCTTTAACGCCAAATATTATCACTATCCCTTATCGCCAACATTTATCGCTTTATAGCCATTTTTCCCTCAGCAAATTTTGTTATATAACTTCTTTTAAGCCAAAAAATGCTTTATCGCCAATATTTATCGCTTTATAGCCAAATTTTTTCACTAAGTGAATCTTTTTTTTTGAGGCGCTTTTACGCCAAAAGTTGATGCTTTATCGCCAAATTTTTATCACTAAAATTTTTTATATCTGGAATACTTTTGCGCCAAATGAAACCGCTTTTACGCCGAAATTTAGCTCTATTATGCCAAGAAAATTATATCTAAAATGCCTTTACGCCAATTTATATCGCTTTATCGCCAAATTCTTACCACTATTATGTCAACTTTTTAATGTTTTCTTTTTACGCCATATACTGCCGCTTTAACGCCAAAATATATCATTATTTTGTCAACATTTTATTCCTAAATTGCTTTCACACCAAATTAAATCGCTTTATCGCCAAATTATTATGTGGAATTTTATTTTGCTATGTCACAAAAAAGTATCGTTTAAACAAACATAATAATCGCTGTTAATTGATACAATTTCGTTACGATAAAATTTCGCCGAAGTTATTCGCCACCACACTTTTCATGAACAAAAAATAAGTCATGTTCTTTACGAAGCCGAATTCGAATGATAAATTAATATTAACAAAAGATAAAAAAGAAGAAAAAACTAGAGAATAACTTACCTTTTATTGTGGTGGAAACGAACTGGTGGAAACGAACATTTTATTCCATCGGTGAAATCATAAATTATTTTGCGGATGTCACATTTGTGCCACATGCACTCTGCCAGATAATTATCAAATGTTCCGGACACATTATTTTATTAATATTAATTTATTTTAATTATTAAAAATTTAAATTGTAACGTTAACTAACGTTCTAAAAAGCTAAAGCTTCAAATATTCCGAGCGAATTCCAATTACGGTTGTCAGAAAATCTAACTAAACGAACATCTTTAAAAAAGGAAATTAATTATTTAAGAATAAAATATAAGTTATTAATAAATAAAAAAATCGTTTTCTTGTTTGTTTCTTACTCTCCTGAGTGGCAACTTCATAAATATTGTTTATGTTCTGAATCAGTGACCGTCGTACGTTGTAAGAATAAGTTCGGAATAATCAGTAATTTATTGGAATACTAATTTAAAAGAATATATATTTCTGTTCTTATTTACTGCAAATAAGTATTCTGCAAATAATAATATAATCACAATAACAATAAATAGTCATTTTATTGTTTGGAAAATGAAGCTACGAATTCCTCTAATTATAGTATTGCAACCCTAAAGAAATTGGCGGAAAATTGGCGAAATATTCAGGGTTGCAAGATTGGCGACTTCCTCAGGGGTACAGTATCCTAGATTTTAACCGCGCCATTTAAAAACCGCCAAATCTGTAGTTGCGGTGGCGTTAATACGTAAGTACCGTTTTTTTAATGTAGTAAAATGCAAAACAAATAAATAAATATACGTCAGATGACATATTAGAAATAAACCACAAGAAGAATTAACAAATACATTACCTTTAAAGTAAAGTAGGTGAAATATCAATATAGCAAATATTTATATTTTACTACGGAACTAGCACAAATAAATTACAAAGCAGCTTTTCACAGATTTTAGTAATCTTTTATAAATAACTTAAATTTTCGTATAGCTATTAAAATAAATAATTAATCTCATAAGCTTCTTCAATTAAGTGAAAATACAAGAAATTAGCGAAAAGAAATTTTGAAGCCAAGTCCCAACGGACTGTATTTTGCAATTTTACCAACTAATCCTTGAAAAGTAACAATAGATAATAAAGTTTGCATTTTAAAATCATGTAAACAATCAAATATTTTTTAATATAGTAAGATGCAAAACAAATAAATAAATAATCCCTATATTTAAATAGACCTTAATAAGAAGCATTAGCAAAATATATTACCTTTAAACTATAGTGGATGAAATTTCAATAAAGCAAATATTTATATTTTTTACTACGGCAACTGCCACAAATTATTTATAAAGCAAATTTTCGTAGATTTTAGTAATACTTTATAAATAACTTAAATTTTCGTATATCTATTAAAATAAATAGTTAATTTCATAAGGTTCTTCAATTAAATAAAATAAAAGTACAAAAACATTAAATTGGACCAATTTTTTGTACTTATTTATAGATACAGAAGGATTATTTGAAATTCAACAACGAAATTTATCATATATAATAACCTTTTTATGTTTAATATATCCAAAAAAAGCATTTAAATAATGTATCTGCAGGCAGACATCATTAATCTTATTAAGCTACGTTGATACATTGAAAGTTCATAAATTCATATTAATCTCATTAATCCATGTCAATTTCTCCTTTTAGTAAATTCCGACAGCTTAAGTTTTGAAGCAATATCATTAATTTAGAAGTTTATTCAATTTAGAAGCATATATACTTCAAACTTATAAAATATAAATGCCATCCAGTATGGTATTAAGTTCATTTTATCTAAAATATTTAATGCACTTGACATTTAAAATCAAACTGCTTATAATAAGCAGATTAAATTGAAATAAAGTGATTCTAGGAAATTCCTCTGATTAATCTTGTAAGTGTAGTGTATTAGTTGAGAATTCCCATAGCAGTTTTCTATGAAATGGATTACATTTTGATTAAATTATTTTCTTTCTATAATTTTTTAAATTTTTAGAAATAATATCAAATAATTAAATTTTAATGTTTTCCTGAGTATTCATTCTGTGAAATAATTTCCTATCTTTTAGAAGTTTTTTTTTACGAAAATATGTAAACATTAAATTTAAAAGAAAATCTTCAAATCAGTATCTTCATTTTGTTGCCAATTCCTTATTTAGTAAATTAGTAACAAATCTGAATGTTTGCGAATGAAATTAAATTTTGAAGTAAATTAGTTTATTTCATAAATCGAAAATAAATCACACCTTATTAATTTTTGTTGTATATCACTCAGCAAAATTTGCATTAGATACTATTAAATCGTGATACTTCAAAATTGATAAAATCTAGATCTTAATTGGTATCGATTAAAAACTATGTCAAATCAATTATTATAAAATTTTATTTTGATATTGGACATCAAAGCAATTATTTCCTAATTTAAAATTATTCTGTTTAAAAGAATTTTTAATTTTTTTTTAAATGAATATTTTATTCTTAATTTTATTTTATTTAATAGTTATTTTATTTTATTTTATTATTAATTATTTTGATTTATTTTTAAATTAAGGTTATTTTATTAGTTTTAATATTAATTTACTTCATTATTAATTATTTTATCGTATTTTTAATTTGAGAGTTTTTATTAATTATATATTTTTTTGCTTAAATGAAATAACATATATCACTTGAATGAGAAATTATGAATGTGAATCTAAAAATAATTAAGGTGAATGAAAAATTATTGCTAATTAATAAACAATAAACAATTGAAAAATGAAAATTGCTTTTATTAAAGTTATTTTTCCAGTAAAATATAATTATTTTTCAAATTTATTGTCCAATAAATATAAGATTCTTCAAATAAATAAAATACAAGTACACAAATTCCAGAAACATTAATTTGGCATTAAGTTGGCATTAACTTAAAAAAAGCATTTAAATAATGTATCTGCAGGCAGACATTATTAATCTTATTAAGCTACGTTGATATATTGAGAGTTCATAAATTTATATTAATCTCATTAATTCATGTCAATTTTCCTTTTAGTAAATTCCGACAGTTCAGCTTAAGTTTTGAAGCAATGTCATTAATTTCATTAGACCAATTTAGGAGCATATATACTTCAAACGTATAAAATATACATGCCCTCCAGTATGGCCTTAAGTCCATTTTATCTAAAATATTTAATGTACTTGACATTTAAAATCAAACTGTTTATAATAAAGCCAATTAAATTGAAATAGAGAGATTCTAGGAATTGCCTCTGATTAATCTTGTAAGTATAGAATTTTAGTTGAGAATTCTCAAAGCAGTTTTCTATGAAATGGATTACATTTTAATTAAATTCATTTCGTTCTTTAATTTTAGTGACATTTCATTTTTCTTTTAATTTTTTATAAAAATTTCTAAATTAATTTCAATCAAATAAATTCCTATCGTTTGTAAATATTTATTTATTTTTTTTTACGAAAATATGTAAACATTAAATTTAAAGGAACATCTTCAAATCAGTATCTTCATTTTCTTGCCAATTCCTTATTTAGTAAATTAGTAACAAATCTGAATGTTTGCGAATGAAATTAAATTTTGAAGTAAATTAGTTTATTTCATAAATCGAAACTCAATCGAAAATTATTTATTCTTATTGTAAATCCCTAAGCAAAATTTGTATCAGATACTATTAAATCGTAATACATCACAACTGGTAAAATCTAGATCTTAATTTGTTTCGGTTGAAGACTATGTCAAATCTATTATTATAAAATTTTATTTTGATGTTGGACATCAAAGCTATTATTTGCTAAATTTGAAATATTGTTTTTAAAATAATTTTAAATTTAGCTGTTTTTTTTAATTTTGGTTTATCATTAAATATTTTAATTTATTTATCACAGAAGCTTTTCTTTATTGATTTTATTATCAATTTACTTTATTTTATTACTAATTATTATAATTTGTTTCATTTTATTTTTAATTATTTTATTTTATTTTTAAAAGAAGCTTTTTTTATTAATTTTATTATTAATTTATTTTATTTTTAAATGAAGCTATTGTATTAATTTTATTATTAATTTTATTTTATTTTTAAATGAAGCTTTTTATATTAATTGTCATCTATTTTCTGTTTAAATAACCTAAAATTTATCACACGAATGAAAAAATATGAATGTGAATATAAAAAATATTAATTTAAATTAGAAAATATTAATTAATTAATTAAACAACTGAAAAATGGAAAATTTTATCAAAGTTATTTTTCCAGTAAAAGACAAATTTTTTTTCCAATTTATTGTCCAATGAATATAAGCTTCTTCAAATAAATAAAAATACAACAAACAAATACAAAAATTCAAAAAGTATTAAATTAGACGAACCTTTTATACATATTTATAGACACAGAAAAATTATTTGAGATTCAACAACGGGATATGTAAAATATAATAACGTTTTTATGTTTAATATATCCAAAAAAGCATTTAAATAATGTATCTGCAGACAGACATCATTAATCTTATTAAGCTACGTTGATATATTGAAAGTTCATAAATTTATATTAATCTCATTAATCCATGTCAATTTCCCCTTTTAGTAAATTCCGGCAGTTCAGTTTAAGTTTTGAAGCAGTATCATTAATTTCATTAGAACAATTTAGAAGCACATATTCTTCAAACGTATAAAATATACATACCCTCTAGTATGGCCTAAGTTCATTTTATCTAAAATATTTAATGTTCTTGACATTTAAAATCAAACTGTTTATTAAAAGCCGATTAAATAGAAATAAAGAGATTCTAGGAAATTCCTCTGATTAATCTTGTAAGTATATCGTTTTAGTAGAGAATTCCCATGGTAGTTTTCTATGAAATGGATTATATTTTAATTTAAATTCATTTCCTTCTTTAACTTTAGTGACGTTTAATTTTTCTTTTAATTTTTATAAATGATATTAAATAATTTAATTAATTCGAAATTTATTTCAATGAAATATTTTAATATCGTTTGGAAGTATTTTTTTACGAAAATATGTAAACATTAAATTTAAGGGAAAATCTTCAAATCTGTTGCCAATTTATTTAGTAAACTAGTAACAAATCGGAAATGTTTGCGAATAAAATTAATTAGTTTAATTCATAAATCGTAAATAAATCACAAGTTGTTGATTTTTGTTGTATATCACTTAAAAATTAAATTTGTATCAGAATTATTAAATCGTAATACATCACAACTGATAAAATTTAGATCTTAATTAGTATCGATTAAAA